>PRKT01000024.1:1212844-1273635 GCA_003671525.1 Saccostrea glomerata
TAGGATCAATAAAATATTTCATGTTGCTCTTACCTACTTTATATGTATGAGTAACATAAATATAAAGCAAAAAATTCTATATCTTAACAAGGACAACTGGTTGCATGTAATAGTGGTTGTATCCTCTTGTTTGCATACTTTTACTAGCATATTTTGCAGCTGTTACAAATATTGAAAAAAAAACAACAAGATGTTTGTAAAACACTTAATATGCCCCCTCCCCCAAATAATTGGAATTTCTTCCAAGTCCAAAGGGCATAACTCTGTCAAAAATGGCTTGATCATATCCCAAACAAAACATGACCTAGACATTCTTATGATAAATCTGTATACCAAATTTCAGTATGTGCAACTGTTGCAGAAGAAATGAATTGAAACTGCAAAATAATTGGAATTTTTTCTAAAATCAAGGACCGTTCACAGAAGCTCCGTCGGTAGAGCGCTCGCTTCATGATCGGGAGGTTGTGAGTTCATATCTCGGCAGCAACTGACCTAAGTCGATAAACAAGAGGCCCATGGACTTTATAGGTCACCTGAGCATCATGCAACAACTTTCCAATGATTGAGTTAAAACTGTTTGGTTCATGTTTTAAACTAGACACCATGGCATTCACAATTTTGAAAAGGCACCATTGCTCATCATAACTATACACTTAGCAATTGCTTATTTTGGTTACTTAATACCCATAGGCAGGGTAGAGGGAAAAAATGCATTTCAACTAATCAGTAATATTCAGCAATAATCAGTAGAGCCCCATACCACACATGAACCCCTGACCCTAGGTCCACACATGTCACAATTTTGGAAAAGGCACTCTTGCTTATCAAAAATGTTTGATTAATACCAAGGAGCAGATTTCTAACAATTCATTTTCAGTATATAAGTAGAGCCTCCCTCTGTGGTACCCCTGACCCAGGGGCCTTGAAATTCACAATTCTGAAAGAAGGGCCCTTGCTCATCATAGCTAAAAAGGTAGTTCATCTGCTTAATACCCAGGAGCAGAGAAGATTTTTGAAGATTTAATGTATTTTCACTATAATCAATAGAGTCCCACCCTAACACAAGAACCCTTGACCCTGGGGGCCATAAAATTCAAAATTTTGGAAGAGCCATTCTTGTTCACCATAACTATATACTTAGTTAGTTTATTTAATACCCAGGAGCATAGAAGATTTTCAAAGAATAAATACATTTCACTACATAATCAATAGAGCCCCCCCCCTCAAAGTCCAGAACCCTCTACCCTGGGGCCATAAAATTCAAAATTTTGGAAGAGGCATTCTTGCTCATCATAACTACTGTAAACCAACTTTTATTCGCGTGCGAGAAATTTTCGCGAAGTTCGCGAGAACCTTATCATCGCGAATATATCTCGCCGCCAATCAGTCTTTTAGGTCTCTGTATCTATTAAGAAGAGATCAAAAAAGGCTTTGATCGCGAAAATTAATCGTTGCGAAATAGTTTAACCCAAGTAAATCGCGAAATAAAGTCGCCGCAAATAAAAGTTGGTTTACAGTATGTGCTTATAGTTAGTTTATTTAATATCCAGGAGCAGAGAAGAAGATTTTTTTAAAGAATTAATGTTTTAATTTTCACTATATAATCAATAGAGCCTCACCCTAACACAAGAACCCCTAACCCTGGGGCAATAAAATTTACAACTCTTCATGAGTGAAAAATTCTCAAATTGGATGCAAAACTACATACAATCAATCAATCTAAATCCAAGGGACATAACTCTGTCAAAAACGGCCCATTCATACCCAAAACAGAACTTGGCCTAGATACTGTAGATTGGCAAATAATCATGATGGTTTTATTTTCACTATGTTTGCTATTCGTCATTTTTCCGCGAAATTAAACCCACCGTGAATGCTGTCATTGGTTTTAAAAAATGTTTAAATGCGTATACGAAATTAAAATGAAGTTCTTGCAGCGTGAAATTAAAACCATCGCGATTGGTACTTTTTAAGAAATCGTGAAACTTTACCACTGTGGAATTAAAACGACTTACAGTATATTCTTATGATAAATCTGTTCACCAACTTTCATTTTAGTATGTGTAAAGGTTAAAAATAGATGTATCTTTACCATGATGGCCAAGATGGACTCTGCTACTGAAGCATACTCTAACAAAGATCCTCTCTTCCCCTTAGATCTACAAAATTACACAACTCTTTACTAAGTCAACTGATTCAGCTTATGAAATAAATTTGAAAAAAAAATTTATCCTTTAACCTTCACGTACCGGTAATCTCAAGAAGACTTTATTATAAAAAGGAAGTACTATACATGTATTTGTATTATATGCTCCAAAAAATAAAGAATCAGTTACAATACATAGATTTGAAGAAAAGTTTAAAGACATATTTGCAAATGCAAAGTTTTGTCAAAGACTTTTTATTAACACAAGTAACTCATAATTCTGCATTAAATAAAAAATTATTATTAAAATTATTATGTTTAAGCTACAATTACAAGTTAGAATGCTGAATAAACAATAATTACTCAAACACGACAACGTTCAACACGTTTCCATATTCTGAAAACACATCAATGATGTCTGCTTTTGTAATGGTGCTCCTATTCAAAAGAAAGAAAATGTATCAAATAAATATGTGTACATGAACAATGTGTCTAAGAATTCCAAGACAAATGTAACCCAAATGATATTCACGAATAGATATTTCATAACACAATTTTACGACAACCATCACATACACTAAGTTGGACAGATGAATTATGGGAGAGGGAGCATGTGCAGACTTCAGATAGTTAAAATCGTGTCCTCCCCTGAAGAGCCTTGTGTGTCTGAAATCTTTTGTAAACTGAAAATAAAGAAAACTTTCATTATTAAATATACATAATACATGTACTTACATACACTAAACATCATAAACTTTATTTCTACTGCATAGAATTGTTTTAAGCAATATGAGCTGTATCTTCGAAAATTTTATTTTGCTGGTAAAATCTGCTATAATAATTAAGTTAATTTGTAAGTAATTTAAACCCTTATGACCAATAAGCCCAAAATAAAGTTTAAAAATGTTTCAGAAGAAATATTTCTGTACATTCGAACATACAGTTTTATATAAGAAATCATTATTGTACAGGACGACAATAATTCAATTTTGCTTCAATCAAAGTTAATAAAAAAATTTCCATCGCGAATATGAACAACAAAAGTTTATTTTTCTGTCATTAAATTAGTTTATCACAAATTCGCAATAAAATTTTCCGGTGTCAAACATGCAGTTCATATTGCTTTCACCAATGAAACATACAACGATGAACATTTCAACAATAACCCTCTTTCACAGGTTATGTACTTTTTCTGCAACAGCTACAACATCAAAACACTGAACTACTGCATTTCTTTATTATTTTTATATTAACAAAATTTCTCGAGTTCTACAGGATCAAGAAATATTTAAAAACCTCTGCAAGAATTGCAAGATATCTTAATCATCTCAATATGCTGTGATATTTTTAATACTGAATTCTACTTTCTACCGTGACAATTTTACTACATAAGTCTGAAAGTGGAACTCCTGCATCAACTCATCTTCGCTAGCCAATGGTTTCCCATCAGATTGAAAACCCTTGGCTGGCAAAGATGTAGATTTTGGATCAGAAACCCATAGCTAGCGAAGATGGCATCAACTATAAAAGACATTGTTAGAATTTTGCAAGGATGCTACAATCACTACAATTTCTCCTAGAAGCTGTCTTTTCTGACAAAATATGTTTCCAAATGTCTGTGAGATTAGGCAGGTTTCACAGTGCATGTGTGATCAACTTATATAGCCACACCCTAGATCTTGAATTTGGAACATAGGTTATACAGTCTCAACCAACATATTCAGGGTCATCATGATCAATATGGTGCCACATAATTTATACAACCTGTGATAAATATCTTGATTTTACAAAATCAATTGTACCAAGGTTGGAGGAACAATTTTCAATTAAAAAAAAAAAACTCTTGAAGAGAAAACCAGTCTATGGTGAAAATTTCATGACTACTTCGTGGTTCGAATTCACTATCTACAACTCACAAACTGCCAGTTAGAATATCCAAATTGCGATTTAAAATATTTGTAACTCGCAAAAATTTGCGAGTTGATTTTTTTCATTATAATTTTCAAACAGGAAAGAAACATCTGTTTCAACCTTCTTTTAGTCTCTCCTCTTTAATTACTATTTGTAAATCAACAAGCATGTGTCATTTGATGATCATGTTGAAAATTACGAAGTTTTTTAAATGTTGGAAAGATGGCTGTTTATTTTTTAAAAAGCTTTCATTTTAAAATTGCAAGTTGTCTTTTGAAATTGCGAATTCATTTTTACAGTACTCGCAATTACTTGAAAGTATAATTTTAGGGAGTTTCTACCCCTGCTACCAGGTATGTTAGTTTTTGTCATACCTGTTCATGATCTTCAAAATGAATTGTCCCTGCCTTGGAAAACTGTACATGCATAGTACGATTCCAAACAGTAGCTCTGTCCAAATTTTCAACGGCTGAAACACAGATTTGAGATATTTAGTTCATCCATTACCAGGGACATTATAGAATGGCTGCATTGGCATGCAAAACACCATCATTCATTTTAAAAAGGCACATTCAGTCAATTTATAATATATTATAGCTAGATGATGATACATGTATCACAATAAAACTCATCAAATATTGAATACATCTTTACATTCAATCATATTTTAATTTTCCATTTATTAAGAAGAATTCTTTAGAAAGTTTTAATTAGTACTGTATTATTTGCCCAAATGAGGGTAGGGCAAAAGGGGTGGAAATAAAACAGGCAAAAATTTCCCTTTATACAATATTCAAGTGTTAAAAAGTCTTATTACATAATATGACTATAGAGTGAAACTCAAACCTAGCATTGCATGTTCCGTGCTATCCATTTGTATTAATCCTGAACTCTTCTTTTTGAAGAACAATTTCACAATTTCCACTCTGCCATAAATACCTGTAAATTCATTGCTTTTGTGATTAAAAAGAATTATAAACAGTAAGTTGCATATTCTTGAGATGTGATAACTTCCCGTTTAACTCCATTTAACCAATAAAAGAACTTACAAACTATGACAAAAAATATCATGTTAGTACGTACATGTATTTTTCTTCTATATTGTTCATGCTTTATTAAGATGATTTAGAGCTGAGATAAGCAAGTATAAATTCGGACTTATTTATCTCTTTATTTCTAACTTCTTTTTAAGAATTGGGATTTAATCTCATATTTAAGCTTTAAATAAATAATGAACTTCACAATTTCCTCAGAAAAAATTTAATTTGGTAGGTAATAAATTTTTTTGCACCAAATTACATGTACGTATAGTAAAAATGTTCTTTTCTGCCTTTTCTTTCTTTTTCTTTTTCTATTTTTTTAAAGTATACTCAGTAAGGGCTTATAGTTCCTGAATGTGAACTGGTTCATCTTTGGGAAAACATGGAATTTCAATTTTATTTCTTTAAAAAAAATATCTATTATTTTCTATTTTCTAAATTTTCATGCAATTTATCACTCAGTGAAAGTGAATACATATGTGCTAATATACATGTAGCTTCATTAAAAATAATATCTCTTCAATATATATATATATATGAGTTTAAATAAGCTCATTAAATATCATTATAAGATGAAGAAATTAATAATAATTTTACTTTAAAAAATCCTCACAGGAGATAAAGATGGTTTAAAATGTTGTATGACCATACTTACTAAACAGATTAAACAGACCATCTATAGTCACTTTCTGGAAAAAAAAATTAGACGTGTACATAAATTTAAAAAAAACAGACATTCAATATCAAACCATGATTAGTAATAAGAGTCTCTCATTACATTCATCCTTCTTTTACACATAAAAAATTCTATTACATGTAATTAACTTTTAAAATTGTCTGTGGTTTCCCTTTCAAATCGAGCCAGGGCTCAAGTTCTGAATTGCAGATGAATTTTGGTGCCTGATCTCGGAATTTAATGCATATGTCAAAGTAGGATAGAGGTCCCAATCATTATTTCTATATACCTCTGGTATATTTAAAACCTTGATACAGTGTATGATGAATCTCCTGTAACCTTGATTTCTTTGCACTACTGTTTTCGAGACAACTAGGTTTGACTGTAGTTTCTTTAAAATATAAGCAGAAAATGTAACATCTTGGCCTGATTGAGCCACTTGAACGTTTAGAGATATGTTACCTCTTCATTTAAATTGTGGACAAACAGGACCTTCCCGGTCTTTGTCTCTCTTGATTCCCTGGGGGAGACAGAGGATGGCGAGTGGGAGGAAGAACTCAGAGTGTCAGGACCATCCACATGGTTCATATCTGTAAAGGGATTTACCCAGAAATCTTACATAGATCATTAGAAGAAAATACCACATTACACAGCATCATAAAGTTTTCGTCATCTCAAATGCAAATTAAATGTACATGTACAGTGTAGTTCACTATACTGGCAAGCATTTTATCAAAATAACAAATCTTTATTTATGTATAAAGCTCCTTATAAATAAAAACACTGGAAAAAAACACAAATGATATCAAAAAACATCATTAGAGAAGAGGAGATTTTCTTTTCATTGATTTTCATAAAGAAAACTATGATATGATATAAATGTGTGTATACTTTATACTTACACCTATCATTCTGATGGTCAGAGGAGTGTCTCAGCTGTGTACCACATGCCTCTGGTTCTTGTTTGCATGTAAGACTCTTCATCTGAATCTTTAGATTCCTATAACTATCTCCAGACATATCTGTGTCATCTTTACTGTGTTTTCTGGTGTAACGTCATATCTCTATGACGTGAACATTAAGTGTATGTTGCATAACAGTTCAGTAAGTTGTAAAGAGTTAAACTAAAGAACGAAATTTGAAATATGGTAAGGCAATTTATGTTTTTGATTGTTGAACTGCTTATAGAATATGGAAAACTAGTGAGATATATAAATTTCTTCATTACAAAATAGGGCAAAAATGTACATTCCTCTCCCATTCTGGCCATGGTTGAATGAGAAGAGAATATTTTGTACTTCATTAAAATATCGACGAATGCGAGTCAAGCATAATCGGAATATGAACTTTGTCACAACCTTTCAATACCCATTCGCAGTGTACGAAATATTTTTGTGTACTGATGATGTCATTTGTTGATTTCAATTGGGATGGAAACAAATATTTTCATTGGCTGAACATGACGTCACTATAGAGAGATTTAAATACTTATGATTATGACACTTTTTGTTATCAAGCAGCCACGGGTAGGAGAGAGCTATATGGGGAGTCCCCGTTTTTCGGTTGGGATCGTAATTCAGTCAGGTTTAGCATAAGATATAAACATGTTATTTGATACAATTAGTACAAAAAACGTAAATTTTTGTGGACTGATAGTTTGTAAAATAAATAATTAATGGTCAAATCAATTAAACTGATTTTTCTGGTCATTTTACACATAAATTATATGACTAGATTAAGTAAAAGGAAGCATAAAACAATGGTTGAATTGGTTTCCTTCTTTCAAACTGAATTGTATCGAAAATAACGGTATCCAGACCAAATTTTATGATACGTATCGAACCGTGAAGGAGGCGTATCATTTCAACCCTACCGCTCTCTGCTACTATATAAGCTGGAATCGTTCTGAATCTAACCCATACTTTATATTATGATGTATTACATGATTTAAGAGTGGGGGACTGAGTCAGAGGAATCTTAGATTATATTACCAAATTTTTAGCGAGGATTTTATTTTGGCATTATTAGCGAGGGTCCTGAGATCGCTAAAAATAAATATTGCTAAAAATAAATTGCATGGTACATGCAGTATGTTATTATAGCTACATATATGTAGCTATATATGTTAACATTTTAAAATCGCTAAATTTGCTTCTTGCTAAAATTAAAATACCTATTTTTATGGTCAAATTGCTAAATTTGTGTCTCGCTAAAATTTCCACTTACATGGTAATATTTGATCCTATAATCAATTTTAAGCTGAATTTTTTTCATGATAATCATTTTACACTCATCCTTAGATTTTCACCATCATGGTTCTGTGTCCAGGATTTCAAAAGAATGGTCGGCCTTGTACAAATATTCTGGAACAGAAAAGTAAATTCTGTAAGCTTTGTGGATGGAAGATAGACCCTGATGTATTTCTGAAGGAGGCTATATCTTGCCCTAATGTTCCACTGAACAGTGAAGAGAAATGTGGAACTTGGATAGAGAGAGACCAAATGTTCTGTGACCAGTGTGGATGGGAAGTTAATCATGATTTCTTCCACAGAAAACACAGTAAAGATGACACAGATATGTCTGGAGATAGTTATAGGAATCTAAAGATTCAGATGAAGAGTCTTACATGCAAACAAGAACCAGAGGCTGATATGACGTTACCATTTCCCCCGCAAGCACTTTATAGTGCAGTACAAGTTTCTCTAAAGTTTAGCATAAATAATATTGTTGAGTAATATTTTAATAAGAAAATAACTTTTCTTATTTTATGAGATTTTAGCAAGTAAAAAAGCGAAGGAAATTGGCATTAAATTGAAGATTAAATGAACTTTTTAAAGTGGGTGAAAAAGTGTGACTGCGGGGAAACGGTATATGCATGAATTTGCGTTAGAAATAGGAAATGGTAAATGCGTTAAAATGCGTGACTACGGGATGGGGGTTTAAAAATAAAAGTCATGTATATTTTTATGAAACATCATCAAAAAAAAAAAAATTAAAAAAAAAAAATCTTTTTTTTTTAGCCACAGAACTGTAGCATTATGGTTTTATATTTTAGTCTTTGACCACAACACTACAGATCCCTTAATGCAAAAAGAGTTCAATTTACGGTACTATTATTTGCACACTGTTGGGGAGAATTTTTACACTTTCCTGCATTGGTCAATCAATTTCCTTTCATTCCATAGTTCTGGAAGTATTATTTAACCAATCTGTATTTTTTATCCACCTCCCAACCCTTTCTAGTCCTCTCTACTACAATCGATAAACTCGCTTATTTGAATTTTCTGCAACCCAACAAACAATTCAAATAAAGCTAGTTTATCCCCTGTAGACACGAATATAAAGAGATGGGAGGTGGATAAAGTTTACAGATTGTTTAAATAATACGTTCAGAACGAGGGAATGAATGGTAATTAATTGATTGACCGATTTATGCAGGAAAGTGGAGAAATTCTTCGTAACGGCGCATAAAACATCTTGCAACATAAACTGCACATTTTCTGCATTACGTGATCTGTAGCATTATGGTCAAAGACTAAATAACTAAATCCATAACACTACAGTTCTGCAGCTAAGATCATGCAGCTACTGTACACTGAAAAAAAATCATGAATATTTCAAATAAGCATTAAAAATTGCAAAATAAATTTGTTAGTTATATTATTCAGATAATCAAAGTAAGATGTTTTATGAAGAAACTTGTTGTGATAGATGATATTACCTTGCATATAAAGTCAAAGTGGGAATCAAAAGTTGCAGAAAAACTTCACATGCTCAGCTATTGTAGGAAATGATTGTAGGACGCTAAATGAAGAACCAAACTGAAATTATATACGGAACGTATGATAATTTCTTTTAAGAATATATTAAAATAAATATCCTTATTTTTTATCCTTAAAAAGACTTCCAATTCATATTTTCAATTATCTAAAGACACATTTTACATTCCATTTTAATTTTTTTATACGAAATCTAAGCGTACTTCAAGATTTTTACAGAGTTACTGTTCCTGATAAGCTCTTTGCAGGTGCGCGCTTAGCAACCAATCACGACCAGGGTTAGAAAACTCGGGCAGTGGAAGTGGATGTAAATATTGCCTCTGAATGATGCTGGAAAGTAAACATAGTTAGCAAGGTATAGCTTCCTGTCTTCTTGTAGTCTTATCATTTAAAATTAGTCTGTAACATTAGGCAAAATGCTAGTCTTTTTAACTATTTTATAAAGTTTAAACAAGTTCATCATTGAAAGGAAATGTTTCATGCGTTTCAGAATGCCATAAATATTGTCTCTCAATTTGATTAATGACCCATTTTCATAATTAACAATGGCTGTTGAAATGCACATCATTTTATTTTGTACCATTTTATCTGAAAGATTTACTTTTAATACTGTATTAATATGACATCGAGTATGCATCACATTACCGATGCAAATACCAGCATTTTTAATTTATGATATTTTTTCAGAGATACAAGTTTAGTAAGGATGGCAAGTCGGTCTGGCATAAAGTAATTTATAAGGAAGCTTTGATATATAGATTGTGCAGTTTTGCATATATTTATTAGCCAAATGGATGGATTCTAGACAATGTGCACTGATTTCAATTGTTTAATAATTAGTTCTTGCAAACAATATTTAAATCATAAGAATTTCCAAAAAAAGAAAAAAAAGAAATGAGTGATACAGTTAGACTGAAGAATATGATTGCACTTCCTGAAATTCTGTGAAATCATTGTGCATTGTCTTTATGAACATTATATATCACAGATTTTTGAGTATATATATCAGTGTTCTGACTGTTGCTTCTATATGTCACACAATTATTTAATTTCGAAGGGAGACTAAAGAATGAATTTTAGATCACATTGGTTGATATTCTGGTATATTTGTGTTTTACAGAACTGAGTGATGATTATTATTTAAATATATTTTGTAAAGTACCATTAATATTTTGTAAGTCAAATCCCTTCTCGAAAGAAAATTGCCTTAATTGGTCATCGATATTCATCAATATTGCAAAATTACTTTTCTTATATATATTTTGTTACAGTGAACACTGAACAAAAATTGGCATTCATTTAACAGTTTAATCAAAGGTCAATCAACTTATTAATGAAAAACAATATTTAATATATACATATATATACAGGGGCCAGTGTGCTTCATTTTAAGTCTTTTGTATACAGTGATGATTTCTAACATATTTACATGTAGTCCATATGTTTATATTAAGAAGCTTTATATTTATAATCATAAAACATGTGGTTTGGAACAATTTTATTGGTGTATTTTTAATGGACACAAATATTTGCTTCATATATTGTGGTGATGCCTGGTGCATTTCATATGACAAACATGTCCACAATTTAATATGAATTAATCCCACCAAAACATGCTCTCATTGTTAGATAAAAGGTATTTTTTTTCAAATCAAGAGATCATTTCTTCAAAGTTTAAAATAATTTCAAAGAAGTATAGACACACAGAAAAATTAAACAATGAAAATGAGTCAGTCAGAACACAGCATTTGCTGCACAGTACAAATGCTGGTGGGTAGCACTGATTTTCACAGTCTATGGTATATTTACAAGCCAAGAGTTTCTTTCACTTCCAATGGTATGTTTCATGCATGGATTTGGATTTACAAAACTATCTCAGACACAATCCAATGCTACAATGTTTAAAGTACAAAAATAAATAATTGTAACATTTAATGAACAATGTAAGATACATGTATATAATAATCCACCTAATATAAAAAAAGATTTTAAATTGTAGAAATTAAAGCATTGATTTCCTTTAATTGATTAGTCAGATAGTCCCCTTCCAAGACAATGTATATAGAAGTATTTTTCTATATGAGACAATAAAGCTAATAAATATAGAGAACTAACAATTACAATTCAATGTGTTTGAAATACTAGCTTACAAATTGTATATGGAGCTTTTGTTTGTGATTCGGAATTATGGCTAGATGTCCATGTCAATTTCAATGTTTTCCTTATATATATATTTACATGTATACAGTAACATATTGTTAGACTGTATCTGTATACTGTGGCTTGGGTTATTCTATATTCATAGTACAACATACCGTGGGGTTGATATGTAGACATATGCACCATTACTCAGATCTACAGGATCAGCAGATTTAGACAAAAAAAACCTAGTACATGTAGTCTTACTCTATGTAAAGTTTATGAATATTAGTTTTAGATCACTTTCCAATTCAATCTAGATCTGTTGATATTGATTTTCTGCTTCCTTACGCTGTAATTGACACCTCTTGAAGTGTCGGACATGTAGAAAGTAGAATACATACATTAAAAATTATGTTTATTGTGAAATTCTCTTTTCATGTTGAGTAAAAGCAATTTGTATATTATGGAATTGTTTTCTGTAAACAAAATGTAAAACCCTTTTCTGGCTCAATAATTAAAGTCTAAAGACCCATAAATTATAATGCGCAGGAGAATATAAAAGATATTGATAATCTTTTTTCATAGTTCATTCAGACCAATTAGTCTTAATAAATGTGTCAATATCTCCCAACATTTTACCAATCAAATCAATTCTTATATTTATGGCCTGCATGCCTGTAACAATTTGTTCCTTTTATATTTGCCATTTGGGAAATTAAAGTTACAATGCTAGCTGTTACTAGCTTTAAAATGTGAATTTCAGGTACTTATTTAGACAAATTAATTACTATTATACAGAAAACTGTCTAGATCACTTTGCTTTGTATCAAATTGAACTTTACTTATGTATCATATCATTTTCATTTAATGAGGATTTTGAATTGTGCATGTTTATGCCATTTCTTCAAAACACATACTGTGGTAGTACGTGTCTTGCTCATATTTTCCCACATGTCCATTGCAATACATGTTATACACAAGATGTACATATGTTAGTAGATTACCATGTAGCTCTATGACCAAATTGTCATGTTATCTGTTAAACACCTATATAATTGACAAATATCCAAACAATACATGTATTAATATTTATATTCCTGTGATTTTAGGTCCAGTGCCATCAGTATGGCGGATGAGTTTGACGCGTCTGGGTGGGCCCAGATCCACCAGGCTGCCAACAGGGGCTACCTTAAATCCATCCAGTTCTTTGTCAAAGATGACCCTTCCCTCCTGGAACTGGAGACAACAGATGGAAAGAATCTCACACCATTCTTGTGTGCAGTGGAAGGAGGGAAAATCGAAGCCGTCCATCAGATGATAGAGCTGGGCTCGAAGATCAATGCTATAGATTCCCAGAATCATGGAGCTGTGGAGATATGTGCTATGAAGGGTTTCATAGATCTTCTAAATTATTTCATCGAGAAAGATTTTGAGAAGATTCCAGTATGGAAGAATTTGTTGAGGTTTGTTTCATCAGAGAGTGATGAAGAGGCAGAGGCTGCTGGGAAGTCTTTGCGAACTTTGACCCAGGGTAGTCAAGCAGATGGCATTAATTCAAACTGGAAGCCATTCTATGACCATGGTGGAGTACCAATTCTAATTAAGGTTGCCAAGTCCGCAATCTCAGAGGAGGCAAAAATCCCTGCCTTCCAGACCCTGCTGAACATCATAGAAAGGGAGGAGGTCAAAGAGCAGGTATTGAGTTCTGGGGGAGTTCCTACCTACATCAAACTTCTTAAGTCAACAAACCATCACCTTATTCAACTCTCAGCAGAAATCCTGAAGGAAATGGCAACAGTTAAAGTTTATGCTGAAGCAATATCACAGAATAATGGGGTGCAGAGCTTGATCAAGGCAATGCAGACAATTCACAATCCAGAGGTACTGGTCCAGATTATTGACTGTCTGGGTAACATTGCAGAGCATGAGAAGAAATACCAGGACCTGGTGGGACAGCAGCAGGGATGTGTACAGACCATGGTGCAGCTACTGGAAGACCAGAAGGACAAGGACTTCCTAAATTCTGCCTGCCGAACAATCGGTAAAATCTCCTACGACAACGAGGTCAACCAGAACAGTTTTGTGGATGCGGGTGTTATTCCTCATGTTCTGGCAGTAACACGACTCAGAAACAAAGACATTCAAGTGACAGCTGTTGAGAGTATTCGTAAAATGGCAGCAAACAATCCATACTCACAAAAGCACATGTTGTCTGACCAAGTGCAAGAACTCCTCCTAAAGCTGTTGGGCACCACTCGTGCTGAGGTTGTGAAGGAAAAGACTGCATTGGCCCTGTGGGCCATCGCAGGGAGAGAGTTTGATGTGAAACGGTTCATAGCCGAACGCATGGATGTAGGGACACTGGTAGAATTTATCAACAGCATGTCTGAAGACTTGAATTTTATTGGTTCAGAAGGACTTGGGGTCCTAGCACAGGGTCCACTTAGCTATCAAGGTGACATAGCCAATGCTAATGGCATAGCTCCTCTTGGTCGACTTATACGATCAGAAAAGGAGTACATTGTGTTAAGCGTGATTCGTGCCATCAGATTTTTGTGTGTTGGAGTGGGGTATGTGCCACATAAGAAAAATCAAAATACCATCATGACCATCCGAGGAATCAAGCTGATTGTGGCTCTTATGGTGCATTCTAGAAACCAGATGATCCAAGTGGAGTCAGCTTTGACATTAGCATGTGTTTCACTAGGTGAGAAATTTATGTTATAGTTATCAAGCACAACTATTTATTTTTTACAACTAATCAAAATATTTCCAAGTCCACAAGCTGTTATAATTTTAGACTGAAAAGGGGAAATAAATCAAATGTAAAAGATTTTAACCTACCAAAATGATATCCCCATTAAATTTTTTTTTTGAATTCAGAATGGGTGGACTGGTACAGTGTCCAGAACCCAATATGAGATGGTCAATTTATATATTTCAAGTTATAAGGCTTCATATTCATTGCAGAGCTGGCAGATAAATTGTTAGAGAACAAAAGAGTTAGAGGTCACTTAATTGGTTAGAGATCAAGTTTAAAGGTCAAAATTATTTACAAAGGAAGCTGTACAGGGTTAATTTTTGCCCCAATTGTTCCTTTCACCCTTTTGGACATGGGAACAATTCTGCCCATTTTAAATTTGCCCAGTCACAGTTCTGTTTAAGAAATTACACCAATGTTCTTTACCCACCGGTGATAAGTGTGAAAGGGGCAAAATTGTCCTTGTATACAGTAATGCTAGCTGCATGCAGATCTGTATCTCAATGGTCTGAAAAAAAATTGGGATGGATGACTGTCCATCATCCATCTCAATTATTTTTCCAACCATTGAACTACAGATCTTTTAGCTACAGTAATGCATGTCAAAGTACAAATTTTATTTTCATAAATTTCAAAAAAAATTTGAATACAAAAAGATTTGCTTTTTGTCAGATGAAATGTGTCATATATCACCTCTATCAGTGGATGCTTATTTACTTATTCATATGTTATGACATCCCAATAACTTTATACTGATGTCAGAATTTTAAAGTGCCTTGTACTAGATACCCCAAAATTTCTTTCTGTTAGGAAGATGGAAGAAGTAAAAGTTTAAGTGTCAAACTTTTCCACCTCGTTTAGTTAGCATTTGGAATCTGTGTTTGCAATGTACTCAAAAATGTAGATATATTATGCATGCAAAAATATATTCTGTAAAAATTGATACAATCAACCAAGAAAGGAACCTAGAGATAAAAGCTTAAAAAGTTTGTGGGATACAATGTAAATGCTCAAGTTTAAGGTTATGGATTCAACATTTTCTTAGATGAAATTGTAGTCCAAGGTATAAATATATGTCAGTATACATCTACCAATGATTACCCATTCTTTGAAGATAATCTATAAGAGAGATTTAATGGATGATAAAGTGTTTTTAAAGTGACACTTAAAAAGGTTCCATTATTCAAACAACCCCCAAGGAAACTTAATTAATGTTTTACATGATGTAAATTTTAAACATGAGTTTGAAGATTTCTTTTCCAAATTCGCAAGCGGAATGGATAATATTTATGCTATAAAATAAATATAACCTCTTAATTATGTACTGGAAATATACTTCATGCGATAGTATTAAGGGGAGACAGGGCACATGTCACATGACTTTAAAGACATATTACGTCATAATCGGTGATGATATACATGTTAAATGTTGTTAAAATCAACAGTTCTTGTGTAATTTTATTCTAAATTCTAAACTTGTTTTTTAAACATTTAATTAAATAATTATTAATAAAAATTTTTAAAATATTGCCATCATTTAGACATAATTGTGAAGTTGCCCAATCTACACATTTGTTTCTCTTTACCCTGCAGTCTGACGTCACTTCTGACGTCAGTGACGTCATAGACGTAGTGTTTGAATTCTCAGTGCAGCAAGATCAAGTACACACACCCGTCATGATCAGTTTTATTTCATCATAAACAGGTCACAGTCAATGTATCGTGATAAATTTCTGAAGCAGATTTTTTAAATTAATACTTTTTCTTGTTTAGTAGCAGAGATTCTCTCCATTTAGATAATTTTGAATGTTTATGTTTTCGTGTGACGTCACAATTGATTTCCCGCACTCGGAAAATACAAACGTGAAGCGTTTTTATCATGCTTAAATCTAATTCAACGATGTCCTGTGCGATATTGAGGTAAGCTTCACACTGTGATATTTATGCAGTAAATAATTACGATGAAGGACTGACATTCAATCATAAATTTTGAAATATTTATTGACAGAATTTTTTCCAAATGAGGTTTTTGTCGTTGAAGCTGCCTTGAAAAATGCAGAAATTATCTCACCCAAACACTATATTAGTTAAAACAATTGCTTTTAGATGATTTAAACACTATGAATATTCTGAAATATTAGAGTATATTGTGTTATCTATCATATTTATCGTTTGTGCGTAAAAATTCGCATTATTGACTCTGTTATGGGCCCGTAAACATGAAATATCTAAACTCCATACAAACTCTAAACAGGGCGGTATTTGTGGGTTGATATCTTTTGAATAAGTCAAGAAATGCCATGTCAGGACCGTTTTAAAATGTTAAGTTCATATTAAATTAGTAATATAAAAAGTACGGAAAAAATTCATTGACAGTAATTTTTTCAGGTAAAGGTCCTGTTCCTCCTTAATAAGTTCCGTCATTTAAATCTAACTTTGAGGTCTTTTTTAATAAGTATTCATGAATACAGGGACAAATTGATTAGCTAATTTATCAAGTAAACAGAAATCGATTGTCAGATTTAAACTTTGCGAAATGACAAAGAAACATTCAAGGGGGGCTGGATTAATACTTGGCTGTGATTGAAACATCCATTGGCCCAGGAAGACTTCTTTTATTAAGCGAACAATAGCGCTGATCTTTTAACAATATAAAGTTGTGCTGTACATGCTGGTTAAGATAAAATATATGGCAGACTTTAAGCCAGGGTCTCCGTGCTATGTGAATGATTTATGAAAAAAAACTGAAGGTTTAATCCTAAAAACTCAAGTGATCGTTGCAGATCTTGGCAGAATTAGAGTACTTGACATTGCTCCAAGTTCCTCTAAGAAGTGCAGTTTGAAAGTTTAAATGACTCATTAATATATCTGATATAAATCTGGTTATGAAAAGGGCTTACTGAAGGTTTAATCCTAAAAACTCAAGTGATCGTTGCAGATCTTGGCAGAATTAGAGTACTTGACATTGCTCCAAGTTCCTCTAAGAAGTGCAGTTTGAAAGTTTAAATGACTCATTAATATATCTGATATAAATCTGGTTATGAAAAGGGCTTAAAATGTTACACTGTATATTGAAAAATTAAGCATAACTTGACATTTACGTATTAAAGGCATGGAAATAGGTTAATGGATAAAAGGCAATGCAGTAGCTAGACCATGACAAATAAAGAATCCAAAATTATTTAACGTAACACATTCTGGTAAATATTAAATAGCAATATTCAAATAACATTCAAAATAGGATTTTGGTTTTTATATTTGATAATAACATCAATTAAGGTTTTCCTCTTTAGCTGCACTGTAATTTACAAATGAATAAAATTTAAATATGTGAGCAGCATAGTATTCAGGCTTTCTTTTATGTTAATCATCCTACGGAATAGGCCATGTAAAATATGAATTTAAGTTTTAGATTCTTTTGGTTAACTGCAACTTAATTATTTTTGCGTTATAACAGGTAACCAGGCAATACTAGAGGACATCCACTCCAATATAGACTTTAGTTATGTCCGGATCCTTAAGATGATGTACTCCATGGACCCTGATGTCCGGCTTCTGGCCGGACTAGCGCTCGCCACCTTCGCCTATAACAACGTAAACCAGCAGAAGGAGATCGCAGACCAGGGGGGAGTCCGATTTAACTGCTTCTGTCCATTTTTACAGTCTCCTGATGAATATTATAGATGTCTGGCAGCTTTCCAGGTTATACTGAGTCTCCTTGAATATTACAATTCTGAAAAATGGAAAGCTTTGATTTTCAAAGAATATTAGTATATATACAGCAACATAACATACTAACACACAAAAACTTAATTTTGTGAAAATCCAAGCATTCATTGTTCAATTTAAAAAAAATAAATTTATGCATTGGGTACCTTTAAATCAGTTTACCCAGAACAAAGTGTACACTTTCACCGTATGTCTATTAGTTTATCTGAGTAAGTTTTAGACCAAAACAAACATGTAAAACATATTTCTTACAAAATGCTCAGAACAGGCAATTTCGCTCTATTTATAAATCATAACTCGATCTGTATATCTTAGTTCACAATATGATCTAAAGCAGCAGAGAAAGTAAATCGCTTTACATGCATAGTATAAGCATGTGCATTACAAGTCAGCTTTACTGCATGTATACAGGTGTCTCATTATATCGCGGTACTTAAATCTTTTGCATAAAAGAGTGTAATTTGATTTTTTAAATTTAACTTTCATCAAATGACATTAATAAAGCAAACTATGGCCTAACTTTTTAGTATCAAATTATTTTCCAAGCTTGCATAGTCTAAGTTGTAGTCTATTTTTAAAACAGGAAGTCTCATTTACCTCCTAAATTGGAGAGTCTCATAGTATCGCGGTATGGGAAAACATGGAAACTTGTGGTTGACATGGACTTCAATTCTTATTTTTTATTTTACCATGTAATTTTACATAAGAAAATAAACAATTATACAAACTAATGACTTTCAAAACATGAACTTTATATGGATTTTACTAGATTATAAACTCATTGGGCTAAAAATAATAAAAATGAAGATCGATTTCTGTAAAATTACGTTTTATTTGAATAATTTTTTTCCGACGCATTTTCCATACTTTTTAATCATCACAAAAATTTATATTCAGATGACAGACTGATATTTTTTTCAACAAAAAGCATATAAGCTATGTATCTGATCTTTTGGAATATATCGCGATACAATGAAACCCGCGATATAATGAGAATTGAGTATACATACAATATACCAGGAACTGATTGACTGTGATCTTTATAGGTGGTGGTCCTAGCCAGGATTATCCCTGATGAGGAGCAGGCCTTGTCCTCGGCAGCGGGAATCAAACTTCTGGTGGATCTCCTCCAGGACTCCTCCTCCAGTGAGACCCTAATACACTGAACACAGCCTTCTGAAGTGACTTCCCCTTTTTCAGTAATCCTCCTTTTTTGGCCCATAATGAATCTGCAGTCAGAAATAATCCCTCAAAGTGAAACATAGGTTATCAAAGATTACAGAGCTAACTGCAACAAAATTTTGAATCTAGGGATTCTCTTTTTTAAAGTTTTTCTTTTTTTTAGGAGGGGGAACATATAGCCTCTAATATTTCTCTTCAATTGTCAGATAATGGATACATGTAGATGACCTTGATTTTTATTTCATTATTAAGCCTTACCAGATGTGGCCTTGACCTTCTGGGTTCCTCCTTTGCCGTACTGCTGGGCATTGATTCTGTCTCTCAATGCTACTTTCTCCTTGACTTTGTCACTCTGTTGAACATATATTTCATCTTAGACAATGTAATTTGGTTATTAATGGAATGCATACATCTTTTTAATTAGAAAAAACTAATCACAACATGACCCCCTAGTGATGTGAATGATTTACACTCAGGTGCCCCCTTCCCCTATTTCAAGAAGAATTTAAGATGAAGTTTCTTTGATTGTGAGGTCAAAAGGTCAAAGGTTTTTATGATCCTTTGTCTGAGTGAAAAAACTTTGTTGCATGTACATGCACTTTTCCCGGATATATAGGTAAACCAAATTTCTTGTTATCAATGCAGACATTCTAAATTAAAAAAATATTACTCTTTTAATTTTTGCTTCACAGAGTGCAAATATTTCTTGCTTTTTAGTGTCCCGGCCCTCTATAATGGTACCTGTGACAGATGTTTGCCCTTGACCTCCCCTCTGTTTAAGGGACTGACATCCATTCTTTCCATATGATTTTCCTTTTTAGTAGACTGCATCTCAAATGGCAGGTTCTCCTTGTTGCTCTCCAGATGGGACAGCATCCTCTGCTTACCCCCGACATTCCGCTGCTGCTGGGTTTGGCTGACCACCACAGAAGCAGCCATCTTAGCAGGGGATCGAGAGAATGCTGAAAAATTAGCGATATAAGGACTATGTCTCTTTTGTTTGTTGCATTTTTGTCTTAAATATTGATCATGACACCCCCCCCCCTTTTTCAACAAAAAGCATATAAGCTATGTATCTGATCTTTTGGAATATATCGCGATACAATGAAACCCGCGATATAATGAGAATTGAGTATACATACAATATACCAGGAACTGATTGACTGTGATCTTTATAGGTGGTGGTCCTAGCCAGGATTATCCCTGATGAGGAGCAGGCCTTGTCCTCGGCAGCGGGAATCAAACTTCTGGTGGATCTCCTCCAGGACTCCTCCTCCAGTGAGACCCTAACACTGGCCGCCGACTGCATCGCTAGGCTCGCCCACACAAGGGCAGGTAAGCTAAAGTGTGTAGTAGTGATCTGTGTCTTGGTGTGTTTGTTGTGTGATGTGTGACATCATAAAATGATTTTTAGTACTGCTTAAAGACAAAAATAAATTTGAAATTATCAAAAATTCTAAAAACTGGATTACATAATCAATTTCATGTTGGTGTTACAGTGAGTGGCTGAACATGATTACATTAAACAATATGTATTACCTGATGTGAAATGAGAGTTCAATTCATGCGAGCACCTTTATACATGTAAAAGTGACTATGTATCTACCCCCTTTGTCTGATTCTTAGGTGTGCCAGCGGCAATGATTTCAATCAATGTGATAGAGCATCTATGTAAGCTACTGGTGTCCCCAGCAGAACAGGTGCGGGGATCAGCGGCCATTGCCTTGGGGTACCTGTCTTACAATCACAATGGGGAACGACAACTTCTCAACAAGTAAGTCTTTACAAACTGGAACTTCAAAAAATAAAAAGTATATCGATAGTTCATAAATTTAAATTATGTAACACACCAAAATTATTACAATCATATATTTATATAATAAATTTTGAAAATGATGAACAAAGAATTTGATGCAATATAATTCACATAGAATTGACAGCAAGAAATTGGAGATGTGTGCTCTGATGAAGGACTTTGTTTAGAAATTTAATGTTGTCCCTTTCTCTAGGTGTCGTACTGATCCATACCTGATGCGAATACTGCTTCACTATACGAAAAGAAGCAAAATAAGCCCCGCCTTCCTGGAGGCATGGCGACACTACAAGAAAGTGGGACTCCCACCCATTCCGTGAGTACACCTACACTAAGTAAACATAAGAAGGGGGAGGTGTTTTAATTTTTTGTAAAAATTCATTCATTGTGAAAGCAATAGTTGTACATGAGGTACTGATAATAAATTAGTACAAGACCAATAGGTAAGAAAGCCAAAATTGTCATTTTTTTTTTATTTTTAGTGAGGGAAGAACCAACTTGATAGGAAATCGTCCAATGGGAATTGATGACAATCGTCCAGTTACATTCATTAGCTTTGGGGATGAGAGTAACACAAGAAGTTCCACATCAAACATTGGCGGTGAGGACGGTCGATTGACAGGGAGATCTTCACGGGCCTCAGGGTCACGTCAGGCCACCACCCCGAGGCAATCAGGGACACCACTGAATTCTGGGACACCCCTCAATGCCAGTCAGATTTCCTTAGACTCCCAGCATTCCTCACGGTCTCTACATCCTGTCCCAGCAGAAGGAGAAAGCTAATGTTGCAACTGATGAAAAATATTTTGTTGATGGTTTTTTCTTTGAAAGCAACAGGAAAGTCTTTCACTAGTCATTTGTTCAGATTTGTTATGAAGATTTATGCATACAAATGAATATTTCCTTTTTTATGTCTTCATTAAACTTTGTGAACTTATTGTGATGCTGTGTATGTTTGGAAGAAGGATGATTGATTACTGACAAATACAGTTGAACCTTATTATCTCGAACTGAACAGGACCAAGAAAAAAAAAGAATCAAGATATCCAGGGTCAAATATCAGTGTTTTGAGATACTGAAGTTCAGCTGTACATAATGTATATAGTATGTAAATATGTTGTACTTTTCAAATGCTTTTGTGCAGAAATAAAGTCAGGGAATTTCTATTTCTTGAAGTCATAAGTAGGAAAAAGAACATTAGTAAAAAGATCGTTGCATCATATTTATTTTAAAGGAGAACTTTCATTTAGATTTTCTATGGATAATCTTGGAATTAAGTGCAATTAACAGCAGCATCTTTTATCATGATACGCTATATTATGAAACATTTACTATAGCTTATAGTATATTTTTATCTTGTATATTTTCCTAACATCAAAAGCTAGTGTGACAATTTTTTAATCCACTTTTTCTTTTGAAGTACATGTGTATTTTGAGGTGTTTTAGGTTGTGTGGTGTTAAATCTGATATAGTTTTGTTAGAAGTGTGTTTTTAGTATATTAGTTCACAGTCATACGAAATTGTATGACATATAATAAGCATATCTGTGATATATACCAGTAACTTGAGTTTGGTTTGGGTTTGGATTTTTTCTTCTGACAATCTTATTCATTTTAATATATTCTAATTTAACTTCACAGCAATATATACTCAAAGGTATATTTTTTTTAGCATGAATAATACTAACAAAAAACTTTTTGTGCATCAAACAAGTTATTCCATAAGTAAACATGTAGTAATTGAAGATGTCACATTGATACCCTCTTATTTTGTAATGCCTTGTGCATTATCTTTGATTCAGCTGTACTGTTGTATAGTTATTAGGTTTTGTATGGTTTGATTGTTACTATACTGTGAACTCATCCATGTTCATGGGGGACCAATGTTTATGAATTTTGTGGGTCATCCAAATTATTCACCAATTTACATCTGATGAACAACTTTTTTGTCAACATATTTATTCATTGAAACTTCTGTACGTATGAGTTCCTCATAAAATAACATCCCCACAAATAAACCAAAAATTGTAAATTCACAAACATTGATACCTGCACAAATTTCAATGATTTCACAGTACATTTTGTTTCTTTGTTGCTCTTTGGTTGTTCATGCATTTAACTTACATTTATAACACTGTATATAGTATATGTACTTACAATGTGCCAAATGATGACATACTTTACAAAGTGATCCCTTTATCTTGAAAAAAAAATCAAGCTAATACAAAGTGTATGCATGTGTAAATATTACATAGAACCATCGCCTGTATTTTCTTCATGAATTTCTAGTTGTTTTTTTTGTGATGGGATTCTGTGATGCTTTATTTTTTTACTCATCTGAGACAATGTACATAATTGGAATGATGCTTTTTTTTCTAATTAACTTAAATGTTTATAGTTCTTCAATGATGCTTTATTTTTCTACTTGTCAGAGTATAACAATACATTTTCTATTAAGTATATGCCCCATTCTCCTTCATTACTAGTGTAAATTAATGTTGATCTTTTTTAAACACTCAGTGGTCAGTGTTTGCCATTTTGTGTGTTGTGTATTTTATCAGATTGTTTTAAAGCATATATCTCATTTAATTTGGACTGTCATGTTGACACTATTTTTCAGGATTTTGAAAAGATCCATCTTGACAAGACTGTCACTTTTCGCTGATTTATATGTGAATAAAAACTTTCTTAATGATCTTTCATTTATGAATTTTTTTTTTATCTCTAATAATAAATGGATTACAGAGTAGATTTCAGTTCACTATTTACTAAAAATAAAAATTTCAGACATACAGAATTGGGTAGTGGTACTTGATGTAACCTTGGCATTGTGCCCCAGGATTTTGTTTCTGGGGCAGATATTTCTTTTCAAGTACTTCTATGCCCTATAATACTGGTAATCAGAGGCACATTGATAATGCTTCTTGTATGTTTCATAATATCAGTCAAAGTTTTAAGTAGCTGCAATTTTAACTAAAGAATGACCTGGTTGGTGTTGATAAACACCCTTTATAGCATACACCATCTACAGCAACATCTATGAAACTGATATGCACCTGTATAACCAATAAAATGAAGATGTGTATCAATAAGGTCAAGATCTAGTAAATTGCTTTAGACTGTCTTTTTGGTGCTAGATCCATTATGATGTCAAAATTGACTTAAACTTAAATTTTCCCACTCATGAGACTTTACAGATGTGTAGAAATTGTGTAGAAAAAAATTGAAGCATTAGGCGAGAATTTTAATCGACTAAATTCTCGTTTAAGGCTTCTAATTACTAGCAGAAATGACTTGTTTAAAACATGTTTCATGTGCATAACCTGACCTGCTTCTTTCTTAAAAACAAATTTTGAGAAGAATACAAGGTTACCTTGGGTGTTTGGCTTCTAATTAAAAAAACTTTAAAGTGCAAAATGATCTCTCTTTCTCTGTGCATACCATCACACTGCATCAAAAATGTGCGTATACAGGTTGATAATTGTAGGACCCAAGCATTTTCAACATAAAATATATACATTTTATTGTACAAATGCAAAAAATTCATATATCTTCATACCTTACATACATGTATATACATCTGCATTGACAGAATATTATTAAGAAATATGTTAACAGGTAAAATTCTAGTATAAACACATGGTGATTAATGTCACCAATTTGTTTTTGAGTAGGCCAGTTCTATTCAGGATCTCTTTTCAACGAATATGGATTGACACACAGTTTTCATTCCACTTTTTTCTTACATTATATTAAATGAAACAGTCTTCTTAGTCAGTTTCTAGTATAAACACATGGTGATTAATGTCACCAATTTGTTTTTGAGTAGGCCAGTTCTATTCAGGATCTCTTTTCAACGAATATGGATTGACACACAGTTTTCATTCCACTTTTTTCTTACATTATATTAAATGAAACAGTCTTCTTAGTCAGATAAATCTGTCTCTAACCTTAAAACAAGGATAACTTCTAAACAGTTTCAGTTTTTAGTCCTTGAAAATGAGGGCAAAATTAGGGAACATTTGTTGTGTTCATGTCTGTGACATCACTTTCTTGTCGCTAGGCACTGGTTGACAACCTCCAGGAGATGGGTATTCTCTAAAGCAGCAGCTACTCTCTCCTTGTCTGCCAGTTGTTTGTTTACTGTTAGAACAAGAAAATTAAATATATGTACCCATACACTGTATAATTTATTATTCATAGGAAAAAAATTCTTGACAATTCCAATTCAAGATCGAAGCACAATACTTAAAAACATTGTGACTGAATATGTTGGTAAAAATAATTTGAACAATAAGGTTTTTATCATTAAAATATAACTATTATCTAGTCTAATACAGATCAATAGCTCATAAAACATTCAGCTGACTATAATTAATATTTTAAAGCCAACAGGCATTAGCATTGTGTGTTATTTTGATAACTACAAGATAATAGATATATAAACTAAGATTCATGATAAAGATAGAGTACCTGCAACTTCAGATGCATGGGTTCCTGGGGTAATGGAAACATCAACCTATATTAGATGCATAAATGCAGTGTATATATTTTAAAGTTTCTCATTTATGCAAATTCTACAGAACATACATTTAAAAAATGAAACCCATTTACAAAGAAAATTTGAAATTTCTCATCCTGTATAACACTTAAATTGCTTTATAGGAACTTAACTTTTGCACCATTACATGAACCAGTTTGCTTGAGAAAATTTCATTCTTACAATTTTCTAGTTCTCAATAAATAGAGCAAACATAAAATGTTCTCTAATAGACTTGTAGTTTGAATTCAGTCCTTATAATCCATGCACCAATACCTTAAAACGGGGCGGCAGAGATCTAAGCAGTTTGACTCGTATAGACAGACCTATTAATGTAGCCATACTGCAGTGTGGAATTGTGGGAGTAAATTCTATACCAACATGGCTATTCTCATCATCTACCTACAAAAAGCAAATTTCAATGCAAACAAAGGTCATTTATGCTGTAATTCCTTTTCCCCATTAAATATCTAACCTAACGACATAAATCAGATCACCAACACTTTGTGAAAAGGTATTATCTGAACAGTTACACACGATTGGTTCTTTATAGGTAAAAAATAAATGCAGTTGACATTCTAAGCTATCTATGATAATATTATTGCTAATGACATCAAGAGAACTTACTTTGACTCGAGCATTTTCCACCACATTTAGCTCCTCCAAGGTTAAAGGATGTTCTGGATCATTGATGGTTCTTATCATATCTAGAAATGAAATGTTTTCAGAATAAATGAGGGTGATTTATAACTTCATTAAAGGTGAAAATTTTATGAATCAGACTGTGGGTTATTTTAGGAATCTCGAACACAAATCATGTGCTATCATCATAGCTATTTTCTCATCTGTTGCTGGTGGACATTAAGGCGAAAGTAATATGATAAAGCAGGTACTAAATCTTTGCTTCTTAAAATTTCATGATCATTTAGTCTTTTGCTTTTGCAAATCAATTAATGAAGACGTAAGAATATTCTTGGGAAAATCAATTATTTTAGAGCGAGCGCAGCGAGCGTCGCGAAGCGTCGCAAAGCGACACTCGCAAAGCGAGCTCAATAGACTAACGTGTAAGAACAGAGGAAATTCGGATTGAAATCTGTACATACGTCAGGCAAATTTCTCTGTGCAACATTCCCAGAATTCTTCACTTGGGCTCCCTGCAAAACAAAGTGATTTGAAATCAAAATTTATATCTTTTTACCGACTGCAGGTGGTCTGCTGAAGGGGTTTAAATTTTTTTTAATTCATTGTTTGTGAGGCTTGAAGAAACCAACAAATGTATATACGTGTAGAATACAAATAAAAGAAAACATAACCCCACAAAAGTGAATAATTTTTAGTTCTTATCGTTATGTCTTAAAAATGCAAGATAATGAAGGAAAGAGGTATATACCACTTCATTCCATTTTAAATTGAATGACTGTTTTGAAAACTGTTTTGAATCCATATGACTCACCTGAAATTTGCAGTCTGGAGCCTTTATCAGTAAACTCAGCATCTTCTTCATACAGAAGACAAGGTCCTTTTCAGCGTACCTGGAGAAATAGGACAGACCCAGGGTCCAGCTGGGCTGATCAGGGATCAGGATCTTCCTGGCCACACAGACAGCTGCCGAGGCCATCATGGAGGGGACGCTGTAGACAAACTCATCAGATACCAAGGTCAGGTCAAGGACGTACTTGGTCATCTGTCTCATCTAGGGAACAGCAAAAGGAAATCATTTAATGCTATGCTGTATGCTACGTTAGGCAATATCTCTGTCTAATCAGTATGTTTCTCAGTAAATATGGGAAAAAGTAATGCCATGCTATATACTAGAGATCAGAGATGACAAAAGGAAGTATTGCAATGCACCACTGTAAAATCTTTTATTCTCCATTGGGTCAAAATTTTTATACATGGTTTGAGGAAAAAAATGATTTGTTCGTGGAATTTGATTTTGTGGTTTAAGAAGTGGGTGCTGAGCGTTTCTTGCATTCCAAAGTCTGGGCTTGATAAATATTAACCCAACAAACCTCATCTTTCCCTGAATACAGGGCCGTACCTCTTTTGGCAGGTCACTCTCAATCAGAAGGATTTTATCCATGAAAACCGTGACATCCACAATATTGAGGTCAAAGTCTATAGTCTTGAGGATCTGTCTCTCCATCCTCAGTACCTGTTCTTTGTCATAGGTGTTGTCAGTCAGGTAACACAGGGTCTGTACCTGTTTATAATCAAAACTGAGAGTTAGAGTAATTTTGTAAATGTCTTAGAACTTTAAGGCAACTAAGTTTTGAAAAATAGCAGCAGCTGTAACTGTACATACTTGTACCTTTAAGATTACTTGATTAGATTGGAGTCATCTCGTTATGAAAAATGTCACAAACATTGACTTATAAACTGAACCATACTCGTAAAAAGTGCAAGCACACAATATAATATTCAGTTCAATTCTTAAAACTTAAAATGGTGAAAAAAAATCAAAAGGCTCAAGATACTGAATATGTAATGTATCAAGAAAAGCAAAATCCTGAAATTAGTAAATTGAGAACCGCAGAACACTAAGTACCCACCTCTGGGGCAAATCTTTCATTGTACTTGGCAGCAATCAGAAGACATGTGATTCCAACAAGCTGGAATGTGTTCAGAGGAATTCTGCGATAGGTCAGGAATCGGTCCACTAACTCCACAGTCAGGTGCAAGGTCTGCTGGGATAGCTCTTGGTGAACCTAAAAATCAAACAAACACTTTAGAAATGGCAGCATATCTAGAATTTTATGAACTTAAGTCTGTGAGTCTGTGGAAACATACTTGTAAGAACTGGTCAGTATCGGTATATCTGGACCAATTTGTCAGTTTGGTATATATAGATACCCAGACTTGTATGAACTAGTCTGTTAGTTCAGTATACAGATACCTGGACTTGTATGAATCAGTCTGTCAGTTCAGTTTATGGACTAGCTTGTATGAACCAGTCCATCAGTTCAGTATATGGATACACAGGGGAAAGTGGCTAGCATGATTTACATGCCTTTGCCTTTTTGCATGATATTCATGCAAAAATCATACAAAAACCATGCGGAAAGTTCCACATGTGAATTTCATGCAAATATCCTCAAACAATATTTATGCGAAATTCATATGAAGTTCATGCGAGCCACTTTTGCCTGTGTACCTGGACTTGTATGAACCAGTCTCTCAGTATAAGGATACCTAGACATGATTAACCAATCCGTCAGTTCAGTATAAGGACTTGTATGAACCTGTCTGTCAGTATAAGGATACCTGGACTTGTATGAACCAGTTTGTCAGTTCAGTATGTGGATACCTGGACTTGTATGAACCACTCTGTCAGTTCAGTATATGGATATCTGGACTTGTATGAACCAGTCTGTCAGTGCAGTATGTGGATACCTGGACTGATATGAACCAGTCTGTCAGTTTATGAATACCTTAACCAATGAACCAGTCTGTCGGCTCAGTATACGGATACCTGAACTTGTATGAACCAGTCTGTCAGTATGCTTCTCATCTGAGGGGTGACTTCTCCACTGTTGTTTAGGAAGTTATCAGGGTAGGCAAATCTTCTCTCCAGAAACTGACACAGAAAACATAAAATTTTAATATGTTTATACACTGATTCAAACTAAATTGCTGATAACTAGTTTTGCAATGAAGTTTTTTTTTCAGTAAGATCGATTACTTACCTGAAGATACTCGTATATATCCTCTGCATAGTCTGGATTGTTGAATGGACCATCCAGTTTACTCTGGATTTCCTGGATTTCCTTTGGGATCTTGACCTGGACTTCACGGATCTTTTCTAAAGGGTCAACAAAATCAACATCCATGGGTAGGAAGTCTATAAACAGTCAAAAACCTGTGTGAATGTGAATGTCAGTCTAAGTTCAATGGTTGAGTTCTTTTAATCCCTATTCCTACACCCTAAACAGAAGATGAAGAGATCTAAATGTTGGAATGTAAACTAATCACTACTCACCATCATCCATCACAGCCAGGGGTTCAGGATTGTTGACACTGAACACAGCCTTCTGAAGTGACTTCCCCTTTTTCAGTAATCCTCCTTTTTTGGCCCATAATGAATCTGCAGTCAGAAATAATCCCTCAAAGTGAAACATAGGTTATCAAAGATTACAGAGCTAACTGCAACAAAATTTTGAATCTAGGGATTCTCTTTTTTAAAGTTTTTCTTTTTTTTAGGAGGGGGAACATATAGCCTCTAATATTTCTCTTCAATTGTCAGATAATGGATACATGTAGATGACCTTGATTTTTATTTCATTATTAAGCCTTACCAGATGTGGCCTTGACCTTCTGGGTTCCTCCTTTGCCGTACTGCTGGGCATTGATTCTGTCTCTCAATGCTACTTTCTCCTTGACTTTGTCACTCTGTTGAACATATATTTCATCTTAGACAATGTAATTTGGTTATTAATGGAATGCATACATCTTTTTAATTAGAAAAAACTAATCACAACATGACCCCCTAGTGATGTGAATGATTTACACTCAGGTGCCCCCTTCCCCTATTTCAAGAAGAATTTAAGATGAAGTTTCTTTGATTGTGAGGTCAAAAGGTCAAAGGTTTTTATGATCCTTTGTCTGAGTGAAAAAACTTTGTTGCATGTACATGCACTTTTCCCGGATATATAGGTAAACCAAATTTCTTGTTATCAATGCAGACATTCTAAATTAAAAAAATATTACTCTTTTAATTTTTGCTTCACAGAGTGCAAATATTTCTTGCTTTTTAGTGTCCCGGCCCTCTATAATGGTACCTGTGACAGATGTTTGCCCTTGACCTCCCCTCTGTTTAAGGGACTGACATCCATTCTTTCCATATGATTTTCCTTTTTAGTAGACTGCATCTCAAATGGCAGGTTCTCCTTGTTGCTCTCCAGATGGGACAGCATCCTCTGCTTACCCCCGACATTCCGCTGCTGCTGGGTTTGGCTGACCACCACAGAAGCAGCCATCTTAGCAGGGGATCGAGAGAATGCTGAAAAATTAGCGATATAAGGACTATGTCTCTTTTGTTTGTTGCATTTTTGTCTTAAATATTGATCATGACACCCCCCCCCCACCCAAGTATGCCCTGTATAACAAAATGATATTGACCTAAAGAAACAGCAAATCAAATTAATAGTGTAATAGAATCAATACGATCTTTGATTTATTTACATTGATTTCTACATGTAAATAAAAAAATCTCAAATATCTTGACCCTGAATGACAACGTAAATAAAACGACTAGTTTCAGTTTTAGCTCGTTAGAATTAACAACGTTTGTGTAAATCTAACGTCTAGTATCTCTATCACAAAAATACCTACACTTTCAAGATGACTGTCTCAGTATCTAATATTTAGAAACGGTCTCCCCTCTACTCGGCAAACCAACATACAGACCACTATTTACAGTATTCGCTTCGTTTAAATACAGGTTCCTGTCACGTGATGTATGAAGAATTGGCTACGTTCGATTTACATTCCTGAAACAATGGCGAAGGCCTATCTCGATAGATCTAAGAATCTGATATTACAAAGATAAGATTATACGAGATATATATAAATGAGTCAAGTCGAATTTTTAAATATATATTTTTAATACGATAAAAGTAAGTTTCTTAACATTACAACAAAGCTATTTACGGGTTTGGGGGTTGGGGTTACAATGATTATAGAATTGGAGCGAGGCGGGGGTGGGGTGTTGTTGTCCATTAATATTCGAAGAGAGGTAAAAAAAATGATTCTGTCATCTATAGTTTGTTCCTGTATTCAATTTACATTTTAAAAAGTGTTACAAGATGTTCCCATCCTTTTACGCTTTGGGGTACCCATCTCTTATAAACCGGCAACTCCTCTTTATAAATACTAGTAAATGAAAGTTAATGAGACTTTCACCAGTTTAAAGAATTTTTGTTACAAATAGTGTCATTGTATACCTCCTATTTTTTTTTTTGATCCGACATACATTTTCGGTTTCCCACAGGAGTACATGGACATGACATTCTTTCTATATTATTGAAGGGTACCCATCTCTTATCCGCAACTTCTCCTATACCACTGAATAGAATTTATTGATAGTTTCACACATTCTTTCATACATAATGCCATTGTGACCTCTTATTTTACGTTTTGATCTGACACTTTTTTCGGTTATCCAAATACAAAACATGGACCTTACCATTATAACCATATGTGAGGAAGCGGTATCGTTTAGTGAGCGGCAGCCTGATGCTCACAGTTAATATTTTTGTTTGTATTACACTGTATACAGCTCTGAAATTTTCCGACTTAAAGACGTTGCTTTGATGATTTTTAAAGACAGATTACCGGGCTATTTAAATCTCACTTAATCAATACTTTGTTGTACTTTTTCGTCACCAACTTTTCCTGACATGCACTTCAAAACATATTTTGATAATTTTTAATTTAAAATTTGATACCAGTACTTCTAAATTTGTTCAATTATAATTTAAATGTTGATTGAATCTAGCCCCTCTAACCTTGTCGGAAAAGCCCAAAATTAAGTTGATACATATATTGTCTTGATTGGGGTGGTGTTGCTCACTTCTCTTCTATTCTTTCGATAAGAATGCAACTGGTTAACTTAAATCATATTTATACATCGAGCTCAGATTATCTTTTTAAGTCGGGATCGATATTTTACTATTCCTTTGTTTATTATTGCGGGAATTTTGTTCATTTTTAATAAGTGCCGCAGTGCGAGAGATCTACTCAGCCCAGTAATTGTTCTTAATTTAACAAAGATTGTTGAAGGAGGTAAATACAAATAATACGTTATTAGGTAAATAAATGAATAGATTTCTCATTCAAATCTTAAGATAGCTGAAAAGGCGATTAGCAAATGTTCTAAAGAGGTGAATACGTTTTACAACAGGTTGGGCACATATCCCTTTTTTTTTCGGTATCTTTTATGCTAACAGGGAATTGTTTCTCGTTTCAGTAATGAAAAACATTACTGTATACGGGAGTTTTCTTGATATTTTAAAATTAATGACCGAAATCCGAAATCTAAACAAAAAGTGGATGAAAAATACAATGTGATGTATTTAATTAAACCAACCTTGCTGTCAAAAAATGCAGTCCTTTAGTGCTGTAGACAGCTACAGACAGGGGTAAGACAGTAGTAAGAGGATATCTAATTGGACAACATCATGAGTATTCTTCCAATTGGTGTGAATATTTCCCTATAAATAATTTTTTTTCAGAGCTTATATATTTTCATGGAGGTGACATATCTTTTGAACATGCTTAGAAATTTAAACTCACATGCAGCAGTAACTCAGGACTTTCACTTTAATTTCATCGTGATCGCACCATCACTGTAAATATTGTCATTTTGTGCCATCACATTTTCATGCCATTGACCCTTTACTTCTTGGTGGATGCTCAATGGTCCATTAGTAAACTACTTGGTTCTATTTGGATTCCATAACTACCTTTATTTGACCAGTTCCAAATAAGAATTGGATTCGACCATGCTATAAGTTTTTTTTTTTCAAGGTAGTTCAATGACTCGTGGAGTTAAATATTGTTTCATAAAAGTTCAGCCTTTCCCAAATAAATTATTTTGCAAGTTAACCTAGGTGTCCAATTTACCAGTTGCATTTAAGCCAATGAGTTCCAAATACCCATGCCATACCCATTCAATTCAACCCTAAATTAAAAAATATACCTTCCACACATTATCCATTGGCATGCCTAAGAAAAGTTTAATTAATTGCTTACCAATAATTTATTTGTATTTCCAAAGGATAAAGAGAATCTAGGGGTACTGTGAACACTGAGCTCACTTTACCGATACCCCATGTCTCCTATATGATTATTATGGCAAAGTCCATGATTTGCTTTGGGAGACCCGAAATAAATGTCGGAACAAAAAGTAAAATAAGAGGTCACGTACAATAGCACAATGTTATAAAGAATCTATGAATGTATCATTCAATCTTAGTGGAATGGAGGAATTGCAGATTAGAGATGGATATACTCTTCAATATTAAAAAGAATGGCAGTATCCATGTAGTGCTAAGGGAGCCCAAATTATGTGCCAGATGAAAAAAGTAAAATAGAAGGTGCACTTTGGCACTTTAATTTAACAAAGATTCTTTGAAAGTCTCATTAAATTTTGTGAAGCCTCATTAAATTTCATTCAGCGGAAGAAGAGGAGTTGTGGATACGAAATAGGTACCACAATGCGTATCAGATGGATAGACATACAGACAGATGGATGGACAAACATCTATCACTATATACCCCTTCTCCCTGCTTTTCAAGGGGGGATATAATAAGTCACGTTTACAATTAAGAAAACAACGAAGAATGATTTTATAATAGTGTTTAAAATGGATATTCGGAACTAGTAAAATGACAACAAATCACGATGTCTTCAAATGTTCTAAATATTAATTTTAGACATGTTTTTATTTGTTAGAGTACATATCAAACTTACTTTTGATACCTGGATTGCTGTTTTATGTGAAAAATAGGTGTCTCTAGAGAGATTTTTCTGCAGACTTACGCGTCGCGGTGATTCAGGTTTATTACATTGTAACAGTATGTCGACTCTTTCAAGTATGATAACAAAACCAATTTATTTTTACACTTTTGAATGTAATAACTATAACCTCTTAAATTAATGATTATTATTATATGATTGAATAATTTCCATCTCTCTGACCTTCGGGCTCGGTGAATATTGTACTCCTCAGATGGCTAAATCATTGTATTGACCTCAAAAACCAGCAATAATTGTATAATATTCGGAACTGGTCAAAATTCGTAACTGGCCAAACGACTGTATGTATGTATAGCCTCATTTGATTCAAATATAAATTATTTTTGAAATAGATGCTGAAAAATTCACAGATAAAAACTGATAAACATTTTTCTTGGCCATTTCTTTCTTTGAAAGTTTCCTTAAACAATGTGAAAGAAGCATAAATTAAAGATAAATTAGTACATGTAATTACATTTTTACTACTGAAGTATAACCAGAGACTGGAGAAAATCGCACAAAGTTAGGATTGGAGATATAAAATGGCCCAATCCAAACCGAAGCTATTACGATACTACATCAAAGACTCTGTTGTTCCATTTGAGGAGGATATGTATCATGAGTTTAAAGGTCACAGGAATTTAGCTGTGGAAGAGTTACCTCCCTGGACCAAAGAAACAATGAAAGAGAGAGCATCTAGAAGAGCTGTATCCAGGTAAAATCTTCATCTAGGTAGATAACATGGCTAGAAGATAAAACAGATTGGTATATTTAAGCATTTAATTCATATTTTGGGATGTTTTTGGTCCTATAACACACCTGGTCGTGCCGACAAATTGAGTTATGTGAGGTTGGAAAGTTAAATAACAAATAAACTTTGCGAGAAAAAAAATGACAAATTAATTTTTAATTCACATTTGTTGTATTTTATGTTAATTTTAAAAGGGTAGTTTTTAAAAAATGAAATTGAGTCAAAACAATATACATTTTGTTGTACCTAAATATTGAAAATGCATGTAGTTCCTACTGTGTATTCTAAGGCGCGGTGACAAGGTTTCGCGTGTGTTATAGAAATTTGAATGTCGTGGAATTCTAATGGATTTCAAAAAGAAAATTACACTAAATGTAAATATTTGTATGTAAAGCAACTGCTTAAATTGTTAATGTGTCTGAAAAAGGCACAGAAATGTATTATAGTAAGAGAGTTTTCAGTGTTCAAAAAATGTATGACCTCTTTATAGTTATAAAGACTTCCAATTATATCTTTCTTTTCTTTATAGAAAATAATCAAAGTCCAGATTCAGTTAACATACTTAAAAGTTAAATGAGTGAAGACTATATGCACAAGTCCATACACTTTAACTGACGCTTTTCACTTCTACAGAGCTTTGAATGGGTTTGTCAATACTGGGAAAGGTGGAACAACATACCTTGGTATTATAGACTCTGGTGAAGTTCGTGGGGTGACATTAACCCAATACCAGGTAGCTCATATTTAGAATATGACATAAAAAGTTTTTTCAACAAGGTTTCCTTGTTTCCTCAACAATGTAATGTCTGTAAAAGGAGAATATACCAAATTTTACTTTTTTCTTTGCCCGTTTCTATGTGAACTACTCCTTTTTGAAGAAAGACCATGTCGTAGGGAGTTTAGATGACCTGATGTCGAGATACACCCCTCCTGTGGCCCCACACAGGTACAAGGTCAAGTTTGTGCCAGTAATACAGAAGGAGTGTACTGAGGAGGAAAGATTACTTCAGTGTGTGCCTGACCCAGGGTGAGTGACTCCCCCCCCCACCACCACCACCACCACCACCACCACCAAATGTGGGATATAAAATGAGGGGTTCAATTTATCTTTTATCAAGTCTAACAGCTTTCTTTACTAAAGTTTAAGGTTAAATTTTGTTGATTGTAGGGATTGTTACGAGACTGAGGAAAGAAAGCGTCCACACCAATTCCGTACCCACCACTACTGCTGGTGTGATAAGGAGTCTCTGTCTCAATACAGCTGTGTAAGTAATGTAGTACTGGGTGTCTGGAGGAAGGTTTGAGGGTAGGACAAGAAATCGGTCCACTCAGCTTGCACTCATGTATGGATGAGTGGGGGAAGGGTTAATTGGTGTACAATTAAAAGTTTTAAAGTCATTCTCCCAGTGCTCAAGAAAGGCAATGCAGTATAACAGACAAGGAAGTTATCTTCTAACAAGAAGCCATTGAGAGTTAGTTTCATCTTTGCTAGCCAAGGGTTTCCATCCAATCTGAAATCTACGGATCGTAAATTCTTGGCTAGTGAAGATGGAGTTAGTATATAATGAGCAGGATTTTTTTCTTCATTCAACAGGGTATCTTAGCCACAGACTACGTGATAGAAATCACCATAAAACCCTGGGACCCCATGGACTCTAGAAATGCAGATGTATCGTGTGGGACATTGGTCAGTATGCACCCATTCCATGCAGATGAGGAAGGAATGGTGTATTTTAGAAGACAAGCCAGTCTAGTTCAGGTTACTATTTTTCCCCCTTATCTTTGTTGTAACAATTCATCTTCAAACAAGTATTGTAGTTAAATGGAATATATTTTACAACAGCATTAAATAAGTAAATTTAGTTTTCAACTTTGGGATCAATTGCTTTGCGGGCAATGACTAATTTGACTATGAGCTTGGCTAAATGTCATTTAATGGAATGAAAAAAAAGTGTTTTCTTTCATCTTTATTTGTGCTTACTGTTAGTACAGTATCCATCTAATCAACAATTCCAGGCAAACAGTTTTCTTGGGTCTGATAAAACACATGTAGGTACTTGAATGCAGTCAATATGTATACATGTACAATATTTTGACTTAATTCAGTCATCTCTTTGGGTTTAAATTCAATTGAATTATTATATTTCTGTTCTCTCTGATAAAGGAGGTAGTGGTGTTATCATATTATAATTTATGATATAAACAACTCAAAATATATGAAATTTTTTGTTTCTAGTACAACATGATAGAAGTAGCACACCTGACACGACAGGAAACCAAAGAACAGTGCCGCCTAGAGGTGCAAAGGTAAGTAACTCTCACAAAGAAAGAAATACATTTGAAAAAACACCTGAAATTCTGCATGCCAGGAAGAAATTTTAAACATGCATGCTTCTTAATTCTGTTCATGAGTTAATTTTTATATACAGTGTATTGTACAACAGATTTCTTACTGGTATTTCAAAGATGCATTACATTTAATATTGGAGTAATATTCTTGATCAAGGAATATCAAAATAAAAGTATTTCCTATATACTTGCAAAGTAATTGAATTTCTTTTGGCTGAATTTTTCATTTTAAATAGCTAAAACCTATAATGAATTTTAATCTCTCTTTTAGTACAGCAGTATGAACATAGATTTTTAACTCATCTGTTAGACAGTGCTGTATTACATAAGTTATTCTTCACGAAAACAATTCTTTAATTTTAGACTTGAGAATGAAATAAAACAGACCAAGAAGAAATTACAGAAGGGAAAGGAAGAGGTGAATACCTGAAGAATACTTTATTTCTTCATCATTCAGTTACATTTCACTAATTCTGAAATTTCTTTGGTCGTATTGTTCTGTACTGTTTTACCTTTTAGATTTTCATGTCTAATTCTTTGCATTTTCTTTATTTGTTTGATAAATATGTTAATTATAAAGATTTTTAATGCCTTTTGGTGTTCAATTTATATTTTTTTAACTATAACGCATATATAAAGAATGGAATAGTGTTTGCTATGTAGGCTTCAGGCTTTGCGAGACATATGCTCCATGCCATTACTGGAAACCAACATTGAGTATTTACAATAAGTTTTTAATGATGGTTGCATGCAGATATTCCTATCAGATAGAAGAAAAAAAGTTATCACTGTATCAGTCAAGATCCTTAGGCAAAGGCTGAGAGTCAAGAGTGAATATTAAATTCACCAAGCTCTTTCATAAATTAGCAACACAAAAAGAAAAAGAAAGAAACAATGTGTATCAAATAATTATAGAAGCTAGTGTAACTTTAATTCAGAACAAGGTGTGTTTGTAAAACACTAATGCCCCTGTATGGCAACTTTCTCAATTGCAAATCAAATATGTTGGTACCCAAAGTAAGGCCTTATTACAAGAAATAAATTATGAAATATGAAAGCCCTGGCACCACTTTGTCAAAATTTATGGCCAAGGTGAAAGTTTTTCAAAGGTAGGTCAAACTCCAGGGTCAAGGTCAAAGTTGCTGGTTTCCCATGAAAAATCTCATGTGTGAAGTATGAAAGCCTTAGCCCTAACTGATCAAAAGTTATGGCCAAGGTTAAAGATTTTTAAGAGTAGGTCAAACTCCAAGGTCAAAGTTGTTGATATCGAATGAAAGATCTTATCACAAGGATTACATAAGTATATTGAGTATGAAAGCCCTAATTGTTCAAAAGTTGGGGCAAAGGTTAAAGATTTTGAAGAGTAAGTCAAACTCCAAGGTCAAGGTCAAAGTTGTTGGTATTGGAATCCAATGAAAGGTTTTGTCACAAGGAAACATATGTGATGTATGAAAGCTCTAGCCATAACTGTTCAAAAGCTATGGCCAAGGTTAAAGAAGGTCAATATCAAAGGTCAAAGTTGTTGGTATCGAATGAAAGGCCTTGTCACAAAGAATACAGATATGTGAAGTATGAAAAGCCTAGAATCAACTGTGAAAAAGATATGGGCAAAGTAAAGGTTTGGTATTTTTGTGTAAAAGTGTGTCAAATTTTATGGTACCTAATGAAAAGGTCTTGTCACATGTACAAGGAATACACATGTGAAATATGAAAGTCATTATGACATACCCAATATCCCTAACCAGTCAAAAGTTATAGACAAGGTTAAAGTTTTTGCTGACAGACAGACAGATGGACAGGGCAAAAACTATATACCCCTGAATTTAAGATTATTGGTGCATAAAAATAATATAATTAATCTCCAAAGAAAGGAAGTATTCCATGGAAAGCAGTAAGCTATTGCAAAAGTAATGAGGATAGACCAGGAAAAACAGGAAAACCAGTAATAACTCAACTGATCTATTGTCTTGAAAGGTGTAAGAGTCGTAGGCGTCAGAAGCAAATTGAGGAGGGGGGGAAGGGGGCTAAACCAACAAAAAAGTTTGGGGATTAAGCCAAAATACTCAATGCCTATATTAATTTGTACATGTATATCTTTGAAAAAAAAAAGTTACATTCAACATCCAAAATGCACTACTACTGTTACAGTATTTTAACAGATTTAGGCATTTGCAATGCATTTAAGATGTCAGACTGCATTCACGTTAACATCGATTGAGAGAGCCATACAATTATACCAAAGATTCATTCTTTTTGTCATTTTCCTCAACATTGGTTAACTTAGGAGCTGGGTCAGAGTTGACTTGTTTCTCAATATCAGATGACTTAGGAACACCGGACGATTTAGCAGTTTGAGTATTGTTGACATTTTTCTCAACGCCTGATTTCGTAGCAACACTGGATGTCGTAGCAGTTGGGTTATTACTGACATTTTTCTCTACATCAGTTGTCTTGACATTTTGGTTGGTGACTTTTGTTAGTGTTTTCTTGGTCGACACAGAAGTACGTGCATCCTTCTTCTTGGGTTCGATTAGTTTTTCTACTTTGATAGTTGTCTTAGATGTCACGTTAACAGTCTTTTTCTTCTTACAAAGTTTCTTACAAAGTCCCCTAAACTGAAGAGTGCGCATGCCCACACTCCATAAATCGATCACAACAACGAAGGACAGAAGGCCAATCATAATGATGATGCCGAAGGACCCCATAGCTTTAGCAGATGCTCGGTCATCATGGCGGGTCCTCATGGAATATTTGGCGGTGTCTTTTGCGTTGAAGGTCGGCAAGGCGTCGTAGACGACGCTGACTTTGGTGGCATTAGGATTAATTGTATTGTTACCTGTGAAAATAGAAACATAATATTTTTGACTTACGAAAATTATGGCAAATATTTACACTGAGAATAGGTCAAATTGAAATTATTTGTAATCAGACACCTATTTACTTACTATTTTGTCTAACCCTCCTGCCCAGTTTTTTTTTCGAGCAAAATAAGTTCCTTAATCAACAGAAAGCATTTGAAACTTGTAAAAAAAAAAGTCCCATTTCAGTAGCAAATGATATATAATATTTTTAAAATTCTTAAATTTACCTGTCAAGCATGCTGATGGTGGAGGTGTTACGTAAACTGTCACAGTGCAGTTGCAGCCCGTGGCGTTATTGTCAGAAGTTATTGGCAAAGTTGAAATCGGGTTTGGAGCAGTTGTCGACTCCGGAGCTGAAAATAATGCAAACATACCAAGTACATTCAAAAGAAATAAAATGGGGTGATAAAACTTTCCAAAGGAGAACCACTCCTGTTCATTGTTTTTCACTTGAGCTTTCAGCTCAGGTAAGCCAGAAATCCTATTACAACTTGCTTTAGTGGAAGCTTTTCAATATTGAAATATACATACCATAAGCGTATATAATGCTGCTGTTCCTAAAATATTGACTATAGAAAAGTGGATATAAAATTTTGAGAAGGATGTTTATTTTTTTAATAGTTAAAAAAAAACTTGAAAAAGTATTTGTCAGCGCGTTGGTTTTATTCAAGTTAAGAATTATCATCGAAAACTCGAGAAGAGTTGGAAACGAAATTATTTGTCGTCCAACTAAGTTTTACTAAAATAGAATATTTGGTGTTATGAATATTTTTAAAAAGTCATAACACAAAAATTTCTATTTTGATTTAAAAAAAATGTGGAAAAACACAGCAGTTTGGTGACAATTGATAAAAAAATTTCTGGTTTTACAATGTTTCTTTAAAAAGAATTACATGTATAATCATATCTGGGAAAAATCAACTAAGTATACATTGGATTAAAGGTAATCGTTTCTCTTCTGCTTAAAATCCACAAAAATTCCCGTTAAATTGTCCATTCTTCTGAACTGAATGTCGAGCGCCCATTTTCAAATGTTTCTCGACGAATCAGATTCAAGTAATTTACATGAAAGTATAATATAGATAAATATTTTTAATTTCCAGGAGCTCCATCTTTATATAATATATATATGTAGGTCATAGAAGTAATGGATATTGTGTGTTTCTCTAAATAAATTGTGCTTGAATTCTCTAATCGAACCAATGTGTTTTACGACCCCCCTAATTATTGTCTAACATGACTTATTTCTCTGTCTGACATTTGGACTACAAGTGTGTACCCTAGTGACCTAAGTAGATATATTTTTAGGTCATTAGAAGATGTATATTACCTTTGCACTGGACAACCAGGTCCTTGGAATGGTCATCGGAATCGGACGGAGTCAATCCGGTCAAACAATCCGTTAAAGACACGACCGCCCCTGAAGCGCAGTTAACTCTTTCGTACCAGACTTTACCGGTGCCACAAGTCACACCTGCGCAATTCTGAGTGTCCACGAACCTATAAAATACAAACACCAATTGTTTTGAAAGTTCACTTCTTAACATCGTTATTGAGCCAACAGATCACGGACATGGTTAACCACGTGGTCAAATAACCATCAAACCAACAAACTAGCTGTTATAAGGTAATATAATTGTGGTTAATCTGGATGTATTAATCAAGAATAATCACAAGAACCCCCACAGCAATGGAACAGCAGATACAAGTATACATAAATAAATCAGAAACTATCTCTAATAACTTTAAAAAAAAAAAAAAAAAACTTCGATAATTTGTTAAAGAACAAGGAATTCTTGGTAACTTTTCTCACTATATATGTTGATAACATTTTAATTTAATGTTTACAGAGAGGATAAAATATTCCAATTATAAAGTATATAGGTTTCAATATGTACAGTGTAGCCCTTGTAAGTCGAGGGGAACAAACATCAAGATAAACCATCTTCGTTATCCTCTTTACTGTTAAAGACATATTTAGCAAATCTTCTGGGAAGTTGGGAAGGGGAGACATTTTGCATCTTGAATCATGATGCTTGTTTGCTGTAAATAAATATTTTTTTGTAAATCACGTGCCTCATGAAATACAAAAAGAAAAAACACATGTCTTAAACATGTACATTATTTTCCTACGATTTTCCACAATTAAACTGTGTCTTTTTAATATATTTTCAGGGTAACATTATACAATGCCCTCGTCAAAACTAATAGACTTGATTCTTACCCGTAACCCATAGCTTCACAGATTTCAACCCCTGTCCCCGAGTTGGCAGAATCTTGAAACGTCCCCCACATGTCATTCCTGAAGATCTCCGCCCGTCCTGACATAAGGCCGCCGTCCACCAACACAGCAGGCGTATACCCTGCTATTACAAGAAACAAGATGTGTTTGTGAAACATTAAGTTTCTCAAATGCAAGTCAGACTCCAAAGTCAAAAGGTCAAAACTGTTGATATCAAAGGGAAGGTCTTGTCATTAGTAACGAACCTGTACAATATTAAAGCCCAAATACTACCTGTTCAAAAGTTATGACCAAGGTTATAATTTTTTAAAATTGGGTCAAACTATAAGGTCAAGATCAAAAGGTCAAATTTAGAGGTACCATGCAAAGAAAGGACTTTTCACAAGGAATACACATGTGAAGTGTGAAAGCCCTAACTTTTCAAAAGTTACCCAAAGAAAGGTATTGTCACAATGAGAAATATGAAAGCCAAAGCCCCAAGCACCCACTTAAAAAGTGATGGACAATGTTAAATTTTTTGTGGGCAAACTAACAAATAAACAGACAATCAAACAGTACAAAAATTATATACATGTATCCCTGAATCTTCGATTATGGGGGCATAAAATACATTTATTTATGCAAAGACATATATACGTAATTTGAGACGTAAAAAGACCACAAACTGCAAAGAAATCTAATAAAGAAAAAAACTGCTTTAAGTCGCAATAACTTCTAAAACATTACCAAGCTTTTCATTATCAATAATTAAACAAAGATCCAGAGTCAACTCGACAGTCTTAGACATTATCATATTTACCTGGTGTAGGTACAGTGTATTGGCATATAAAGAACCGGGCCTCATTACAGTTGTTTGTTTTCCAGCGCCATGCGCCGGTTGTGTAATCATACAGAGAGCATTTGTCCCCGGTAGTGGGCCCCCACTCATTCCACGCCCCCAGGGGCTCATTGTTCAGCTTAGAAAATACATAGGACCACCCCACCTTCACTAGGTCGGTATAGTACTCTAGGCCCCTGAAATTTCAAAGTCATATTTGAGGAAAAAAACTTTAAAGCATTTATGAGAAATGTATTAGATATGCATGTTGAGATGAATATTGTTTCGGAAATACAATCTCTATTTTTAATATTTTTTTTAATGATATGTCAAGCACAATTTTAGCAATATTACATGTAATTTCCTGGAGTAGAGTTCATAAATCATAATAGTAAAACGATGTTTAAAAGGGCTTAAAAATGACTTGTATTGATATTACTTTCAGCAATGGAAAAATATTTGTTATGATGCAAACATACTTATTTAGCAACAGTTAAAATTTAGCGCCTTTATATACTTTTGCATATTGTGCGCCACACTAAATTAGTGAATAATTTAGACAAATTACGTATAGCTTGATTGCAAGCGCGTAACTACTACAGCTAATTAGTTGATGAGAGTTTCATCCGATATTGTGTGTGCTTAATAAGTACTTTATCATCTATTTCATGTTCTAATATTAATTCTGCTGTTCTTATAACAAATGTAGGTAGAAATCCCTGTCTTACTTTTTTATATTATGTATAATTTTGATACATCCGAGGAAGTAGATGGTGGTTTCTATATAAATTGAGAGAACTTACTCTGACAGAAATCCGGACTCGGTGAGGAATTTGTGGATACCCACGTTGTAGACGCTGGCCACCACAGCCCCTGTAAACAGGTCATTACATTCCTTATCGATGGCACTGTACTTCACTTGGTTGGTCCCCACATGGAAACACAGGTTCTTGTAGGTGGGGTGCTGTGTCCAGCCAGGCGGACAAGTTACATCCAAATTTGCTTATAAAATATTGTAAAATTATATTCTGTATATACAATGATTTATTAACGTAAAAAACCTGCACATCCTAGACCAACATTTAAGCACATGACCCATTGGAAATCCCCCCCCACCCCCCCCCCGCGCCTGTCAAATGATGCCTCCATAAGTCGACGAAGGAAACTTTTGATTACTGTACTATATTATGTTGTACAGTAGTAATATTCAGTGATATGCTTATTTTTCAAAGCATTGAAATATGCAGTCTATATGGCAAGCCCTTTTGATATCTCTTTCTGAAAAGCTAAAGAGATATCTCTCTAAGAAAGATATCTCTTAACCTTGTTGAAGAGATATCTCTTTAACTTTTAGAGATATCTCTCACGCTTAAAGAGAAACCCCTCTCGCTTAAAGAATAATCTCTCTAGCTTATAAAGATATTTCTCTTATTGAAAGAAAATTTTACTTCATGAATAAATAGTAAAAGGACTTGCCATAAGTCTAGTTTTCGGTATTTAGATGTTGAAATGCGTTTTAATTGGTGACAATACAGTTTTCTAGGTGTCCCTAAAGACTCTTACATAACCCATATCACTTTTAAGAAAAAAAAGATTAACACAATTTAAGAAAAGAAAATCGAACATTTTACGATCATGGAGGTTACTTTACTTGCAATTAGTATTTCATGCAGGAAATGATGTAGTAACGATTAACATATGTTGACATAAACGCCATAGTCTCCCAAGTAAAGAAAAAAGAATTTCATGTAGAAGTCTTTGTCTTCCATGCAGCATCATTCTATTGTCTACAGACAATTAAATATTTTGTACAACATCTTAACATTAAAAGCAAATAAGTATATACTTAGAAATTTAAAAGGATACAGCATTAGGATAAGACGTCATACTGATAATTATTGGCAGCGTCTTTCGATCCAAAATTTACATTAGGCATAAAAAACGGCAAACAATTGCAAATGGGTAGATTTTTAAATTTCTGAAATAAAGTGCAGGTATTCTGAAATTCTGTTGTTTAGTTTTTCTGTTTTGTTTGTGATACTTTTTACTGAACGTTAGAAATTGAAGCTGCATTGACTTACACTTTTCTACATACGGAGAAGAAAAATTTGACAGATTCGAGCTCTTCAATCGACCATATAATTGAAAATGCTAAAGTTCTAAGCAGTGACGCTGTCGAACGTCATAACATTCAACGTTGATAGCGCCGGGTAATCGTCTAATTATATCTACTGCATTTCATGATAAATTTACTAAATATAAACGTATTTGACCGTGGTTCAGTTATATTCGCTTTCTATTTAATAACGTATTTGACCGTGGTTCAGTTATATTCGCTTTCTATTTAATAACGTATTTGACCGTGGTTCACTTATATTCGCTTTCGATTTAATGTCTCTTAAATCATGAATGAACATGCATAAAACATTCACATTCCTACATTCCCCTATTAAAAAAAACTTTGAAAAGTCAAGAATTTAAACTATAAAAAAGTGACACGATGTGAATTCGAACCACGACTCTAAAAAAACAGTGTAAATAGTCAGCGGCAATACCATGCGAGCCATTCTGGCCTACTTTCATCATTTAATCTTTTTTTTTTTTGGTGTGATTTTCACTTGTAGGACAGGGATGCCCCTAAAACAACCATTTTTAAATTTATTCCTTAGATCATAACATATCAGAGTGTCAAAATTTAATTTAGGGACCTACCTGCCACGAACGACTTAAAAATCTAGGCCAAAACTCGTGTCAAATTATATACTCTAGCGGAAAAATAATGTTTAATGTAAGCCAATTTTGAGGTTAATTTTACAGTTGCAAATAATAAAATTTAGATTTATAATGCAAAGAGTTTAAAAAATGTATGCAGGAAAAATTACCAATGAACTTTGATTTTTAAACGTGGTTATTTTTTTTCGAGAAATAAATCTTTCCTCCAAGTATATTCTTTTAAAAAAATTTAATACATCTTTTTGAAATGACTTCTGTCATGTACACTCAGTAGTAATAATTTCATCGCACCAACCCTCGTAGTATGAATTCTTTACTGTTTTTGTTCTTCATAGAATATTGAGCAGTGATTTCAAGATACATAATTGTACTCGTTTATTAATTAACTTCTAGAACACTAGTATATTGACTGCATGTAAGTATAACGTATTTTTCAATGATTATACTGTTGTTAAAATCCTGAACAAATCTTTACAAAATAGAATGAAGAATGTGCAAGCATAATGTTTAGTTTTTGAGGGAGATTTATTTGGCAATTTAGACTTTAAATCATTTCGTTTAGTTTTTGAGGGAGAATTATTTTGTAATTGAGACTTAAAATCAATTTTTACCTAAACTATGATTTAGCTTTTATATCTTGAATCAAGATAAGTAACGACTTCTTGTTGATTTCAAAGCATTTTGTTTTCCATCACAATCACAGAAATATGAATCATTATTTTTTTTTTTTTTTTCAACAAACTATAATTTTTACTGATACTACATTTTGCCAAAAGAATTCCCATAGTAAATGTATTGTTTGGCACACATAGCTTTCATTACTCACTGCATCTTAAAATTACTTTAATACTTAAATGAATTAACTTTTAAATTTGTAGCCATCAATGTAAAGCCTGATGATGCCAGCAAAAACATCAAAAGTTAAAACACAGAACTGATAAAAACAAATCAAATCTACCGACGCTGTGAAAGGAATTCTTTGATATTACAATGAATAAGGTAAGAGAAGGGAAAGAAAATTTTATAGTAATGTTGAAAATATTTACCTTGTATAGAAATAGAAACGCAAGACACCGAAAGAGCAAAATTGATGAAGAACCTCGACGACATCTCATCTACAAACTATGTATTAACTTTTATGCATCAAAGTATAAGGTATAATATTTACAAAATTATTTCTGCTTCGTAAGAATTATCTTTAAAAAGTTGATGCTTTGGCGACATTTACTTTCTACATGCTGAGAGACAAGTGCTTGGCTAAAATGTAGTACAGAATTGATTTGTTCTAAATATGTCTTACAAGTCCAAAAAACAAAAAAACTCCATCTTAAAGCGAAACCTCGGTCAATAAACCCTCTGCGGATAAAAAATATCGATAAATTATTTCGAAGTGCACTTAATGTTATATTAAATATCTTTAAAGTGCCCCTATAGATAATTCGTGAAAGGAAAATAGAATAGTTTTATAAAACAGGAAGTTTGTATAAAATTGAAACAATTGAAAGTTGCGTCATCGTTTGTAAATGAAAAAGTAAAAATATTCAGAGAGCATGAAAGGATTTGCCTACATTATTTGAATTCTCAGAAATATAGGTTTTTTGAATTCTTTTGTCTGAAATATAAATATATATATTTTTAAAAATTAAATTGCATTTAAAATCTCGATTTAAAAGTCTTCGCAATAAAACAAGAGTACACAAAGGAAATGTTATAGTTTCAACTGATAAGTCTTGTTACAAAAATCGGGGAAAATGAGAGGGAGAAGGTTAGGAGAATGGGAGAAAGTGGTAGAGACCGGGGAGAGAGAGAGAGAGAGAGAGAGAGAGAGTGGGGAGAATAAGAAAGAGAGTGGGGAGAATGGGAGAGAGAGAGAGAGTGGGAGAGAGGAAAAGGGGAGAGTAGGAGTAGGGAGAATGGGAGAGAGAGCGAGTGGGGAGAGTCGTTTGAAAGGCTCGTTATTACAATTGTATTTCAATTCAGAGCTTGGTTTCAATTCTACTTCTGAAAATCCAACTTATAGTAAAGAACTTGAAGTTCACATTCCGAAGATAAGATTCTTAAAAATCAATAATAAAAAAAACTTTACAGAGTAACGTTTCAGGATCAGCTGCATTTTTTAAAGGTCATTTGATTCTAAACACAAGTGTATATACTCTGAAGTTGATATTCAAAGAATGCCGGAGATTCCCTTTGACAACATTTATGTAGTCTTGGGAGTCCAGGTCTATCAACAAATTGTTGGAATTTCGATAGGCACTAATTGTGCTCCTTTATTGGCTGACCTGTTTTTATTATCCTGTATAAAGCAGAATTTTTTTTAAACAAAAAACTCTACACTTGCTGTGGCCTTCAACTCAACATTTACATGTACATGTATCAACGATGCATTTGATTATATATTAACAATAGCTAAGTACTATCATTCATATGTCGACTCTCTCGTATACATACCACTTAACTTGAAATTAAAGACACCAAGAGTCTATCAATCTGTTACATATTTGGATGTTTCACTGACTATAAACGATAAGGGCTAACTTAGAATTAAATTTCATGACAAAGGAAATGATAACTGAATCAAATTTTCCATCGTCAATTATCCTTATTTATGAAGTAATATCCCGCTATCATCTGAATATGGTATTTCATCTTTCAACTTATTCGTTACAGAAGAGGATGTTCTGAATACGTTGATTATTCTTATTTACCAATGAAATATATGGAGATAACGAACAGTATTCAAGCTCAAATGTCCGTTAAACAATACAAAATGTGAGCAGAGCAAATATGTACCTCTGAAACATCAGAGGTTGGATCATGTGTCATGGAGGAGTGAGCATCCCCTGCCGAACAGTCAAAACCACCGTGTGCTCCTTGTCAGGAAGACTTCTGACAGAAAAGTTGATATGCCAGGGATTTCAACAACCGCCTTTAAAGCCAGCATTTTGTATATTCTATTATAATGAACTTGTTAGCAAATATAAGAGATGATTTGGTCGTTTTATGGCTTACCGATACTTGTTTCATACCAATTGTTAGACCATTGTCTTTGTACTGAATTTGTCTACAAAATATTCCGTGTACTTGATCAACCTGATCACGAATCTTGAATTTCCAAATAATCATTAAGCATACAAAGGGCCCTGATGTAAAAATTCATACTTTTTGGTAAAACAATTCAGAAAGATTTTTTTTTTAATTTTCAATGTTATTATTATATTTCCTTGTTATCCACTGACCTTTGTCATATTTAAGAAAAATAAAATAAAAATGTACATCAATAACTTTTGTCGTTGTCAATGTTATGTTTATGTTGAAATATGGCATGGAATTGAAGCCTCACAATTAAAAGAAAATCAAGTTTAAGTAAAAACAATCATTTATTGAATGAAACAAAGCACATCAAATTCAAGAATATTCTCAAAAGTAAATGGATATAAGAACCAATGTGGTCCAACTCAGGAAAGCAACAGAGAACAAGATCCGCTCAGCAGAAACAGCCCTGACTGGGTGATGCTTTCCGATTGCATACTATACTGTATACTGTACTGTATATACTAGTATATTTGCACACATATTTTTCTCCCCTTCTGATGTCGTTTTAAAGATATTGTGCATATAACTAGTTTGAATCATTGGATAGGAAATGCTTTTGATGAACGAAAAGGATATACGCCGGATTTACAAACATCCATATCTAATATGTATCTTTGTTTGTACACACTCTTTCTCTCATACACTGATATTTCTCCAAAGAATTTCGTTGCACAATACTTGTGGATAGGGTCCTATAAGGAAGGACCGAGGAGATCACCAGTTGACGTAGTGTCATTCACAATCATCTGATATGTTTAGATTCAACATACACCTTTATGTCTGATTCTGAGTTTGTTCGGTCCTCCTTTCCTGAAATTAAAAATATTGGCATAAAAGCATATAATTCAGAAACATGTAAGCTTGTAATTATTAAGTTCGTGGATTTAAAAAAAAGAAGAATTACGTATAGGTGTATTCTTCTCCTTTTTTAAAGTGTTGACTCAAGATTAGCACGGATTACAGGAAAAAGTCGAGAAATTAATTATTTTTTTTCTAAAAACTTGTTAAAATAATGAATAAGGTTTTCTTGCTTCAATAGAGAGAAGTATTTATGTAGTTATATATGATAAGTTCAAAAGTAATTCGTCGCACTATTTTCTTTACCTTGAAACATTTAATAGCTTTAAATATGAACGAGTAAATACAGCTAACTTAGAGTGTCTGTTCCAAGGAGTTTATCAGCAGGCATATGTAACCTCTTTGCATGAATGCAAAGATAATTTTTACACATTCATTTGAGAACACTTATATATATTAAACAAAGAAGTTCGTCAAAGCTTGTAATCATGAAATTCATCAATCAGTGAAATCAATATAAGATAACCTTGTGTGTTAGATGTGGTTAGTGGCGATCTGTCTAAACTTGAAATAAGAACTGTCAATGTAAATCATCGATAAAGAGTAAGTTTGAAGAAAAGATCAGAAGACCTTATGCCAATTTATAGGTATGTGTATCCATACACATACTACTCGTATACCAAAAAAAACATGGCATATTATCTTGGCAACACTTAATTTCGATCAATTTATATTTGAACACAAACTTCTTTAAACTACGACTGATTTTTATCATACTTTTAAACTGCCATCAGCAAGAATAACAGCATAAAAGATAGATTCTTTGAATACGACCATATACTAGTACTTTAGCAGTGTGAGCAGCTTAACTTTTCAATCTTAATGTTTCTAACATATATTTAAGTTTAAATTGTTAAAATCCAAAGTAAATATAACAATTACTCATATGTATATGTATTTGCAATGTACAAAATATTATAATAATCGATGTCATTGCAAAATTTTTGTTCGAAATAAATTAAGTTAAATTATATTTAAGAGAGAAACTTTGAGGGAAGAAAGAAATTATGTAATATCATATACTTCATATTCTGAAAAGTGTATCTAAAAGTATTTTTACTTACACACAAGCGACGGATTTAAGCACGCATTCATTCCGGTAGGACAATCCATCAGTTCCACACACAGGCCGGAGATTAGACGGACATTTCTGGCGTTTTCTACATCCCTGACTCTCATTGCGTCCTAAATAAACAGGTTTTTGCAGGTGCATATTATGTCTTCCCTCTGTTTTATGGACTACTGAGAATTTTCTGTTTGGTAATCGTTGTCTGTGAGAACGCTGTTTGGGCACCGGATGATTTACTACAAAAGACTTTATAACTGGATTTACTCTTGTGGATTTATGGACTATTTTATATTTAATCTTATTGGCCTTTAATTGATTTTGTACATTGCTATAAATTGGTCTGATTTTTGTCGGTATTCTAGTCATGAATTTAGGTCCAGAATTTATTTCTTTAAGCACAGGAACTTGGTAACTTTGTTTATATTTAGGGAAGCGGTATTTTGGAGGAAACCTCTTACTCGGTCTGTTTAACATAACCTTAGCAGCTCCATTTGAATTAGTCTTCGATACACTGTTTGGTTTTCTGGGTGCGGGTGTTGTCTTTTGTTTAGTCTGTCCTACAGAAGAAGGCGTCGTTGTTCGATCCTCTAATTCTACCTCTTCTGTAGCAGGTTTTTCTGTTGTTGATGCTACTTTATTATTTACAGCCGACGCTTTAGGTTTTGGTGTAGTAATATCCTCAGCCTCTGCTTCGTTTTCCGCAGGTTTGTCTGTTGAAGTTACTGTTGCGACTGTTGTAATATCTTCTGCTTCTATCTCCTTGCCTCCCGCCGAAGGTCTGGTTGCTCCAGAAACAGTAGTCAGTTCTTCTCCTTCGTATTCTAGTTCTTCGTTATAACTTGAAACGTCCAGTTTCTTTTTGGTAGAATAATCGTAAAATGGCGTTGGATTCACCGTAGCTAAATAGAAATCAGGGTTGTAATAATAGTATAGATCATGCTCTGTATATTGATATTCGTGTGTTGGTTTCTTTGTAGTGTGGTCACTGTAATATGCATCGAAATTCCAAGGAAAAATCGTCTTCAGAAGAGAAGTAAAAATATTGTCCTCTGGTGGTTTTTCCAGTTGTACATGAATATTGTTCGGCTCTTTCGTTGATTTTGGTGGAACCTTAGTATCCTTTTCTTGCTGACTTTTATTGTTATTTTGCAGTTTCGATGTTTTCTTGCTTATTTGCTGCACTTCACCAACACTTGATGCAGTGGGGTTTGGCTTCCCTGCGTTGTATGAATATTGATTTTGAACGCTTTTATTTGAATTCCAAGGGGATATTTTCCCGGTATTGTAATTTGGCTTTATAATGTCGTTCCATGAAATTTTTGATTTATTCTTCAGAATAGCCCCATCACCTTAAAAGATATCACATGCGACAATATTAGAACTTGCCTTTAAAATTAAATTTTTAACATGGTATATCGTATTCTTATTTAGCAAATTTTACCATTCAAGTATTTTGGACATCAGACAAAAAAAATGAGAAAATAAAATATACCTAAATAAATTGAAAATATTTGTGTAAATGGAGTATTTATATTTACAAACTGAAATAAAGAAAAAAATTGGGCTTTATAATGTCATTCCATAAATTTTTTTATTTATTCTTCAAAATTGCCCAATCACCTTAAAAGATATCACATGCGTCAATATCAGAACTTGCCTTTAAAATTAAATTTTTAATATAGCTATTTCGTATCCTTATTTAGCAAATTTTACCAATCAAGTACTTTTGTCATTAGACAAAATAAAAAATTGAGAAAATAAAATTTACCTAAATAAATTAAAATTATTTGTGTAAATGGAGTATTTATATAAATTTACAAATTGATATAAAGAAAAAAAAGTTTTTAAAAACTTACATTTTTGGAAATCCAAATACATCAATAAAATAACGGTAATTGAATAACCTACGACCGCTTTCCTCATTGTAATGAAACGAAAACGACTACTGAGCAAATGTAAACCTTTCTTATTTAGTTAGCACGTGTTGTTCAACAAACTGATAATTCACCTCTCAGGACAAATAACTTGAATCATTAATCACCATCTCTGACCGGAATCACGTCATCAACCAAAGACACACGAAACGAGGAAAAACAATAAATAATAAAAGGCTTATGAGCTATGTAATAGCCCGATAGGCCACCGTGACATGATCGAGTTGGTTTTTTTCTCATGCTCAGACTTTTAGGACATTGTTTACCCATCAATTCATTTGGAGTCGGAGACCCTGAAAACGACATAGATAGCATCATAATGAATTAAGAATAATACTTGTTGAAAAGGAATCAAATATATTCGATGAGATATATAACTAATTTATTTTCTGTTAAATCACTCAAGTGTAATTTCCTTAACATTGGAAACATTAATTTTATTGCATTCTTATTTGTCACTTACAAACTGTTTGTTTTGTCAGTCATGGTCTATCAATAATAAATATTCATGAAATCTTTCTCTACATTGTGTTTTTGCAATGCATACCTTATTATTTTGATGAATGCATTACTATTATTCTAGGAAACATGCAATCTTAACATACATTAAGCATTCTTAATAACTTTAATTTTATCACACTAGTACCGTTGAAAGCAAAATAACACTGACTTTAATGACGTGAAAATTGATTTAAAGGACTTAGAAATTCAAGATTCTCTGATCTGTCAATGGTTAACATCAAAATATCAAATATATTTTTTTATATTCTGACGATGAGAGAAGTGGAAAATACGAGTCAACGATTAAGAGTTTATGACTGTAAAATATTAAAAATAATTCTCAAATTATCTACTTTTAGATGAGTAAACATTTGAAATACTCCATTTAAAAAAAAACGTCTTGGAGGTCAAACAACTTTGATAAAGGATAATTAAACATCTGGCAAATTTAACAATAACTGGAGTAAGATATATTATATATTATATAGATTACACGATCAGTATGTACTGGTCCCTGCTGAAAGGATCATTATTTTAATTGTATTTTAGAGGAACTGGGATTTAAAGAAGCAGTAATCCAACTTAAAACGGTAGCTCCTTTCTTTAATTCTGCAAAAATGTCCGGTTTGAATTTTTTCAATTTTCCCAACAACCAAAATCATGGAATTTGAATCACCATATATGTATATTGGATTCCGAAATCCTTACAGAGTAGCCTCTTTACACCTCACTCAAGTATTAACAGTGGTGAAGGAGTACTGTGCAACAATATATTCGAGAGGTGGTTTATATCAGATGTGGATACTGAAAAATTCCAAAAGAGCGTTTGGAAATCTTGTAATCGCAGAATTATACCAAAATCAACAACATAAAAACTTACTAGTACTTTGTCATTGGTTATTTGCAAAAATATTTTGTTAAAACATTTTGATTGTACACACACCTACTCTGAAGTTGATACTGTAAGTTTGGAAAGTTTTACTATAAATAAACTTTTAGCTTTGTGTGACATTTCATTCGCAAAAATATTTTTCAAAAAAAATGAATCATTGACAACATGCAAAAAGGTGCTTGAGTTCCTGCCAATATCAAGTATATGAGTATCATTATAAAAACTTTCATCATGATGGGTACGTGATAAAATATATCATAACAGACTTAAGGTTATAAAGGGACATGGAAACGGTTTCAACTGATTTTTTAAAACCATTTTTAATGTTTATAAATCCTAATTAAAGAAAATCAAATGATCAGAAAATATTTTAACATCATTTGTTCATTTAAAAAGATGAAGAACTTAAAATTCATCATAATGTAAATAAGGCTCATGTATTGTTTTTGTTTACATAAAGAAACTATCACATTTATAAAAAAACAATAAGCAGCAAATAACTGCAAACTGACAAATCGTATTAAAAATTACCTTTTTTTGAAACTATCTGCTTTGAAAGAACATAAATCAGTATATTTAATCTATGTAAACAAAAACATTGAACGGTTTTGAGCTCTAATCTGTCTTTTATCTCGACAATTGAAATTCAATTTTTTCATAATCAATAAAAATACCTTGGTTTAGTAAAAATGAAAACTAAATCTGAAAATGTTTGACTAAAACGGTTGTCCATGTCCCTCTAAGGAACTTTATCGTAAGAACGACACGTTATTATTATTACATTCCGGTAAAAAATTAAAAATGATACGCTATTTTTTTTTTATTTAAATGCACTGATGTACATAATGTAACAGTTGTAATTGATTACTTAATGCACAACTAGTATACTATAAAGTATCAGCCACGTAAACACTTTTAGTTGTTATGATTATAAAATCTGATTTAAAGTAACTTTTATGATCAATAAGGCCAACATGGTAAAGGGGCAATCAGTTAGGTCGCGTCCCATCACTGTATACCTCTTTAACCAAACGAAGCTCAGCACGCATCCGTTGGATCATTTACATGCGCTATAAACAGCATGTTGTACATAAAATTTTGCCTCGTGTTTGTGACGTCATGATATAAACAGTGGGATCAATAAGAAATGGTTGACTCAGTCGTATGATGGATAAGAAAAAAAGTTACACAGTTTTGCGTCATTCTAGGAAAGTCCTTTAGATAAATGTAGAATGATTTGCACCTCGTTTTTGGCGACAAAGGACTTGCCAAAAGTTAAGTAAGACGAGGGTTCGTTTAAATATAGATATGAAAAAGAAGTGGATATAACGAGCAATGGTAATCTAAAAAAAATGTAAAGAATAAATCTGCGAAAAAAGCTCATGCTAAACTGACGTCTTAGAATATCCAGGATGCGGGATCAGGTACCTGGAAGGAGTAAGCATCCCCTGCTGACCGGGATTAAAAACTGTGAGCCCTGTCTATATTGATTAGATAAACGGACCAATATATCTAGTCAAATTCGGTATTAAAACCAAGCCTACAAATAGGTATGAAACAAGTGAGCCAAAATTCGACCCAATGAAAACATATACACGTATTAACTAGATATTTTAACGTCCGAAGGATTTACAAAATGCTGACTTTAAAAGAAATAGTTGAACTCGCTGTAACATAAAATAATCTGTCAGAAGCCTACATCATTTAAAATAAATTATTGTGCGCGGAACATACACTTGAGTATCGAATGAGTTTGGAGACGTAAAAACCATGTGTTGCGGGAGACTACTAATACTGTACAAAGAAGGATAATTTATGATGGAAAAATTGAAGTCATTTCTCTTGTCAAACAATTAAGTGTTTAATTGGTCCTTATTGAATAAGAAATCTAAATTTGAAACCGACGTGGTTGCAGACTCTGTGGTGTCATTTCGATTCGACAAATGCACGAAAGTATTTATTGTAAATTGAGAGAACGTCGTCGATTATCTTAATGAATAGCTGAATGCCACAGCAAGTGTTTTCCGCCTTACATGAAGATAGTTTTGAATAAATTCTGCTTCACAGCAATAAAATAAACAGGTCAACCACAACCAGGATCGCAATTTGTAGTTGATTAATTAATGCATTATTAGTATAATTAGTATAACTAGCAATGATCACTTTTTAAAAAAAATCTGTAAAAGAATACATATATGAAAAAAGCTTAAAAGTGTTATACGGATGTCAAAAAAAATTCAGATGCGGTATTAATCAGGTACCTGGAAGGAATAAGCATCCCCTGTTGGCCGGTGTAAAGACGAATAATGACCCCCATCGAATAATGACCGGGGGGTCATTTTTCAACGACAAAAAATGACCCCCACCCGTAGAAAAAAATCATTTTTTGTAGAAAAAGGGTCCCAGGGGGTCATTATTTTATATGTTAGTCCTATAAAATAATGACCCCCATTGAAAAATGACCCCCTTTAAAGTGATACAAAATATACACTCTTTGATATCTTTTTTACAGCGAAACTAATTTTTACATTTTCTGTAACCAGAAAAATACAAAAAGTCGTATGAAATAATTAAGAGATTCACGTAGTCTTTCAATGCTAAAATTGTGTTTGAAAAGAGATTCTTTAATTGTCAAGTAAATAAAATTTCTTTTTAATATTCCTCCTTATAATGTTTGCTTAAAGAATGATATTCCACTTGTTTTTAGAAATCAAACCATGCAAAAATCAGGTTTAAATACTCTTTAATAGGAAAAATTAAATTTTCCGTCATTTCAACTTTTAGTTTGTTTAAGTTTGGCAAATCCTATTTGACAATGAAAGAGGAAGAAATTTTTATCCCCCCCCCAAAAAAAAAGAACATTACGTTAAATCAAAACAAAAAAAATAATAATAAATGAAAAGCAGAAATATAAATAAAACTCTATACCTTTCAATAATTCTGAAAGAGGCTCTAGATAAAATATTGAAATGAAGCTAAGCCTTCACACAAGTACTATCATATCATAATTTACTTCGCCATGATTAAAGCATACTTTAAATGTTGGTGAAGGTATACTTGAAAGTATTGTGGCAAAGTAACAGTTAAAAATTAGTAGAATAGTAGATTATTTTTAGCTTATTTTTAATTCCTTCTTATAGAAAAATAAAGGTAGGATGGTTTTTTTGCTTTTGTTCAATATCGACTTCCTCCTAAATAAGAAAGGGGGTGGGGTAAGTATAAGACCTAAAAATATGCTCTGTAAGGGGGGACCTATGTCCGAAAAGTCTTTGTGTGAAATTTTCAAAACTTTGACATTTCTTTCCTGACCACTTGATCTTAATTTTTAGGTATTAAAAACAATACCTTTATATGTTAATTTTTACACAGGAGCACGTGCAAAAACAGTGTGAAATGCTAAAATAGACAATTTTCAGACATTATTGTTCTACACCAAATAGGCGCTAATAAGCACCAAAAATGTCAAATCACATTCGAAATCAAAATGTATTGAATTTATATGACATTCTTTAAAATGAAGGCAAATTCATTGTGATTCATCCCGCAGGAAAAATTATAAAGGAGCACAATGTAAGTATCACCCCGTTTTTCTTGTCGTATTTTTTACAATTCCGACATGCATAACAGGTAATATCTTAAAAAGTCTTTGTGTGAAAATGTTGTAATTCATATTTTTTTGAAAGAAATGACCCCTCTCTTTATCTTAACAAGGTAAAAAGTAGGCTATACCTTTATGATAAAATAAACGAGATATATGACGTTTTCTTTTATTTTCGTACTCTTCTGTCATAAATATTGACCTTTCTGCACTAAAAAAGGTAAGTTAGCACTGACAAACATTTGAATATAAAACTATTTTGCAAAACACGAGTATTTTGTTCTGATAAGAAATAATTTAAACAGATAAACTCTTCCCTTCTTCATTATAATCATCCCCCCTTCCCCGTCAAAAACCAACACCTAATAAAACCTAGGAATAACTTTATACAATAAAATCTACATACACTATAATTCAATAAGTAAATATAGGTACAAGTACATTTCCTAATTTTTTCTTAGTTTTATCCAGAAAATACAATTAATGGTAATCATAAAATTAAACATATTTCCCTAATCTAAGCCGCTGTCTTTGCTGAATTTTATTTTTATATTTTTTGCATTTTTATATCAGCATATCATTGGGGTATTTCTTCACAAATGAAATTTCTATCAATTATCAACTAAAGGAAGAGAATTCTGATATTAACAAATTCCATAAATCAAATAAAGCTGTTTTAAATGTTCAAAAAAAATTTCTTTTGGTAAACTGGGTACGTTTTTGATTAATAACAATGTTATGCCTATTATCACAGTTGCAAAAGTCAGCGGGAAAAAAACAAACGTCGCTATTGTGACGTCATATAACGCTACTTTGACGTCGAACGACATAGGTCAATCATGCCAACATAATCTTGATTCAATTCGTATATTTTTTGGTTTATAATGCTTAATGGCAATATATTTCTGGAATAAGAGAAAATATGTAAAATCCCGAAAACATACACCATATAACTTTTTATTTTTAAATTCTGAAAACAAATTTTACAAGAAATTAAATTTTTGAGACTTTTCTGCAAATAAGGGATAATTTTACAATTTCATATCTCCATGGTAACAGCAATTTCTCCTTAGCAACACATCATAGAATGATAATTTCAGCACATTCATGCTTAATTGTTAAAGATTCTTCAATCATTTTGTAAAAAATGAATCAGGCAGATTTAAAGAAAGCAATTAGCATCTTATTCAATTTTTTTAATTACTGGATAATCCCATGGCAACGATTTTGAGCACATAGCAACCAATATAATCTATATAATAAAACTTCATCAGTTTTAGTATACAGAATCTAGTTCACGGAACATTGGCCTTTAAATGATTACCGGTACAAAATATATGCACATGTAAATGTATATATATTATGCAATCAAGTTTAAAAAACCCTAACCAAAAAGATTGCCATGGAAACAGGTGTAAATATTCATGCATTTCAAGAATTTTGACTGACTTTAAATTGTTTAACCTGCGTTGAGTTCTTCACAACATGGCCAAGATTAAAAAATATGTCAGTCGTCTTGTACTTGACACGTACAATTGTAAAAGATCCTTCAATCCTATTGTTTTAAAATTTAATCAGGCATATATAAAAATGCAATTAGCCTCTTTTAATTTTTTTTTACTTGTATAACCCATAGCAACAATTCTGAACACACAAAAGCCAAAATACTCAGTACTCTACGAAAATTTGAGAATCATACTTTGTGAACATTTCAATAATATTGGTACACAGAATCAAGATTAGGAGACATTCATGATTGACATGTTAAATATTTGCTGGTAGAAAATATGTATCAAATTATAAATTAAATCAAAAATAAGAATGTTACCATGCTAATCGGTATAAACATTTTTGTTTATATCATTTGTTAATCGGCAATTTATTAAAGAAATGAATTCAAAATTTTTTATTAGCTCACCTGAGCCGAAGAACTTACTCAGGTTAGCGATGTGGCCCTTTGGCCTCTTGTTAAAATATTTTATAACCTAAATGTTGTTGTTAAAAATATACTTCATTAGAACGATGATAAAAGATTAATTAAGTCAAAAACCTAGAAAATGCCTTGACAAGGTTCATATGGTTATATCATAGTGCGATTTTTTGTTGTCATAGCCAACTAAACAGTACGTGATAGTGAGAATGCAATCTAAGATCTATTGATCCAACATATGATTTTAAACAATTTAAAATTTTAAAAGTATACAATTTATCCATTCATTTTACTTGTCAAAGACATAAGATCTTGTTCCGAGGTATATAGTAATTGATTAATAGATAATGTTATAGATAAAAACATCCCGCTAAAAGTTTACATTTTTGGTATGTTTGCATACTTATAGCGGAGTTGTAGAAGAAACAGCACTTTTTACTTTAGTCATAGGTCTTTTCAAGATCGTTTTGTTTGCCCATCTAATTAAGACTTCCCCCTTTTTCAACTTCCGACACTAACTTACATTTTACTTATAATTTAGATTTTAGTTCTGTAAAATAAGTTTGTTCATAAAAAGGAAATGGACCAGATACGAATTCTGATTTTTTCTTTCATTGAACTTACCAAAATGACCATGGGTGAAGGACATGACACACCCTACCGTCATCAACAATATTTGTATGAAGTATACATGTACTTGATTAAAGTTTATTCATAAGAATAATATGGACTGGACACAAATTCAAACTTTACCTTGAACTTACACAAACGACCTTAAGTCAAGGAAATAACACACCCTCAGGTCATAGCAATCTTTATTCAAAATGGGAACTCACCAACTTTATCCATGAGAAAGATATGGACACGAATTATGACATTTTTCTTACAGTGACCTTGAAGTTGCCCAAATGACCCTGAATCAAG
>PRKT01000024.1:1278742-1305174 GCA_003671525.1 Saccostrea glomerata
TATAATGTTATGAGATCAACATATCATCAGTTTATTCCTAATAAGCTCAGGTGAGCATTTTGGCCAATATGCTTCTTTATCCAATTTTTTTTTTTTTGCCCCCTATAAATTTTAGCTTTAATTTATAGGGGGTCATTTTTCTACGGGGGTCATTTTTCTTCACGTGGGTTCTGCAAATTTTTAAGGAAGTGACACTTTTTCTACGGGCAAAAGGGTCATTTTTCTACGTCGAATAATGACCGGGGGTCATTTTTCGCTGTCGAAAAATGACCCCCGGTCATTATTCGATGGGGGTCATTATTCGTCTTTACACCGGTCTTAAAACTGGTGATTCCTGAATATTGGTATAAAAACCGAGGCCCATAAACTACATATGAAACATAAGACTAAATGGACACATATATCAGCTACAACATTATTCACGACAATGAATTCCTTATTCAAAATGATTTTCGTGGAAAGTTATATATTTGCTTAAGAAAAATAGGACCAGAAAGCTTTCATAAAAAAGAACAGTTATTATTATGAATATGAACATATAAAATCTAGTTTTTTTAATGCGACATATATGCCGTTTACTAATCATTGAATTAGAAATTCATATAATGCGTATTCGGCAGTTGTATTAATTAAGTATAAAAAGTTGTACGTCTGGATGTTACAGGCCTAAAAAAAAAATAACGAATTTAATTTTCAAAATTTTCATCGGAGTTTTTCAGAATCGACATTTGATTACACTACTTCTAAAATATGCTATAGTACAGAGCTTCTGAAGGTTCTTCAGTAGAGCAGTTAATATTTTGCAACGAGTAAGAATTGGGGCTTAGTAGGAAATTGAGTTTTGCTTAACCCTGAAATGTATTTTTGTTGGTAAGAAGTTTTATAAAGTTTAGGAATCTAGTATAAATAGGGTAGATCAATCTCACGTTAGTTGACTGGTATGTTAAAAGTTTCAAATATTTTGAAGAATTTTGAAGTTTTGAAGAATTTTATCTGTAAATTGTAAAGTGAACTGCAAGTGCATGTTTAATTTGGGTTCCAAAAAGTAGATCTTAAAACTAATTTCTTTTCGAAAATACAGATATAAAAATGAGCCTTGCAACCAAACTGCGAAGACGATATTCTTAAAAACCTACTCGGTTGGAATCATAACCTATTGATTTTGTGGTCTTTCTTATCATTTGTTCAACTCCAGTTTACAGAAAGAGAAGGTAAAAGGAAGGAGACAGTGTAAAAATGATGTTCGTTCTAGGTTTCCCCTGAAAGCGAAAACTTAAAGAAATATATTCATATTTGAGCATTTTTAAAAAGAGATCGCTTATGCACAGTTAGTGAAATAGCATTATACCTTGAAAACATGAAAAATTGCAATTCCTTTAAAATTACAAACTTGAAACGTAAACTCGAGTATCGGAAACATAACCCTTCATCGTGTTCATATTCATATTCACCATATAACTATAGTCCTGCTGGACACGTTATTACAGGTGACGTAAAAATAGTTCATAATGAGTACCTTAAATCACTTATTTGAAATGGTCATAAATAAAGGAACCCTGATCCTTCAACTGGCTTCGGAATTTCATTAATATCATGGATTCTATTGAAGATTACCGAAGGCGATGGGCCAGATATGAAAAAGAAGACATTGGCATTTTGTCAGAATGGATTAAATATGTCAGATGCATGTTAAAATGGCGTATTAAACAATTGAGGGGCAATATGAAAACCTTCAATCCTTCTGTATTCAATAATCCAGAAGTGAAAAAGAATTTAATTAGATAGATTACATGATCACTACGTACTAGTCCCTGCTGACAAAGCAGATAACAATATTGTAAGGCTCATTATATACTGACACGCAAAAGAAACGCAACAAGCAGTAATCAACAAATGCTTGATTTTTTAATTTTATTATTTTCAAAAGCGAATAAAATAAGGCTAAACTCACTTTTCAGAACATCAGAGATTTGATAAAAATGTTAAATGTTTATCTGTTTACTTTACTAAGTAAAATATGACTGTTAAAACACCCCCCTCCCAGCCATTCAAGTAAAACGTGCAAGACTGCCCTAAACAACAATTGCAGCTTAATTTCTACGATACAATAAGTTTATTGATATCGAGATCTGAGCGATGGAATATTTCTTTGGCATTTTTAAATGCCCGTTTTTCAGATGATTAGGTCGAATTTTCTCTAACTTAAAGCAGTGTAGCCACCCTTGAACTTCCGGTACAAGGACTGTCCTTAATGCGTATGATACGTAAGACCCTGTTGAGGATAATGTAGTGAAATTTCGCAACAGCAACTCTCCATCACCTTTACAATGAAATTTTCCATATAGAGCAAACTCCATAATATTGCCAAATGTTTTGTTAAACCTGCAATTTTTGATTTCTGTTAAGCAGACTCAAATTTGACTTCCGGTTATGGTGTGGAAATCGTTCAACCGTTTAATTACCGATGTTTACCAAATTGAAGATATTCATAATTTTAAGGTACAAAATTCTTTACTGTACTATATAAATTGTATTTTAGAAAAACTTGGATTTAATTCTAGAAGTGGTACTCCAACTTATGCTCATAGTTCTCTTTCTAAGGGAGAAATTATTCAAAATGTTATGTCAGTTTTGAATATTATCAATATCCCAAATTTTATATATAAATGTTACAATAAATATGTGTAATCATGAATTTAATTTGAAATCACAAGATTTTACCAAAATCAATAGCTTAAAAACTTACGACTAATCTACTTTATACACGACCATTCCCAACGATGAATTAAGTTTAGGCTTTTTGATATTACTGACAGCTGCTTTATTAATAAAAATAGAATTCATAAAGTTACTTACTTTGTCATTGGTCATGAGAATATATATGTTGTTCTTGGAGACCAAATCTTTCTACAATCTATTGAAATTCATATGGGTACCAATACCACCCCGTTTTTAGCAGACCATTTTCTGTATTCTTATAAAGCAAAATCTTATGCGTGAAAAGAAGAAAACACTCGTTGCCTTTAACTTGACATTTAGATATATCGACGACTTATTGTCAATTAACAATTGGAATTTCCTTTCTTATGTCGAAACGATATTTAAACAATAAAATGATTTCTTTGTTTGTTTTTACTGGTATTAACGGAAGCAGCTGTTGCAGAAAAAATACATAACCCGCGTAAGCGGGTTATATAATTTTTCCTGCAATAACTGCGACCTTGAATACTGTTCGTTATCCCCATTAATATAGTTCATGCAGTGATTAACGCAATGGGTTTTCTTAAGAAATAAAGGAGAAAATATTAAGTGGATGTAAATATAACCTGGTGAGCTTGAGATATGAGATACTATATAGTATGACCAATTTGTTTCATATTTGGATATTTACTTGAAAAAGATGTAAATGATTATCTAACAACCAAGCTGTATAATTAATATGATGACTTTAACTTTTCTATCGTCAATTTCCCTTACTTATGCAGTCATATATCTTCATCACCTGCATATGTTTATATAATTTTATTTAATTTGATTCGATACGCAAGAGCATGCTCTACGTATGAACAATTTCTTAAACAAGGTAAATTATTGACGAACAAGTTGATGAAACAAGAATATCAGCAGTCTCGTAAAGTAATCAATTCGTAAGTTCTATGGTCGATTCAATGACCTTTGTCAGCAAATACAGTTTATCATTGAGTCAAATGCTAACTGCCGGTTTTCACATTATTTGTTAGTCATTTATTCATACACTGAATTGACGACGGATTTTCCCGTTATTTACCACGGCAGGGGATGTCCACTCCTCCATGGCACCTGACCCCACCTCTGTTGTTTTGGAGGTCCACGTTTGCGCTGCTCATGTTTTGTATTGTGTTATGGATTTTTGATCTTGAATACTGTTCGTTATCCCCATTAATTTTCATGAAACTTGGGAAAATCTTCATGCTGTGCACTGAAAAAATAACTAGTGAAAGTCACTAAGCAGACTAGTAAATTTTCTGTCCATACAATCACTACCTTAAGAGTAGGTTTACATACAATAGAATATTTAAGGAATGAAGCTTATTTCAACTTATATTATCCGATATAACATAACTTGGGGCAGTTTACGCTTTATAAACCGCGAAGCGGTTTATAAATGAGCGTAAACTGTCCCAAGTTTTGTTATATTGGATAACATAAGTTGAAATAAGCTTCATTTCTTATAATTTAATTTCAATGTAGACAATGAGACAATATTTCTTCAAGAAAAAGGCTTCAAAGTGAGCATTATTTTAAAATTAACGTCAAGCGGAGTGATACGTTTTTGACGTTACTCATTGTGACGTAGGCAAGTTATGTTATACGAAGTGGATAAACCCGTTTAATCAATCAAATGACGCTTTACAACTGAAATTAAATTATGTAAGAAAAGAATAAGTAGATTTACCATATAACATGTGTAAATCTAGAATTTATGTTTAACTTTCACTAGGTTTGTAGGTATCTATACGACCACCGCTCCACGTGACACCTACTACTCACTATCTTAGCTAGCAAACAGAATGATTACTAATCTCCTCGGCAAACAAGTTAATTTATAAATTAACCAGGTATTTAGACAGTTGGTTACGAATCCTGTCATGAGACAGCCTGGACATGTGATATACGTAAACAAACCTAGTCAGATGTATAATAAATCCGTAGTGATCCAATCTAAGAACGAACAAACGCTCAAATATTACATAAAAATACGTTTATTAAAGGTATTCAAAGAAATTATGTTTGTGAATTTTTTTTTATCACCCTTTGTATTTTTTTATAGAAATATTCGTTAAACTCGCATACATGTACTAAGGTATATGCATGTAGGTCCCTGTTGGAACACCTTTACAATTTTGATCAAATCAATTCGTCAAAACAAAGGTTACAATAATGAAAAGCGACACATGTGAGCGCCAAGGCTTTGTTTGTGTCTGGTGTGAGTCATCTAGCACGTTTGACATTATACATATATCACATGGCTTCGAGGGTTACATACCAGAATATTTGCCCCGAGGTGACAGGAAAGCCCTGGAGTGTTATGTCACCCGATGCCGAAGGCAGAGGGTGACATAACACTCCAGGGCTTTCCTGTCACCGAGGGGCAAATATTCTGGTATAGTCACCCGAGAAGCCATGTGGTATATGTTATATGACATTTTTAAAATTAAAGGAAAATTTAAAATCATTCAAAATTGTTAAAATGTACACAAATAATCCAGAAATGCTTTCTTGACGTTAAGAATAACGCTCCGTTGTTTACATTTGCTTAGCAACCGACGTCATAACACCTCGAACCCGAGCAAAAATGCGTAACGTAAAAACACGCTAACGTGATCGAAATAGTGACATAACTGTTTCCGGCGAGGGTTGACATAACTATTTCCGGCCGGACATAACTGTTTCCGGTGTGACTCGGCATTTTCAGGGTTTATAGCGAAACTTATTACATTTGTGATATAATAGGAAAACGTATTCAAAAATGTTATATACTTGTATATACAATAAGAACGATGACACATTTCTGACAAATTTAATAAGTTTACGACCATGATAATATTATTTATTCAAATAATTATATATTTATACGCTTCTTATATTGCATTTTTAATTTTAATGTTTGTTTTATTGATAGAAACTTCATTCAATAAAAACTCCCTCAGAATGATTTATTTGTCCAAAATAGTGCAGGAAGCATGCAATGCCATAATTATCAGCATTTTTTACAAACCTCGTTAAATCAAGAAGAAGTTTAATTTGTCGCATACATTATTTAGAAGTTGTTCTGTTTATATTAAAAATTGAATTTATCCCAATTTTTTAGGTAAGTTAATATCAAAATGTAATCTATTTATTTAAGGTAAGTAAATATTAAAATGTAATTCATTTATTTTAAATTGTGAATATTAATCAACCCTCAGGTTAATATCGATGAGGAAAAGTTATAATTGTAAAATCTTTGGCGAATTAATTTGTTTTAATTATTTTTAACAGATGGAGCAAATAATTTCGAACGCACTTTTATTTGCGTAGAATAAGTGGGTTGCCACATGTAGTTTGATAGCATAATTTCAAAAGAAAGTCTAAGGCTTGCAAAGTGCAAAAATTTAATATAGTTTAAAGAACAAGTTTATTAGCCTTTAAAGATTTTCAGTAGATTTACAAGTGCATATATCCTAATTAATTATTCGAGTGTTGTAATTATTAAATGTTCAATAATTGAGAATACTATCTATATAGATTTATTGATAGTTCGGAATAAAGGAGAGTGCAAAAAGTGACCTTCTCTTAAAACTGACATGTGTGAAATAAAAACACAATGAATGAAATGATGACTTGAAAATGAATTACAATATACAAATCACAAAAAACGAAGTTCATCAACAAAGTAGAAAAAATGATATTAATGTTGATATTAAAATCACTTATACCATAAATGATGTATACTTACATGTACAAATAAAACATATGAGACTAAAATTGAGATGTTTTAAAATACAGATTCAATGAAGACACTTTGGTGAGCGATTGAGTTTATTCAAAGAAAGTGAATCTTACATTAATGTCAAAATTTCTTTATAAATTATACATTTTCATTGCATTATTTGAAACATTATCTCAAAGGTTGCATTTGATAGGTCATTTGGCCGATGATCTACTTATGCATTTTCAAATACATGTAATGAGTTGTCGTCCTTGACAAAGATGGCGTTCACTGATAAGGATATATGGATTATGGAATCAAACTGGAAATATGAATCACACAAACGTAACATAGCGTGGAATTTTCTTGGATGTGCTAGATAGAAAATTATATTAGCTAATGCATCAAATCTTGTACAACAGAGTTAATGCCTGGAAATTTAAACAGAAGGACAGTTGTGACCTAAATTGCTATGTAAGTTTTGATTGAATATTATGTATTTCATATAGATATAAAACGTGTTTTTGTTACAAAACAAGAGCCTTAAGGCTACTTATCGCTGTTTTTGTTGTTAAACATTTGTACGTTAGTCTTGTATTTGGTTTATAGAAGCAAATTATTCTATGACCATATTTGCAATTTCTAATGCTTGCAATTAGTGGAATTTCAAATTCAAAATATCATTTGAAAATTTCTTCCAAGAATTACTGACTTGCATTCATAAAAAGCAGATACATAAATGCATTTTAGCATTTTACTCGTACAAAGGTATCTACAAAAGTACAACTTCAACTTTCATACAAAACATTCCGTTGTAATATTGCCTGCATGAATTTTACTTTTTCGAAAATCCACAATAATCATATTTATTCCCTTATTTTGGTGGAAAATATCTCCTTAAAAGGCTTATATTTTGCCAATTTATATGCAATATGCTGTTTCTAAAGTGCAGTTAACACCTATCGAATATATGTCATTTCGCGCCCTCTAGCGCATTTGTCATATTGTACCTTGTCGGTTGTTAACAAAGGATGTTCCCGCTTAATTAAAACATATACACAACCAAACAAAAAAATCAGTTATACGACAAAGCTCTATTTTATCTCAATTTCACATAATTTTCAATTCAAGGTATGAAAAAGATTACTTATGTACATTACTTAAACCGAGATATTTTTGCAATAAAACAGATTTAGTTTTGAAAATCTGTTAGCTTGCATTGTCGACTTAACCTGAAATAGCTCATAAATGAAAATTGCTAAAATTTTTTGTCCACTAGAAACAATAAAAATGTCTCGACGCTTATTGCACGAGACAATGTCATACCAGGTATAAGGAATGCAACATGATGCACCAATGTAAAAAATTAATGCGAATTTATTTTCTCTTACTTTGTAATTAATTTAGGACAAATATTTCCATAAAATTTAATTACATGTTATTTATTTGTCATGATTTTAAAGAATAGACGTTTCCCATTTAATAAAAATTAGTATAACAAGTTTCCATGCATCACCTGGAACCCATCGTCACTATATGTCTGGCTCCAGACAATTCTACACAAATGTAGGAATCTGAAAAATAAAATACTTTGAATAAAGGGTTAAAGTATCAAAGATATATTTTCTACTTCAAGTACTAAGGTATTTATTGTCAAATTTCTACATGTTCTATTAAATGAAAGTCAAAGATTGAAAAAAACGATCATATTTCATGATACGTGCTTCCTTTATTACTTTTAGTTTATAAGTAGATACAAAGAAAAATTTAACGTGTAGACATTTTCAATTACAGAAAATGAGCCATGTTCGCCCAGGTTATCACAGTGTGTGTCCTGATAACTTCGGTGGTTATTGCTAAGGAGCTAGGCTGGATGGAATGGGACAAATTCGATGAGCTAGATTTGCAGTTTCGGAGTACAACGGGAGAAAACTGCAGATCAAAAAGTATCAATGAATTAATCATGCCTGAAAATGTTATAACTCAGATTCCAAAATATAACGAACTACGTACCAAAGTCTTCTACAAAAATCGTACAAACCTCATACATCTGCATAATATGGCTCTAAACAGAGCTTATTACTATAGTTACATATTCCAAAGAATGAACACCTCTGGAACATTTAGAACGCTGCCAGATTTGCATTATACTCACCTGTCAGTTGCTGCTGATCTCAATGCAAATCCAACTGTTATCAATGGAAGTTCGCTGTATTTCGATAACGATTGTTATTATCCAAACTGGCTGACCAACTACGATATAAACCATACCATTCCATTGTTTGCACCCCGAGCCTGGCGATGGGACGATACATTCGACATGGACAATCACCTTAGAGAACCGACTCTGAACACACTTTTCCTATTAGATGCCGGTAGTGGTTTTAATAGGAATTATACAAAAAGAGGTTTCAAAATGAACCCCTGGTATGATTTCTGGCTACCTGACACACAACCCATCTATGATTCAACATACAAATTTACTTGGAGTGTAAATCTTAAGTTTTCCAACAGCACCGGAGTCTTTACGCATAACACATTTGAAGGGTTTAACTTCTTTGGGTCAAATTACCCTGGAACTAATGACCCGATTGAAAAGCAGCCAGTTCGTTTCACCAGACCGTACTTTGACTGTGGACGATCTAACAAGTGGGTGGTGTCTGCAGTATCTCCGATAGCAGACTTTATGCCTCGATACAGCAATTGGACTCACCTCAGACGACCAAGGTAGCCATTTTATTTAAATGTAATAAAGTTTTGATAAAAATTATTCTTTTTAAAATGATATTTGTGTAAATATTTTTTTTTAACTCTGAGAGGTGAAAGTTCAAGTGAGATATTTTTCAAAGGGTTGTCGTCTGTTTTGTTCGTTGATTTGAATTCAATAAATTTTTACATTAATTTATAGAAATATTGCCTTTAATTAAAATCGCTATTATTTGGCATTTTACGAATATTCTTCCGTTTTTTTCCTTTTAAAGAATTATTTAATCATAACACAGATTGACAATATCAAAACCTCCTGAGGATATCAATGGTCATAGGAATTACTCAGGAATCAGAATGAATCCAATTAAAAGCTGGGTTTGCACATTTAGAAAGCGTGGTAAAGTAACAAGCTCCATCCATTCGGAGAAATTGTGTCAAATATGGAACCGATCTTTTTTCTGCATTATAAATATTCATGAAATCTTTTTTAAAAATAGATTAATGCATGTCATCGACAGACATAAAAATAATATTTTTCTTGACGAAACTCAAACCACTATACTTATTAAGTCCAAGAAAATGAACGCTCACAGAAGGAAACTAACATTAACTTATATCTAAACGTTCTAAGCTAGACCATTATATCAAAAGTATTAATTACTTCAAGGAAAAAGGTTAATGTTATTGTATATTGATATATGTACATGTATGCGCATCATGTTTTGAGGCAAAAAGGTACGCTGAAATTTCTTGTTATATAGTTAAAACAATATAATCAAAAGAGCTGTGTGCTTTATGGTTCTTTCATTTCTTGCAGATTTATTGGTGCTGCTGTGATGGACACAGACTTTGAGAAAATAGATTTTAATCCTTGTGGAATAAGTGATGGTAATCCAGGACCAAGTTTTCTGGCTGGAATCCACAAATGCAAGAAACACTCGGGGGTACTGAAACTTTTCTTCACAGTAATCTATAAATACTAGTATTTTGGAAATTATAAATATTCATAGTTATCCCTTTAGAAAACCAAAGTTTTCATATTGATCACTTTAGTACATGTAAATCAAAATTTTCCGAGTTATCACTTCTGTAAACTACTAGTATAGTTAACTTTAATGAAATATATACATGTAGTTAACAATAGTCAATAAAGTTAAATATTGTAAACTATGTTATCTATAGTATTAAGTATTTTTGTAAGGATATGCACAAATGATATTTGTATTAATTTCTAGACATTAGGGTAAGCTTACATGTAGGTGTACATATTTATGTCAACATATATTTACATCATTCGGCATGAAAAAATTACATTTTTCAATAACTATGAAACATATTGGGCGAGGATTACCTGCACTAAAACTTTTCTTCTTCAACAAGCCTTTCGACTTTAAAAATAAGAGAAAAAAATTCTTAATCCCTGAATAACAGTTGCACAAATTTTATAAAGTATACCTTTTTGTTCTAAAAAGAATTTCGTTTTTGTTATGCATGAAATGATTTCCATATATAAAATGCCATGATAATGCATTGCATGATAAATCGAGACATTAAGAATTTTTTATCTTTAGACACATTAGTTGGTCTGTTTTAGTCTTCATTTTCTGCAACGTGTAATGATGAAGTACTGCAACGTCGAGCAAGGGTGTGTCGACAATATAATAAGTGATTACGAATTTTACCTTTTTTACCCAAAGCTTTTTGGTGAAAGAAAAGAATAAACAACTCCTTTTAAAAAATATTCTGTTCAGTTTGCAATGCATCAAATCATGTTAAATTTATTCTAAAAATTTCTTATTATAGAATAAAAAAAAGAATTGCTGCAAATTACGACATTTCAACATTGCCCCTTTTCTTTCCATGGCAATGATAGCCAGTTTTGAAAGTAATTTCTTGAGACATTTCCGCATGCATCAACATTATGCAGTTTGAAGTGCATGTGAAGAAAAAATGAAGACTATTTCATGTTTCGTTACGATGGCGACATGGACTAAATTGATTTTTTGGAGAAATCAATTTTGAAACATTGTTGTAATGCTTTAAAAGTTGTTTTTTAATAAAAAAAAAATAGGCAATTATCAAAAATTGGATTGTTCACGATCGAAGGCACATAATACCCCTTCAATGCACATTTTAGGTAAAATTAAATGAAATACATGTAAATGGAGAGATAACGAAAAGTATTCAAACTCAAAGGTCAAACAATACAAAAAAAGGAGCAGAGCAAACATGGACCTTTAAGTCATCAGAGGTGGGATCAGGTGCCATGGAGAAATGATCATTCCCTTCCGACCGGTCACACCGGTAATGTGCTCCTTGTCATGATGGGGAAAAACGGGGAAATCCGTCGTAAATTCTGTGTTAATAACGGACTTACAATTAGTATGAAAAAAATTCAGTCAGCATTTGACTCAATTGTAAATTGTATTTGCTGACAAGGTTATTGTATCAATTATAGACTGCTGATATTCTTGTTTCATCAACTTATTTGTAAATAATTACACTATTTTAGAAATCATACGTACATGTACGTAGAGCATGCTTTTGCGTATCAAGTCATCTGAGATATATTAACTCCATATGCTAGAGATGAAGGTACATGTTTAATGCTGCAGAAGTAAAGGAGTTCCCGATTGAAAAGTTAAAGTCATCACGTTTATCAGAGTTTATCAAAGTAAAAAAAAACGATTTACTTATCATCGTGATTCTTTGTGGAAGAATTTTGAATCAGAAATCATAAGTATAAAAATTTTTATGATCAATGTTTTCTTCATGAAATATTTTCTTATAGGTTTTTCTGCATCCGTCTGTTTGGGGAAAGCGTAGTGAGTAAAAAGCCTGATTCTTTGAAATCTGGAAATAAACGAAAGTCTTCTTTATTTCAATAGCACAAAACACACATTAATGAAAAGGGCACATAAATTTTGAAGCCATGTCAGGGAAGATTTAATCAATGCCATCCCAAATGTAAATGAAAGTATCGTTGCTTTTTGATATTCAATATGGAAAACAATCAGGAAGACTTCTGCATAAAATTATTTGGTTGCAAATAACAAATTACATCTAACATTTCAGTGCAAACACCGCAGCGGTTTTGGTTTCCGTAGAGGAAGTTATAGATGTAAATGTCGATCGGGATACAGGTATTCAAACGAATTAGAAAAGCCTTATATGGGTTCTGACATAGAAGAGTCTACATGGACAGAATACCAACAGGGCTTCAACTGTACCCTTACTGATCGTAAGTAAAGACAGAAAAGATGACATATACATACAAAATGGGGAAAAAGGAACAAGCAGACAAATTCATATATGTATTCATTAAATTATTGAAAATGAAATTCATTAACATTTGTTAGTTGGTGTTAAACTTATTCATTATTCTATTCATATCCAAATCAAAATAAAAATTACATGTCTTTATATTTTTTAAAATAAGATCATAAATTTATTATGTTGATCGATACCTAAAGATTAAGTTACTTTAGAATGAAATGTGATGATAAATAGTTGCTGCTTATTTCGTTATATTTGATCATAGAATTTGTAAAAAAAATTACTTTAAAATGGACTATCATATACTTAGATTATCAACTTATTTGTTAATAACTTGATTCGTTTATGAAATCGTTTCTAGAGCTTACATAAATTCTCTCATTAGCTTTACTTTTACATTTGTGTGGCCAAAAATGTTTAAAAAAACTATTTAACTAAAAATCATTAGTAAATATATAAATAAAATGCATGGACATTTTTTTTTTTTTTTACATTTTTCAACAAAAAATTCGCTTATCGAATTTGAAAATGAAATCTAAGATGTTATTGTGTTTTTGAGCTTGATCACAGTTATCTTTACATTTTTCATTTATTGGGTGCAATATACATACTTGAGCATCGGATCATAAAATCAGTATGTTTTTAAATGAAGCATGACTTATTGTTAAGAAAGTATAAGATATGTTATGTTTCCTTGACAGATCTAAAGGTTTTACCAGCAATTGATCCAATAGAGAGTGTTTCTATTGAGTTTTTCAATGAAGAATACAATACTGGTGCCATTAAAACAAGATCATTGAAATCCACAACTATTCGAAAATCAACCCAATCCAAAACGAAAAAAAGAAAGCGTTATAAGCGGTCTCACAACGACAGGCCTCTGTTTGATCCATTAGCTTATGACAGAGTTCTAAAAATATACCGACAGAAATCCATGGTGACGGGGTCAAACTGTCAGAGCCTTCCCCCTTCCACTTTGATATTACCCGGTGACGTTGGATATGGGGTTGATAGGCAATTTAAATATCAAGCCAGCACGGCACTCAGACTGAGCCACTTCCTGTCTGCTCACCTGCAGACGATGGAAGATATGGATTCTTTTGGACATATTCGTGGAGGATCTCGTCTTCATCATGAACACCTGTTTGGAGAAGTTTTGGCTAATGTAATGGCCGATTACAAAATATTATCGAGTGGTATATTTTACGAACCCTATAGTTTCCGAAGTCCCAATGAATCTTTTCGTGAATTCTTTGGTCCGTATGCATACAGGCACAAAGATGAATTTTATGCTCTTGACACTGCTGGACTAGAGAACCATTATACATCAGAGCTTTGGTACAGAGAAGTTAAATTCCGGTGGAATACTAACACAGATCATTTACAAACCTTCAACATTCGCTCCATGGTGCGATCAGATATTAACGGCTCCAGTTCTATCAGACATGAACATTTTCCCCTGACCTACAAGGCCCCTACCATAGAGCAGGGTCTTTGGATGCCACCTAAGTTTAAATGTGACGGTAAAATAGACTCGTGGGTTATGACGTACGTTGTACCATTTTTTCGCCGAATAAAGTTGTCAGGAAAAGTGCAGTTTACGTAAGTAGGAATCCAACATGCTATTGTTTCTAGAAAAAATATCATTGGCCCCAATTAAAGCTGGTATAATTATACATAGAGTATGTAATGCAGAAGCACATTTTCACTGGAATATTTTCTTTTAATTTTTAGTTTCTCAGCAATGATACGTGCAATTCAGTTCTCACTGATAGTTACACACAATTGTATAATTTTCTTACAGGGGAGTAGTGACTGTTGATGTTCCGCTGGACTTGCTGGAGATTAATCCATGTCCGCAGCCTTTTTATGTCAACAATGCATTCAAAAACACAGCTCGGTGCCACACACAGTCCACAATTGTAAGAGATCAAAATACTAAGTGTCCTTTATCCTCCTATTTGGCAATTCATTTACTCTATTCTTTTTTTTTTGGACGAATAAAAATAAGACATGATTCACAAGATTTTTATTGTTAAAACCAGTGAAACACAAAGTATACACTTACAAAAGAAAGTTTGTTTTATTAAGTCAGTGTTCGTCAGTTTCCTTTTGGAGTCCCTTTCCTATGTGAGAATATCAGACCCTCCAATAGGAGAAGTGGGAGAGGTGCAGTTAAAGAAAATTATATTTATTGCTTTGTCAATGTTTTTTTTTTTTAATTATTTTTCTTTTACATATCACAACCCCCCTTTCAGAAAAGAGATATTTATGACATTTCTCAACATAATAGATCTTAAATATCTAGCAGAGATCATGGACTTTTGATATTCACTTATTATTAAGAAGTAATCCAAACGATATGTACCAAATATTCATGTATTACATAATCTAAGTTGTTTATAAAACACCCAATTTTACCTTTTTATAGTGTCGACTGAAACGAGGGTTCCGCTTTTCTCGCACGGCGTATGCTTGTGACTGTAAGCAGGGGTACGAGTATCAGTTTAAAGACAAAAAACGATGGATAGCTGGAGCTTTGATTGAGCTGGAGTATCAGAAAAAAGTCAGAGGCTTATTTAGCAGGTTTGTAATTCAATGATTTTTTGAAAAATTAAATCGCTCAATTTTTGTTTCAGAGTACATCGACTTTATTCTTCTGCTTATTCGCTTTATTCTGATATTCCAGTCTTTAGAGATATCGTTTAACTATCCTTTTATCACTTTCTTTTTTTTTTTTTTTAGATACGACTCCCTGAGATGCAGGATATCATCTAGTCCAAAATTATCAATCAATGTTGTTCTCATGTTTTCTGTTTTATTTTTCCTTTATTTAATTTAATATTTATATCCTATTACTAAATACTCAAAATGTTTTGTGTTACTTATTCTCTTTTTGAATTCTATGAATTCAACTTATAAATGCAATACATTATTGCCTATTTATGATTTTCTCATTAATTTCAAAAACCTTAAATGACATTTATTTTCCATTTTTATTGTCGTTTATATATTTACTTTTTTTTTTAAATTTACTTATAAAATTATGATATGCTGATTTCATTTTTGTTCATGTTTGTCGTATCGTGGAGGATTTGATTATCTGTTTTTAACAGAGAAAAAAAACAAACTCTTAAAAATTTAATTAATGGAATGTTTCCGTAGATAAAACGATAAAAGATATTTACCATAGATTAAGTCAAAAAGAGTTTTTAAAGTTAAAGAAATTAAAGTCTTTGAGTTTCATTGTAAACATTTTCAGAAAAAAAAACTGAAATTTTCACCTGAATTTTTCACTCCAAAACAATTGGTGTCTCCTTTAGGTCAGGGGTTTGTAATATTTTATATTTCAGTGGAAGTTGAGAACAAAAAGTCATAGGACAGAAGACAGTGTATAACTTTAATTCCCAATTAATAGGGAGTTTGACAGTTGTTGCTTTACTTCCTTGGCAAGATTCTTTCACTCATTTGATACTTCTTGTGCAAGTAAGAGGCTTCAAATATCGACTTTTTCTCAGCAATCAGGGCATTATAGAATTGAGGAATCTTTCTTGTGCCTTTACCTGCTGTGACATGGGGCCTCATCGAAAGACCCACAAAGCTCATTTAGATTTAATAATACCTTGGAGGTTCTAAGGTTTTTTCTTCATCTGCAACTTTGCATTAATATACTCGACTGTCATAAATAATTTTTTAAAAATCAGTAATGTTAGATCAAAAATTTGTTTACAACTCTTCAGACAAAAAATCGACTTGTAGTATTGCACGGGCGTAATGTTTCTTTTTGCAAAGTTACATTTTGATATTATTTCAATGATAATTTTAATATGTAAGAGTAGGTAAAAATGTAGTCCGAAAAATCTGACGTTTTCCTGGCTTGTTTACGATTTTTATATTTTACATTACATGCCAGGACGTTTTCCTGGCATGTAAAATATAAAAATCGTAAAAAAGCCAGGAAAACGTCAGATTTTTCGGACTAGTAAAAATGTTGATTGTATTTTCTGCACATAGAGTAAGCTTAGCAACAGTAACTTATTAAGATATGTAATATTGCATGAAAGACAACTCAAATTAATGCTTTGGAAATGATCTTGCTATTTCCATCGCTATCACTGTTTCCTTGCCCTTGGTTCCAATAGCTTACTTCAAGTATTTCTTTGAAGTCTACTGCATAAATACATCTATTACATTTTTAAATGCAGAATGCAGAGGAGGATGATTTCAAACTACGTTTCGTATAAAATTTCATACTTTAGGAGGTTTCAGCTTTCTTTGAACGGGGCAATCTAATTTCAAATTAAAAAATATGGAGATAACGAACAGTATTCAAGATCAAAAGCTCATAAAGCAATACAAAGTAGAAGCAGAGCAAACACAAACCTCCAAAAATCAGAAGTGGGATCAGGTGCCATGGAGAAGTGAACATCACCGGTCTGTCACAAATTGAACGATATCAGGTTTCAAACTATGTGAATTTGAATGTAATTTAAAATAACTGAGAATTTTAGTGTTTGGTGATTACCATTATTTTTAAGGGGTTAAAGAGGTAGACTAATTTATATATAGATAATTTAATTGCGAAACTATAATAAGAAAAATGCGCATACTTTATAGTTTGTTGATAGGTTGAGTTAAATATTTGAAGCCGAATTCATGGAGAATATTAATGGGCCATATATTGCACGTGCAGGATTCCGTTGCAATATATGTCAAACAGTCTGACAATGATTTACCTGCTTCAAAACATTTGCATTGGTTTTATACATGTATAATTATCGGTGACAAATTATATCAGTCTCCTTTCGCACAAAGATTTACATAGTACATAAACATTCCTCTCGCATTAAAACCACCTGTGAAACAATTTTTCAAGCAATTGTTTTCATAAGGCAAGAATTAATAAAATATATCTACTAAAAATGTTGTGGTTATTTTACAAATTATTTAAAACAAAATAAATTATTGAAGACAGTAATTAACTCAGGTTTAGAATTTTGTTTTGGATTTGAAATTTATTCGTCACAATCATCTTTAAAAGAAATATTATTTTCACTAATAGTTATATGCGTTTTCAGTAATAAACAACGTTTGTTGCAACCACTATTGAAATAACGACCACTATTGAAATAATTATATCAATAGTGGTTGAGAGTGCACTTCAATAGGAGACATAGTTAGTAACCACTATTGAAATACGACCACTATTGAATGATTATTTTAATAGTGGGTGAGAGTGCATTTCAATAACAAACATAGATAGTTTCCACTATTGAAATACTACTACTATTGAAATAATTATTTCAATAGTGGGTGAGATTCATTTCAATAACAAACATAGGTTGCAACCACTATTGAAATAATGTTCACTTTTGAAATAAAAATTTCAGTATGGATTTAATTATTGATTTTAATAGTGCACTAAACAATGAATCCAATATATATTGAAATAATTATTTCAAAAGTCGCTGAGGCGGTGAAACTTTTCTTTCAATACTGGTAGTATATTTCAATAGTGGTTGAAACTAGCTATGGTTACCATATTGAAATGCACTCTCAACCACTATTAAATAATTTCAATAGTGCTCGTATTTCAATAGTGGTTGAAACCTATGGTTATTATATTGAAATGGACTCTCACCCACTATTGAAATAATTATTTCAATAGTGGTTATTACCTATGTTTGCTATGTTTGTTATGGAAATGCACTCTCAACCATTATTGATATAATTATTTCAATAGTGGTCGTATTTCATTAGTGGTTACTAACTATGTTTGCTATTGAAATGCACTCTCAACCACTATTGATATAATTATTTCAATAGTGGACGTTATTTCAATAGTGGTTGCAAAAAACGTTAACCATAATTAAAATTAGGACGGACTTAACTCCCTTTTCCCTCTACTCTCTTTCTAAATTTTCTGCCAACATATGTTCATATCATTTAAAAAACATTTTATATAGATAGATGTCATTATTCACCACCATAACAGAGTTTCTAATATTAAAATGAGAAGATAGGGAGCATTATCTTGCATTGAAGTCTCAATAATAAACATTTGCAACTTGAGAACAGAGAAAACATGGACCCCTTGAAAATATCAGAGATGTGATATAGTGTCATGGAAGACTATGAATCTCCACCAACAGTTCACAAACAAAGGAAGTCTTTTATCTTGATCGAGTAAACGGGGTCATTCGTAGAAAATAAGATCAAGAAAACAGATGGTCTAATAAGTTGTACAAGAGGCCCATTTTTAAAATATCTAATGGTGCTTCCATATCAATGTAACAAATGAATTTGCATGAGCAAAAGATTTTATCCTATTTATTCATTCGCCCCAATTTGAACACATTTGTTTTTGCACTACCTGAGGATATGACTTCAGATCATTATGACAAATCATGGCTTTTCTGTTCTTGTTTCTAAAAGATTCCTACGTTAAACTTTGATCCCCCATTGTGGCCCCACCCTAACTCCAAGGGTCATGACTTGAACAAGCTTGAATTGACTTTACCAGAGGATGCTTCCATTAAGATATGACCAATCAGGGCATTGCTGTTCTTACAAGAAGGGTTTAAAAAAATCCTATGTATTCCTTTGTTTTACTTAGATCACCCATTGTAGCCCCGCCCTACCCCTAAGGGTACCAATCATGGTTATGCTGACCAATCAGGGTTTTGCTGATCTTAGAAAGAAGATCAGCAAAAGATTTTCACTATGTATTCCTATGTAAAACTTAAATCGTTCAATGTGGCTCAAAACTATCCCCAAGGGTCATGATGTGAACAAACTTGAATTGATACTAACTGAGGATGCCTCCATATGAATATGACTAATCATGGCTTAGCTGTTCTAGAGAAGATTTTTGTTTACAAAACTTACCTATATATTTCTATGTAAACTTTAATTTCCCATTGTGCCTCCACCCTATCACCAGGGGTCGTGATTTGAACAAATTTGAATCTACACTACCTAAGTTGCTTCCATAAAAATATGACCAATTACGGCTTTGTTATTCTTGAGAAGAAGATTTTTAAAGAATTTTGAAATGTATTCCTATGTAAAACTTTATTCGTCCATTGTGGCCAAACCCTACCCCCGGGGGGCTATAATTTGCACAAAATTAATTATACACTTCCCGAGGATGCTTCCATATAAATGACATATCATGGCCTTGTCCTTGAGAAGAAGATTTTTGAAAGAATTTTGCTATGTATTCCTATGATAAACTTTACATAGGAATACATCGGATACATTCAATTGTCCACTTTGGCCCCAACCTTCCCCCAGGGGTCATGATTTGACAAACTTGAATATACACTACCTGATGATGCTTCCATATACGTTTCATCTTTTCTGGCTGTATGGTTCTTGGGAGGAAGATTTTGAAAGAATTTTGCTACATATTCCTATTAAAACTTAAATCGTCCATTGTTGCCAACAAACTTGAATCTTCACTTCCTGAGGATACTTGCATATAAGTTTAATATTTTCTAGCCCAGTGGTTCTGATTTTGAAAGAATTTCGCTATGTATTCCTATGTAAAACTTTAATCGTCCATTGTGGCCAAACAATACCACCGGGGGTCATGATTTGAGCAAATTTGTATCTTCACTACCTGAGGATGCTTCCATATAAGTTTCATAATGCCTGGCCCAATGGTTCTTGAGAAGAAGATTTTTAAAGAATCTCGCTGTTTTCCTATGTAAAACTTAGATCGTCAATTATTGCCCCACCCTACCTTGGGGTCATGACGTGAACAAACTTGAATCTTCACTACCTGAGGATGCTTCGATATAAGTTTCATCTTTTCTGGCCTAGTGGTTCTTGAGAGGAAGGTTTTTCAAACAATTTCTCTAATGTATTACTATGTAAAACTTTAATCGTCCACTGTCGCTCCTACCTACCCGCAAGGGTCATGATCTTAACTTTAATCTACACTGCCTGAGGATGGTTCCATATAAATATGACTACTTACGGCTTTGTTGTTCTTGAGAAGAAGATTTTCAAAGAATTTTTCTATGTTAAATTTTAATCGTCCAATGTGGCCCAACACTTCCCCCGGGGGTTATGATTTGAACAAAATTGAATTTACACAACCTGGGGGTGCTTCTATTTAAGTTTCATGTTTCCTGACCTAGCGGTTCCTGAGAAGAAGTTTTTAAAAGATACCATTACGTTTTTTCTAATTCCTAATTAACTCCCCTTAAAAGAAAGTGTGGCCCTTCATTTGATCAAACATGAATCCCATTCACCCAAGGACGCTTTGTTGCAATTTTGGTTGAAATTGGCCCGTTTGTTCTTGAGAAGAAGTCAAAAATGTGAAACGTTGACAGACAGACATACGGATGCCGCACAAAATGTGATCAGAGAAGCTCACTTGAGCCTTCTGCTCAGGTGAGCTAATTAATAAGTCAATCAAGCTTTCCACCTTACAATTAACTAACGGTATATTTAAAGGAATTTAAAAAAAAAGTAAATGCAAATTTTACAGACCCTTCTTACATCAAGAAGTTTAGATTGTCTTATTTCATTTTTTATTTTCTTGAAAAAAAACCTCCATATGCAGGTTATAATGGATATTGCTTAAATTTTAAAAGAAAAACCTGGTGCGACACGAGACCCTACTCTCCACATCCAGCTGTGAGATTCGAACATATGCATCAACTCCTTCCTTTGCAACTCTAGAGCCAAGCGGATGACTTCTAACTTATAATGAGATATAAAAGAAATACTAATGTTCTTGAAATTAGTAAATTAGTATAAAATGCTTCAAATATCACATTTGAACATAAGACTTTGGTCTAATAGTGACATTTGTTGTATTGAGTAAATTAGCACGAATAAATACTGGTCAATTCTTCGGCTTTTTAACAAAAATCTTACTCAGTTTGTTTTCTTTTTTGTAATATATTATTTATCCTTGTAACCATTGTCAAAGGTGTGGAAAAAATTGAAATACAACAGTAGACCCTAACTTTAAATGATCTAAGCTATTCTCGACTTCTTTTCTGGGTCATATTTATTTAAATGGCTATTTTTAACGTCTATTTATGTTATCTGTTTGCGTCATTTAAATAATTGGTAATTTTTGATTTGCGTCTTTTTTGAATAATTTACATTCCACTCTGTCGTTTTCAACATCAAGAAGAATTATGCTGTGGTTTATTTTAAAAATATAAGGAGCATCACCTGTATGTACGAAGTGAAACCATCCATAATGCACTTTTCATTCAAACATGAAAAACTGGTTCTTCCATTCGGCAAACACACATTATTCATTTTCATGTCAATTTTGTAAAAGATGCAAAAATGTCATTGAAGACAAGAAAAATACATAAATAATTAAGAAAGTGATTAATATATAAAAATAATTTAAAGTTGATACGTCAATCATTTATTTGTTATCAAATTGCAATCTATAATAGGTTATAAAAGCTGCAGCATATTGTACTTATAACTCCTCTGAACTGTACAATTATCCTTTTGTATGAACAGCTTAATTCATATAAATGGCATTTCAAGTCACGAAATCTTTTCAATGATACAGCATCTAGTACATTAATTTGACTGTTTTCACGTTTTCAGCATTTAATTTCAGAAAGGGAAACATTTATGTTTCAGAATTAAACTTAAGAAATTTTACCATTAATTCGTATCGAATGCGACGACAAACAATTTTCAAAACGAGGCAAAGTAAGGACAAACTAGATGTTATTGAGACAAGGGCATAAACGGTTAAAGTCAATATTTTGCAAATTATTTAGTCGATAGAATGACCTTGGCATCAAAGGCAATCTTAACTTACATTTTTTAAGATACAAATTGCTAGACAATTATTTATAGACTAAAGTATCTAGTGTTTTTTTCTCCATTTGTCCAATCATGACGAGGAGCAAACAACCTTTGCGACATCATTCAGGATGTTTTCAACTCTGCACCTTTCTTCCTTGCAAGAAGAATGATGAATGTGTATGAAACGTCAACCTGTGCTACTGTTTTCACTCTTGTTAACCGCATACATGTGCAGCAATGAATAAAAAAAATTAAAGCAATATCTCTTTCCAGCCTTTTCATAGGAATTTTTCTCCTTTGAAGACATCCTAGTCGGCATTTATTAGGCATTTTATATAATAACATTAAACATTTACAAAATATTCAGTTGTTGTACCTGCAAAAATTGGATTCTTATAAGGATAAATGTTAGCATTTGTCAAAAGCGAGATTTTACGTTTCTTAACATGTCCGTTTTTTATTTTATGGTTACATATATTTAGTTTAAAACATTGATAATATCGGGTAATTGTTTTAAATCACGTAAACTGCATGTGCATATTTAATTTTAAATCAATCAGTAAATCAATGATATACTAATACGTTGAGTAAATATTTCAATCAGTAGATGCGATAAATATTTTGTTTCAAAATATTAAAGAACTTTATGCGGTTTATTGCATATATTTGCCCCCACAAAAGTCAAATTTCAAAAACTACCTGAAATGTGCTGAATTCAATAAATTGTATGAGAAATATTAATTAACAGAAAATATTGTAGTTTCAAAGCAGTGTATTCACAATTTTTGTTTTTATGACGTCACAAACTAGTCAGATTTTATATCCTTTTTCAGAAAGAGGACAAAATGGACAAAATTTCAACAATTTTAGCTTTAAAATTTATAGAGCGCATGTGTGTTCAGGAACAATATTGACATATTTCATTGATATTATCATTCTACACATTATAACAAAATATTGATCCTGAACTCACATGCGCTCGGTGACTTTTACTTAAAATATCGACGAAATATATACATTTTTCTGTAAAATTCATAAAAAATGAAATTTACGTCATGTACGGACGTCATTACGTACATATGACGTCATTACTTATGAAAATATTCAGTGCTTTGAAATCAGCATATACTCCCCTGTGTAAGAACTTAATTAAATACATCTCCACCAAAGTTTAATTTGGGGGGCAAATATTGGTTAATACCGAATAAAGTCCTTTACATTTATTAAACAAGCATTGTTTCATCATTCAATTTTTTGTTTTCTTTTTCATTTTTTTATGCTATGTTCCCACTATCACGTTTGTCGCCACGATTGATATCGGGGACTTGAACATGGACAAATCGTTGTGATAGTAGCAAACCGAAACAAATCTTGTGTTCACTCGTGGCTATCGTGTTGATCGTGAAATTTTTTTCGACTGTCAAAAAATTTTCTACGATTAACAGATTAGATTTTAATCGTTATCACCGCATCAAATCGCATTACATCGTAACTAACCTCAGCTGCATCGTAAGTAAACGCATCTAATCTGGCTTTCATATCGTGATGATCGGGATCGATCTCGGACAGGACAAACATTCCGCTGATTAGCGATTTGTTGCGATGTCTCACGTTCTGTCACTATCTGTGAAGCTTTGCGTGGTCCTACTGTTCACGCGCTGACACGGTATTTTCCCGCTCAGAGACGATTTGATACGGACGTATGAGAGTAAACGCCATTAGACACGAGTGTTAACGCTTTGTTGTGGACGATTACGCTTTATTACGAGTACTTAAGCTTGCAAAAATAACGGGAAGTTAAACGCGTTTCTTTCCCCGATTGAAAAAAATGTCTGAGCTTTGGAAAAATATTTTAAAGATGCCACCTAAAACAGGTACGAAAAAGGAAAGATTGAGGGATCCTATCTTCTTCTGAACCTGAACCCGTTCGATCAGAGGCAACATCAGTGAAAAAAATTAAAAGATAAGAAAACAGTTATACTGCTGCTTTTGCTCTACTTTGAAAGCAATAACATATGACCATAGTTACAATACAAACACCACGTTCATGACGTTGTCATCAACCTCCACTTCAGCCATTATTATTAATTGTATGTTTATGTTTTGTTTACTTTTTAATAGATAAAATATAATGGACTCAGTATAGCCAGATTTTTATATATCTGTCGGGGTATAATCGTAGCTCAAAGCGTGTTCTATCTTGATCTTGATCGTGAAAGACATTGCAATGAACGTGAATATTCTCTCGTACATAATGCTACGTTCCCACTGTCGTGCGGTCAGTTACGCACGTCACGATAGATCAATCGTAGTTGATCGCAGAATCTTTATTGAATTTTATGCCAAGATACGAAGAGATGCGTTTAGGTGCGTTTTCATACGTTTCGTTACGCTTTTATGCGCTATGGCCACGATGGATGAATTTCATTTGATGCTATCTCTGACGATCTGACTACCGTTCGGATAAGATGAATTACGTTCCAATAGGATTATCAAGATTTAGTCGAAAAAGGACCTCGACCTGTCACGAATATCACGATCCAAGTTCTCGATTAGAAAGGATCTCCTACGTTTTAATACGTACTCTTACGATATAATACGTTCATCGCGCACTCTTGCGCTAATGTACGATAAAATAATACGTTCATTGCAATGTCTTACACGATCACGATCAAGACAGAACACGCTTTGAGCTACGACTGTACCTCGACAGACATATAAAAATCTAGCTATACTGAGTCCATTATATTTTATCTATTAAAAAGTAAACAAAACATAAACATACAATCAATAATAATGGCAGAAGTGGAGGTTGATGACAACTTCATAAACGTGGTGTTTGTAGTGTAACTATAGTCATATGTTATTATTGTTAAAGTAGAGCAAAGGCAGCAGTATAACTGTTTTCTTATCTTTTTATTTTTTTTTCTTCAATGTTGCCTCTGGTCGAACGGGTTCAGGTTCAGAAGAAGATGGATCTCCCCCTCTTTCTTTTTTGTACCTCTTTTAGGCGGCATCTTTAAAATATTTTTCCAAAACTCAGACATTGTTTTCAATCGGGAAAGCAACGCGTTCAATTTTCCCGTTATTTTTGCAAGCTTAAGTACTCGTAATATAGCGTGGTTGTCCGCAACAAAGCGTTAACACTCGTGTCTAATGGCGTTTACTCTCATACGTCCGTATAAAATCGTCTCTGAGCGGAAAAATACCGTGTCAGCACGTGAGCAGTAGGACCACGCAAAGCGTCACTGATAGTGACAGAACGTGAGACATCGTAACGAATCGCCACATAGCGGGATGTTTGTCCTGTCCGAGATCGATCCCGATCATCACGATATGAAAGCCAGATTAGATGCGTTTACTTACGATGCAGCTGAGGTTAGTTACGATGTAATGCGATTTGATGAGATGATAACAATTAAAATCTAATCGTGTTAATCGTAGAAAAATTTTTGACAGTCAAAAAAAATTTCACGATCAACACGATAGCCACGAGTGAACTCAAGATTTGTTTCGGTTGGATTCGATCACAACGATTTGTCCATGTTCAAGTCCCCGATTTTAACAGGTCGGAAAGAATACTCGAAATCGGGTATTATCCTTGAAATCGCGTATAATACTCGATATTGGGGTATCGTTGAATCCGCGAGATCGGGTATAGGAGGTGAAATCACCTAATAAAACTTAAACAATGGGATGGCGCATGTTGCTGAGTTAACTTTCATCTAGATATACATGTTTTCTAAAGGTATCACTAGCCAAGTAAGAATTTGGGCGTCAAGATTAATGCGCTCATGACAACAAATACCCGTGGAGCTCAGTACATTTCATGATCTGCACACAAAAAGGCGTTCGATTTGCTGTATATTTTTCATAATGTTGAAAGTATATGCATCTTCCTAATGTTCATTCCAAACACAACAGAATTGTAAAGTATCAGAATTCGGGAATTTATAATAATTCCACATCAACACGACAAACATGAACAATTTGTAAATAAATCAAATTATACGGAAACACATTTCACACACAAGATATGATGCCATGTATAAACAAGGGATCGTCTATCGTATCTAATTATGCGTCATTAATTAATTTCACATTTATCTTGTGCATAAAATCAAATTTATCTATGAATGTATAAATAATGTAATGATAAAAATGTCTAAAGTTTAGGCTAAAATACCCTCTTTCT
>PRKT01000024.1:1306362-1466429 GCA_003671525.1 Saccostrea glomerata
GGGAAATTATAGACAACGAGGCACGTTGCATTTTGACAACGATTATTAATAAAAGGTTAATATGCGTCATAACAGAGTATAGATGGTTGATACTGATTACATTTAAAGATAAGTTATATTAATAGTAACACGCCATCCATGTCAAAAGTGAGTTGTATCTCAAAGGGCTTACCTCGTTTTCTTGACGCCGTGTTTGTTTATCAATCTAAAAGTAGCGACGGCGTCACGTGGTGGATTTACTTAAAAATAGACATTATTCTCCTTGCAGGATAATAAATAATTATAATTTGATAACTTTATAACGAATTTTATTTAAATGGTGTAATTTACAGCATTTTCGTAACTTTTATTGGTAAACAAAATATATAAATTTCCAGCCGTATTTTAAAATGGCGCACGTTATAGCGTATATTACTTTAATTTCTTTAAAGTTTCACATTTTGTGAATAGTGCACAAATTAGAAAATTATGTTTATGGAATACTTTAATGGGAAATAAAGACAAAGGAAGTGTAGTTATTTATTTTTAGAAATTATATTGAAAAATATTAACGCCTTTGTGTCCTCTTTGTTACCCCAGCAGTGTTTGTCGTGTGATTTTAAACTTATTTGACAACCATATAAATAAGGTTTAATGAAAATAAATCCACAAGATACTAATGTACAAGTAACAGTAACTGGCATAATGCGCCGTTGCTTTATTCTTTAGCTTTTATAGAAAGTTGCACGGAATACCCGATTTCGCGGATTCAACGATACCCCAATATCGAGTATTGTACGCGATTTCAAGGATAATACCCGATATCGAGTATTCTCTCCGACCTGTTTAATCGTGGCGCCAATCGTGATAGTGGGAACATAGTATTAGCGCAAGAGTGTGCGATGAACATATTATATCGCAAGAGTACGTATTAAAACGTAGAAGATCCTTTCTAATCGAGAACTCGGATCGTGATATTCGTGACGGATCGAGGTCCTTTTTTTTTTTACTAAATCTTGATAATCCTATTGGAACGTAATTCATCTTATCTGAACGGTACTCAGATCGTCAGATATCGCATCACATGAAATTTTTCCATCGTGGCCATAGCGCATAAAAGCGTAACGAAACGTATGAAAACGCACCTAGCTATACGCATCTCTTCGTATCTTGGCATAAAATTCAATAAAAACTCTGCGATCAAGTACGATTGATCTATCGTGACGTGCGTAACTGACCGCACGACAGTGGGAACGTAGCATTAAACTGGACTTTCATCGATCAGATATCTCCGTGATTGTCTATTATATATCAACTCATATTCGAGCATATTGTATTAGACTCTGGCTAGTGTCCATAGAACTCTATTGCTGTGCTTATTGGTGATTTAAGTCAGTATAAATTCCAAAAAGACTCTGAAAACTTAATCCTCACTAGGCTCTTGCTTATAATGCGCAAATCCTTGGCAATGAAGAAAAAACTTGTTTTCATACCCCGTACGAAATTTAAAATATTTTTGTGTACTTTATACTACAAATTCGGTGCTTGTTTTTTTTTTATTAAATTTTTCACTTTTACGTTGTCTGATCATGCTGAAAGTGATTTTTTTAACCAGATGTTTACAACCCTGCTTATATCTTCTCTGCAATACAAATAATGAATGTTAATGAAACTTTAACCTGTGTCACTTCTCTTCATTTTGTGAATCACACAGTCATGTGCATCGATGAATAAACATCTAAAAAAATTATCGAGCCTGCCCATTTGCATTCATCTTCTGTAAGAGACATGTATTTCTCCATATAATTAGGCAATACATAAACAAGATATATCATTAAAAAAAACCCAAATAGTTCATAATGACAAACACCTTCTAAAGAAGATCCATTTAATTAACAGTCTCTGCCATAACTGAGTAAATTTTAAAAGCCCGATTTTGTATTTTTGAATGCTATAGGTAATTTTCTATATTACAGTTAGATATACGTAATTTTTTTTATTACAGAATTAGGTCACTTTTGGCAGCCGTGGTAGCAATAGAGATCTGAATCAATAAATGAACGAAGGTGGATGATCCAAATGATAGATCAAACCCGATCCTCTACATTATGAGACCAAGCTTAATTCTATAAGTATTAATGATTGCATCTACAAGAGATATAATATACATATTTTGTTGTAAGGAAATATTAATAAAGAATACATATATCTATACCAGGTTTTATATAACAAAATATTATATTTAATTCATTTAAATGTTTCGTTTTGCCCTGCTCCCAGTTCTTTTTGCTTAATTGAAATTTTGAGCTTGAATGCTGTTTATTATCTGTCGACTCAATTCCTTAAAGTTAGCAAAATAAAAAAATAAAGCAGAATAGTTTTTAATTCCACTGTACTTAAGGTGAAGAGTAAAATACCTGTATTTCATAGAAATTATTGACTACTATTGCTCCTTAACCTTCAAATTTCCCGATTTTGGACCCTCTCATGTCATGATTTTAATGTGAAAGGCACTTTAATTTAGAATATTAAATATGACCAATAAAGACTTTGTTCTTAAAAAAAATAAAAATATTTCCCTATGCATCCTCCTTTTAATTTGATTATCTGGCTGACTCTCTATATATGAGTGTAAAATTTTCGAAATGGACGAACATGTACAACGTGCAATGTACCATCATTCAAATAAAGTTTCACATGAATATCCTTTTCCCAAAGAAATCTTTGTGATAAGTTTGGTTGATATTAACCCAGTGGTTCTAGAGAACAATTCTAACTCTCCTTTACGTAAGGATGCTTTGTACCAAGTTTGGTTAAAATTGGCCCAGTGGTTGAAGTTGAAAATGTAAAAAGTTTTCAGACGGACGGACGGACAGTCAGCTAGACTGACTGACGGACGACAGACAAAATGTTATCAGAAAAGGTCACTTGAGCCTTTGGCTCAGGTGAGCTAAAAAGTACACATATTTTTATTTTTTTTCATTTTTGAACTTATATTGAAGTTTCCTTTTTAGTTCCAATACACATTCTATTTTTTGTTTGAAGATGCAGTAATATATCTTGTTCGAATAAAATCTTTAAGTTTGATAATAGCTACTTTACAAATAATAACTTATACGTCTTTATGACTGACTGAAAATTGAAAAACAATCGTATAGTCGTCAAAAATTACTGAATTCAAAGAATAATAATTTTTCTTTTAGTTGTATTCCCTTAGGAAAATGTATAATTTTTTTAAAAAACTTTTAATTCAAAATTTTTATAAAATGTAAGATAAAAACAAAATTACACACTAAATGTAGAAAATGAAATTAAAACTAATTTTAAATAGTTTTCATATCTCAACATTCTCATTATTACATGACATATCTCTCCTTCATTTTATCTATCTACTTAGCATTATCTTCACCCATTACCTTTAGCTAATTTAATTGTTCATATTTTGCATTAAAATATAAATACAGTGCCAACTCTTTTGTAATGATAAGCTTTATGTTAATTAATGAACTTGCATCAAACGGAGGCTAATAGTTTCTGGAAACGTCTTTCCTTGTGGTTTTTGGTTACATGGAAACTGGTTTATTTATTATTAAAATGAATTCCAACAAACACGTAGGTATGTCAAAAGTTAATATCTCACTTTGTAATTAAAACAGGTTTTTTAGGTTACAATAATGTAGCTGCGTGGTATTTCCACGTGATTTTTTGCATTACTTACAAAACTCACGTTTGCAATAACTTTTCTTATGATAATATTTATATTAAATTTCAAAAGCCAAACTTTGCGACTAAATTGGGACAAGCTTTAGAAACAATCAGACATCTTGATGAAATTATATTTCCTGAAAATAATTTTCTATTTAATTAGATACTACCACTCTATAAGAAACAAAAAAGTGTTATACTTATAAAAACAAATTTTAACTTAAATTACATTACAGTTGGTCATCATATAGCAATGGTTATTTCATGATTTAAAAAAAAAGGTGAAATTTTTCGGATTCGAACCCCAGCAATAAAAATCCTGAATATCCAATTGCTCTTCAACTAAAACACTAATTACTAAACTACACTGTTCATGATCATAACAAAATATAGGTATTTCACTTATATTGGTGATATGACCCTTGACTAATAAGTTAAAAAATAATCGGAAAAGATATGAAGGTTTTGTCATAAAAGCATAATTATGTTATTTACAGGAAAATTCTTGCCCCAATTTTAAATCGCCCTTTAACACTTGTTGCAATTGGGCACATTTTTACAACGGGACGAATTCCAATAAAACTGCAATACTTCTGAAATAAAACCTTCTTTACGCAAGATCAAAACGGGCAAAACCATTTGCAGATGTAAAAGAGTGAAAATAAGACGGGCCAAAAGTAAAGTTAAATTAAAAGTAAAAGTAAGTTACCCTTTATACAATATTAGGAAATTTTACTCCATTACTTACCTATCAAAATTTATTTTTTATGCATACTTTGAGAATCGTCTTTCAAAAATGGAATGAATATCCACTTATAAAAAAGTGTTTTTAATTATGAGGAAAGAATAATTTTTGCTCTCCGATATGTAAGTGAATGAATGCTTTGAAATAGATTTTTACGATTTGTTGAGTTTTAACAAGTAAAAATTCAACCGTTAATGAATCATCAAACAAATGATTTATATTTTTTCAATTTGATTACTAGTATTGTCATATAAAAGACATTTTGTAGGTATTGTTCTTTCATCTTCTTCGGGTGTATGATTAGCACTCAGCACCATTTAGCATTGAGATTTTATTATGCCACCCTCTGTCGCATCACTACCTATCATTATTTTTAAGATATTGTTAAAGAGAGCTGTGACTCTCACCACTACATGTAGTACTGAACGCTTGTTAGGTTTGATTGATTGATTGTATATTGTTTAACGTCCATCTTGAGAATTTTACACTCCTATAGCAATGTCACGACTTGCCGTTGTATAGCTGCAGAGCCATTGAGCATGGAAGGATCTTATTAGCGCCAGCACCTACTGCGACACCTGGGTTTATACAGTCTCATACGTAGGACATATTTTTGAAAAAAAGTATTGTTTACAAATTTAACAATGTGCCATGCAGAATGTTTGTGCATTTTTTTTCGTTTTGTACGTTTGTTTGAATTTTTTTTTTTTGTATATTTTCGGATGCTTGGTTTCTTAAAATATTACATCTTTCACATACTGTTCACACCAATCCTATAATAGTAAAAAAAGTAAGATGACGCTTTAATTAAGTTAATGTGAAGTTTATAAAATCATGGGGTGTTTATTTACGTCTTTACATGTTTAGGACAAATGCATCTACTTCTTCTTTTACAATGTGATTTATTGCTCATTATTTTAAATGTTAATGTATGCATTTTTTTAATACTATGTACGTCACTACAGTATCTAGATGCTGATACCCTCTATCACATTATTTCTTATTCTGTTTCCTGGCGATTGGAGAAACGAATTTTAAGCTGAAAATATTTCTATAAACGTGAAGGAAGGACAGTAAAATTTCTGGCATGTGGAACAAATTTTTCCTTTCCAGAGATCAAATGCCATATTTGTTGCATCAATATTAAGGTAACACAACTTTTGCTTTTTAAAAGTGCATTTTAAATCTAAATATATTTTGTTTGAACAAAAATATTGCTTTAATGCGTGAATTCCTTACTCTAATGCAATAAACGACGAAAAAATAGTTATTCTTTTGTATTACAATTTATTTTGTTGCTCGTTGTTTAAACATGTTCACAAATTTTAATTAATGTAAATCTTAAATTCGCTATCACCAAAAGTATGTAATTGTGCAATTAAAAATAAAAAAAAGAAGAAATTCTGAATGCTTGACCACTTGCATTTACTTTTTCGATAAAATGTGAATTCCATATTATCGATACCATTTTACAGTCAACAAGCTCGTATTGGACTTTGTATTCATTTTGAAAGCAATGCAATCATTTTCCAAACTGATGTATCTAAATGAAATATCCGGAAAACGAACAGTAATCAAGCTCGAACGCTCATTGAAACAAAACAAATGGGAGGTAGGGAAAATTAAAAACTTCTTAATCATCATAGGTGGGATCAGGTGCCAAGATGAAGCAAGAATCCCTTATTTACTGGTCACATCCATCGTGTGTACCTTGTCATGGTCGGGTCAACGAAATAAAAATCGTTGATAATCCAGTGTGAAAATAATGGTCTAACGTTTGCTTAAAGAAGGATATGGAAATAACGAACATTATTCAATATCAAAGTCCATTAAACAATACAAAATAGGAACAAAGCAATCACGGACCTTCGAAACATTAGAGGTGGGATAAGGTGCCATGGAGGAGTGAGAATCCCCTGCCGACCGGGCACAACCGCCATGTGCTCCTTGATCGGGATATAACGGAAGAATCCGTCGTCAATTCAGTATATAAATAATGGACTAACAATTAGTATGAAAAACGTCAGTCAGCATTTGACTCAATGATAAATTGTATTTGCTGACAAGGTCGACCATAGAATTTACAAAATGATGACTTTAAACGAGACTGCTGATATTCTTGTTTCATCAATTTGCTTGTCAATAATTTACCTCGAGAAATTGTTCATACGTAGAGGATGCGCTTGTGTATCGAACTTACTGAGATATATACATTACGTATGCAGGTGATAAAGGTATATTGCTGCATAAGTCAGGGAAGTTGACAATAGAAAAGTTAAAGTCATCAGGTTTATCATTTAGCTTGGTTGTTAGATTACCATTAACGTCTTTTTTCAAGTAAAATATCCAAGAATGAAACATACCGGTAAGTGTCGGACTCTGTGGTATCTTTTATCTCAATCTCAAGCTAGATTATTTAATTGATCCTAGTTGCATTGCACAACATGATTCAAAATATCCAATTGTCCTTATGAAGGCGATCGGATCGAGACATCGCCCGAAGTGGAAGTGGCTTGTCATAGAAGAAACACATTTACATTTTGTCCGATTGCAAAACCGCACTTTGAAAAATTACGCACTTTGAAATTTTTTTTCAAAGTGTGTTAAATTTGGGACCAAATCAAGGCACTTTGAAAAAATAAAATTTCTTTTCAAAGTGCGTTAATATCGACCATATTAACACACTTTGAAAAAATGTGTATGGATTGGTCAATATTCTTGCAAATCTTAGATAATAAATAATTGAACCTGTTTGATAACTCTTCTGTGATGAGGTCACTTCAGGATGTGAAAGTGAGCGATTTTCAACGTCATACCAGTTATGTAAATACATATATATGGGTGTAGCATAGGAATCATTACCAGGAAGGGTGGGGGTTACATGTAGGCACACAAATGTTTTGCAAAGATATACATAATATATGTATGCATTAAAAATTGGGGCTAACCTGGGGGGGGGCAACTTTTCAAAGTGCGTTGATTTTGTCCCAATTTTAACGCACTTTGAAAAATATTTTCAAAGGGCGTTGCCACATACAGTCAAATTTATGTCTGAAAACTATAAAATTTACCTTAATTAGGAACATTAAAAGGTATGACTTTTCAAATTTTTACAACCATTCTAAAGTATAGATAAAAGTCCAAGCTTTATAAAATCATAGACAGATGCTTTGTCGATAAATTAAGAACTCATGAATTTACTCATCTTGTCATTGGTCATTTTGCAAAATTTATATGTTTAAAATTTTGGTTGCAGACTCCGGAATTTAAAAATATTTATTAAATCTTGCTCGAATAGAATTTTGATTGACAATAATATATGTACTATTGGGGTATCAGATCTTCAGATCATGATAAGAGGACGAAGTCTTAAATAAAAAATTCTACCTCCTGTAAATAATTCATTAATTGTTGAATTAATCTCTTTACTGGATTTATGCCCATTTTAGCGAAATAACATATTAGAAATGTGGACAATTCAATATTTCTTTTACATTTAAGTACATGTACAAAATTAACAAAGTAATTTGTAGCGAATAGGGAATAACCTTCAAACTTCTGATTGTCTAATTTGACTTAAGCTAAGATGTTTCTTAATCCCGGGTCCAGGTCTTTAAACAAATTCCAGAATTTGGGGAACAATTACTCCCCGTTATTAGGCGTCCAATTTTTGTATTAATCTTCAGCAAAGTGTTTTCAGAAACACGAGAAGATGGAGAGACTTGTTTCATTCGACATTCAGATATACTGAATAAATAAAAATACATGTTGTTTCTTTCATTAACAAACCGACTTAATATCCATGTACTCTAGATAACCTGAAATAAAATATACCACAGAGTCTGACAAATCTGTTTCTAGATTGGATATTTCACACGAAAAATGCGTTAACGCTGAATAATGGTAATCTAAAACAAAAGTGTATAAAAACGTGACAATTTCGACTTCTCTATCATCAGCTTCCCTTATTTATTTAACATCTACGTATAGAGTTTATGTCGCCTGTTGATTCGATACGTAACGTAATATTCAGAGCGTGTTCTACGTTCGAACAATGTTTAAAATCATAAACAAGGCATGCTATTGAATAAAAAATAGGATATCAACGGTTTCGTTTAACTCAATACTTTGCAAGTTAAATTGTCTTTACAATGACCCCAATATATTTTCACAAATACAATATATCTTGCTATTTCGGTAGGTATATATTTACTCTCTTCAATCAGTCTTCGGTACCTTACTTTCAGCTATGCAGTATTTACTTTTCAGTGAAATGAGTGCCCAGTCATTGACAGTTTCTATCCTAGTTTCGGCTGTAGTTTTTGCCAACGAGCTAGGATGGATGACATGGGACGCGTATGATGAGCTAGAATATCAGTTTCGAACTGTAACAGGTGAAAACTGTAGGTCTCATCCTTTCAACGATTTGACAATGCCAGAGAATGTTTTAACACAAATACCGAAATATAACGAACTACAAAGCAAAGTTTTCTATAAAAATCGGACAAACCTCATCCATCTGCACAACATGGCGTTAAATCGTGCATTTTACTACAGCTACATATTTCAAAGACTAAACAAGTCCGAGGCCTTCCAATTTATGCCCGATATACACTACATGCACTTTTCTGTGTCTGCAGACCTTAATGCTAACCCTGTTCTAAATGGCAGTGCTCTGTATTTTGATCAGGATTGCTATTACCCAAACTGGGTGACAAACCACGACTTCAATCACACACTTCCATTGTTTGCACCAAAAGCGTGGCGATGGGATGATACTTTTGACACAAGCAATTTTCTCAGGGAGCCAACTCTCACCTCAGTTTTTATCTTAGATGCTGGAAGCGGTATAAATAGAAACTTTACTAGAGATGAATACCGATCAAATCCATGGTATCATTTCTGGCTGCCAGACACGAAGCCAGTCTATGATTCTACTCGAAAATACACTTGGAGTGTCAACCTCAAGTTTTCCAATGTCACAGGTTTCTTTACACAAAATACGTATGAAGGTTTTAATTTCTTTGGTCCAAATAACCCTGGAACGAATGATCCTATAGACAGACTACCTGTACGTTTTACAAGACCTTACTTTGACTGCGGGAAATCAAACAAATGGGTAGTATCTGCAGTTTCTCCGATAGCAGACTTCATGCCGAGGTACAGTAATTGGACCCACCTCAGACGGCCAAGGTAATCATCAACCCAAATACAATCTACTAAGTATTACTCTGTTTATAACAAAATACCATGATAATTAAACATTTGGGAATTAAGCAAACTATTTCCACTTTCTATTTATTCAGCATGTTTATTAAAAATGTTCAAACCAATTCAGAAACTTGACGTTTTAAATATTTTCTCCATCAAGATTCATTGGTGTGGCCGTGATGGACACATATTTTGAGCATGTTGATTTTAATGCATGTGACGTAAGTGATGGAAACCCAGGACCAAGTTATCTGGCGGGAACTCACAGGTGCAAGGAACACTCAAAGGTTTTTTTTTTAAAATTCATTTTAGAAAGAATTGTGATTCCGAAATATACATAGCGCTTACTTATGAAGCATAAATAATCTGAGTATGAAGGGTACTTACCACAAAAAATTGATGCATGGGTTGATATAATACTTATATGTTTTTGATTCATCTCAAATTGAAATAAGATAAAAATAAACACACAAAATATAAAGAAATCGCAAGTTTTCTTTTGTGCTTAGATAGGAGACTGTTTCGCTTTTATTCAATTTTTTAAACAAAATTTTGCTCAACTTTTTAAAATTATGTCATTTTATAAATTTCTCCCACTACACTCGTAAACATTATTCAGGTTACCAATTTGAATAATTGTATAAATCTATAAGAAAGGTTGCTGATTTATGAAAATATATGTGCATATGCACGGACTCCTTTGAAATTCCACAGGGGGGTATATATATGTATACAAATATATGTATATTTATATGTCTTTTATCCTTAAAACAATTGTTTTTACATTAAATCTGTGTAAATGTTTAAGATTTAAAATTATTATCATGACAGAGTATGAGAGTAGCTACGGAAGTTTGTTCAAATATTTTCAGTAAAAATTTGAATTGCCCATTGAGGCAAAAGTATATAATTATCATTTAAAAAAGGCAAAGGTTAAATATTACGACGACAAACGAAATTTCCCACGACTTTATTGGATCGTATTTTGGCTGACTTGATTTATAACAATTATTAGGCGTTTGTTTTGATATTGATTTTGGAATGTTCTCTCAATATCAAAGTTGGTGTGACTGGTTGACAGTAAGTGCTTACCCCCCTAGGTATCTATCCCCACCCCCTCTGGAATTTCCAAGGGGTCCGTTTTTAAAACTTTTTCATAGATTTGTAATGTCTAAAAAAAATTTGAGATTGATCATTGTTTTTTTATCGTCACCTTTTTTTTCATTTCTAATTCTAGTCCTCAAATTATCTTTTGATTACTAGAAAAGAATGTAATAGTAACATACATATACAAAATAAGGAAAGTAAATATTTTGATAAAGGGTGACAGCAAATTAGGGCTGCATGGTTTTTTTTTTCGTAAACACGCTGCAAGAATTGCTTTGATGTGTGCATCATGTTGATTTAAAATGTAAATTATCTACTTAATACACCTCAGTATTCGACATGCAAGAACATTTTTTGTACATAAGCTATTTAAAATTTATGTAGATTATGTGATGAAGAAGTCCTGTTTATTCACATAAAACGACAAGTGGAAACCACACAAATTGGATGTACATCCTCTCATTTACACCTTTGAAAAATCAAAGCTACAGTTTATCGTCGTAATTATGCAACAAAATTATGAAGATAAAATTGTCAATGGATTGATTTTGTTATTCTTTCAAAGTCAAATTCTATCTTATCTGAGGGATTGATAGGCTTAACATTTTAATTATTGGAGTTGACACGCACGTCTTCTCAATTTAAATTTTGGATAATGAATATATACGTACACATACATGTGTAAATATGTATATATTCATATATAAATATTATATATTTATACGGTCGAGATAACATCTGATAATAAGAGAAAAATAACATTTATTTATTGGATTTTGATGGATATTGGACATTAAGGTGAAACTTTTATAAACTTTAAAATAAGCAGTTGTGAAAATGGTCATCTTCTCCCAAACAGTGTGGCTACCTAAATGCAATCTATATAAACTACATGTAAACACTGATAAATATGAGTTGGTCTATTCTTTGACCAGCATCTGTGCCCCTGTGTAGAGTTTTCCTGTAGTAAGAAATTAGTTTAGAACTGATTTGAAATTTATTTAGAACTAATTATAATCAGGGAGAATATTTTAAAGGTACTTGGACACAGATTTGAAGTTATCATTTTCTCTACAATATTACGACTTATATATTTTAAAAGCATTTCACACAAAAATTAATTCAAAATCTTATTTCGTTTGAAAGATATAGAAATTTCAAAATTTTCGGCGGGTTTGATTGACATATCCTTGCACTCTCACAAATTTAATTTTATTCTTAATCCTTAGGAAAAGTGGCAATCTCGTTTTGTATAAATGAAAAATATTAATACTATAATCCAGAAAATTCAGAGTAGACACGTTCGAAAGCAAAACAAACACACAATATATTGTCAGTCCGTGCAGTTGTGGTAAGCAGACTGTGACGATTGAACGCACCCGGTGAATTCTAAATATAAACAATAACAGAACTCGAGCCCTGTTTACAAAAACTGTGTACATAACACGAGTGTGCTCGATTTGCTAAACTCTGTACGCATCTCTTAGTTCGGAATGACGATACTTGTGAAGGTGTTTTGCTTTCTAACATTTCTACTCTGAATAAAATTATTTTTCTTGATAAAAGTTTTAATATTTCTCATTAATACACATCAGGATTGCCACTTTTCCTAAGGATTAAGAATAAAGTTTAAATCTGTGAAAGTGCAAGGATGTATCAATCAAACCCGCCAAAAAATTCAAAGTTTTAATAACTTTTAAATGAAATAAGATTTTTAATTAATTTTTGTGTGAAATGCTATCAAAATATATAATTCGTGATATTATACAGAAAAAATGAGAACATATTTACTTCAAATCTGTGTCCAAGTACCTTTAAATTGTTCAATATATTGAAAATTTTGGCCTTACAAGAGAGAATTAATGTGATATAATTCTTAAAAAAGTAAGTAAACAAAGAAATTAAAACAAACCAAAGTGAGAATATTTGATATCTTCTATTCTATATAAAAAGAATTATCTTGTAATTTATTTTTGGGTAAAGTATCTATAAAAATGTGAGACAATAACGATAATTACTCGGAATTCATGTTTTCACAAATGTTTCTAAAAACATTTAATTGCATTATATAAAACTTTATTTATATAACGTTTTAGTGCAAACACCTAAGTGGTTTCGGCTTTCACCGCGGTGGATATACATGTAAATGTACTGAAGGATACAGGTACCCTAACGAATTAAAACACCCCTACCTGGGCTCTGACATCGAAGAGTCCACATGGACAGAGTATCAGGAGAGCTTCAATTGTACCCTTACTGACCGTAAGTAATCAATACCGAAAAACTCACAATTAAAACGCTATTTTTATGTTTAAGAAATGAATATAAATAAATCAATATATGTAGAAAACAGTAAAACACGCTAATAGCAAACACTCTTCTAAAGAAATCACGTCAGTAGTTAATGGTTTTCATTCCCACATCTTCGCTGGTTAAAAGTTTCATAATTTGAAAGGTACGTTGAAGAGGAATTGAGTGCATTATAAACCTTTGGCTAGCGAAAGTGTTATTCCCATGGTTTAAAACATCTTGCAAACTTCAAAAGGAAGCAAAATTAGCCATCTCTCGACTGTAGTTTAAATTATAAATAGATTATGGTTATAAATAAATATATATTTTAATAACAGATTTGAATGTTCCTCCGATTGTTGACAACCTAGGGAGCGTATCTATTGAGTTTTCCGAGGAAGAGTTGAACATAGGTTCCATTCCAAAACGATCAGCAAAATCCAATAACATTCCAGATTCACTAAATTTAGAGAAAAGAAGCAGCAGCCGCCAGAAGAGGTCGAATTACGACAGACCTCTTTTTGATCCATTCTCCTACGATAGAGTGATGAATATTTACCGTCACAAAACCAGTGTGACTGGGGTCAATTGTAAGACCATGCCATCCTCCAATTTACTCCTCCCAGGTGATGTCGGGTATGGTGTGAACGAACAGTTTAAATACCAGGCCAGCATGGCTCTCCGATTGGCTCATTTCCTGTCCGTCTATACACAACACACCGAGGACTTCGAAACCTTCGGTCGCATCAAGGGAGGAGCCCGTTTACACTATGAAAAATTATTTGGAGAAGTTTTAGCTAATGTGATGTCCGATTATAAGATATTATCTAGTGGAATCTTTTTTGAACGTTATGTTTATCACAGTCCCAACGAATTAGTGCGTGAGTATTTTGGCCCGCTTGCATACAAAAAAGATGGGGAATTTTACGTTATTGACACCGCCGGACTAGATAAGCACTATACTTCAGAGACTTGGTACAGTGAAATGAAATTCAGGTGGAATACCAATACAGAACATTTAAAAATCTATCACATCCGCTCTGAGATGCGTTCTGATACTCCAGGCACAAGCAGCCTTCCTCACGAACACTCCCCTTTAGGCTACAAAGCGCCTACTTTAGAACAGGGACTCTGGATGCCTCCGAGGTTTAAATGTGATGGCAGAATTGATGCCTGGGTCATGACTTATGTAGTACCTTTTTTTCGAAGGAAAAAACTTTCAAGCAATATTCAGTTTGCGTAAGTAAGAATAGAAGATATTAACGTCGAATCAGGTATACAGAAAATCTAAGCATTGCAAGTGTATAGAGAATATTCGATAAAAATCTATTATTTTGATTTTATGTTGTATACAATCTACTTATAGAGGGGTGGTTACAGTCGATGTTCCCTTGGATCTGTTAGAAATCAATCCCTGTCCTCAACCTTTCCATGTCCAAAACGCATTCAAGAACACGGCGCGATGTCATACACAGTCCACAACTGTAAGTTGTTCAATACCATGTAAAAGACATATTTTAAAAGTATTACTACTTTTCTCTTTTATGTTATTCAAAACCCATCATTGTTCTGCAATAACAATATTTTTATGTGGGCTATTTTGTGAAGAAACGTAAAGGCTTATGTTTTGGAAAGAAAAGTAAACATCGTTCGTTAGATGAACTTCAACACGGTCTCATATTCTTATGTATTTTTTTCCCACCTACCAGTGTCGTCCGATTGAGGGTTTCCGATTTTCACGCACGGCGTACGCTTGTGACTGTAGGCAGGGATTTGAGTACCCATTCAAAGACGGGAAACGTTGGATAGCGGGCTCGCTTCTTGAGCTTGAATATGAGAAAAAACGACGGGGTCTTTTTAGCAGGTTTGTGTCGTCTTTCCCTCAGCTACACCATTTTGTATTGAATACGTTTAACTTGAAATGTTTTTTTCTACGCTTAGATTAAATATTTATAATTACGTACAAATACCACTAGTATTTTGTTTCTGTAAAATCTAGTCAAACTCATGCACATTACTCTCACTAACAATTAATTTAATGTATGAAAGACAACTTGGAAATGTAATTTTTTTTATTCCAGTGTAATATATTTCACATATTTTCTTTTTCAGTACTATTTATATAATATTTGTTTTCCTTTTCAGATACGATACTCTGAGATGCAGAATTTCCTCTAGTTCAAAATTATCATACACTACCTTAATCACATTTATATATCTCCTTTTCTTTGTCTTATTTTAATAAGTCTAATGTTTTGATAAAAATGTATGTGTTCGTTTGTGGTAAGGGTATCAATTTCAGGTATATACAATGTTCCTGCCTCGTTAACATTTATTTACAAGCAAACATTTTAAATATATACATTTATAAGTAGGCTTTTATTATTTTGTTGTTACATTGTATCTCTTTTATACAAATATTCACCATTTATTTTGATATTTTAATTAAAAAAACCACTTAATTAAAATACTATCTTGTTTTTTTTCATGGCAATCTTATTTCAAGAAGATTTGAAATAATTTCATCATTTAAATGATTTATAGAGTCAAAATGAATATTAATTATATCATTAATCCTCTGCCTTTTTAACATTTCAGCAAAGTCTGCGCTTGTTGTCATTTATTCAGTGAACGAAACACAACTGAATCTCACAAATATAATATTTTAGCAATTAAATTTAAAAATATACTGTAAAATCACTAATTTTCATGGGGGTTTCATTTTCGTTGTTTTCGAGGTAAAGAGATATACCCACATGACTACCACGAGATGGAAAATTTAAAATTCAATACTTCTAAACATTTTCCAACCACGAAATCAAATCCCCACAAAGCAGAATTTTCTCTTCAAGCCTCGAAAATTTGACCCCACGAGAATATGTGATTTCATCGTAGCACAAAAAGTAAAATAAACTCTCTTGTATCATTTCTGAAAGAGTTCGATCCAACAAGAAGATTGGTTGATTGATCGTATATTGTTTAACGTCCCTCTCGAGAATTTTTCACTCATATGGAGACGCCACTATTTGCCGGTGGAGAGCTGCAAATTTTTTGTCCTATAATCGGCACTCAGGGCCATTGAGCAGTAAGGGATCTTTTTTGTGCCAGCACCAACTGCGACACAGGACCTCGGTTTATACGGTCTCATCCAAAGGACCGGTCTCCATGTCACGTAGTGGGATTCGAACCCGCGACGTTAGGATCAACTCCTCACTTCGCGACTCTAGAGCAGACGCTTTAACCACTGCGCTACGCAGGCACTCTAACAAGAAGAAAATGAACCCAATGATAGGATTTTAATCACCTCTACCTTTACCGAATCATACACAGTTTTCCAAGAATAGCTTCTATAGGGCATCATGTGGGACTAAAAGTGAAACATATACTTTCCAAAATGAAGTTTACGTTGATTTTTAGTTAGCAGACCCATCATTTTGAAAGCTGTAGATTGAAATGATCATCTTCATTCATTTTCATGCAGTTTAAGGATTGGCATTTACACTGAATAATAAGCATTAATTATTGACATGTTACTGTTATTTCTATAATTGAAAAAAAAATTCATAATTTTAAAAAAATATTGACACCACTATTATTTTCACTAAAGAAGAATCATTCATAAAAGGCTTTTAAACATCATTATATTTCGATAGACTGAATAAAATATGTATTAAAATATATAACCATATCAATATAATAGTTCTTTATAATGAAAATAAAGAGTTTTAAGTTTAATCTTTAATCAAAATATTTTGATATTTAAGGTTTATTTCTATGCTATTTACCATGTGCACTGATTGTCTTAAACGTTATGAAAAATACCATGGTTACAATTCACTTCATCTTGACCTATGACCTACTTTACAAAGAATACCCCGTATAGTTTAACTGAAGACTTTTGAATTTTGGGTGGCGGTGTGTTGATATTTAACATTTATACATGTTTATAAGCTCATAATACTGTTCTTTGAAAATGTATGATACCGCCCCCGATATTCAGTTACCAAACAAAATCAAAGTATTTAAAATACATCGGGATAGGGATCCCACAACAGATTGTGGACAATAAGGGACTAATAAACATCATAGTCTGTGAAGTTTTTAAACAAATTATCCAAATAGGTATTAAAGTACAAAACCATAGACTTAAAAATCAATAAATTTAACCTCAAGTCAAAATCATTTTGTAACTTTGATATCAATAAACAATAGATATTGACACATAATAATAATATCTATAATGAAGAATAATTCACATATAAAGATTTACACATGGTAAAATATAGATATACGACAAGAGTATTCTTTATCCTTAAAGTAACCTAAGAGTAGTTAACTAATCAACATGCGACATTTTATCTTATACAATTAAATTTGTAGTAAATCTTGAATCTCATTCATTAAGAGTTAAAGCTAATACCATTTCTGTTTTAACTATAAACTTCTGAGTAACTTTTACATTGTCACTGGGACTACGGTCGTTCCTTCAGTTGAAGGTGAAGTTTTGTTGTTGGACATGCAAATATCCGGTAGGTAAATTCCAATTTTTGGGGCATTTCCGGAGTAAGCAAAATTTGATAGGCTTGGATGAGCTAAAAAGAAAAAGGAACTTTTTTCAATGTATAAAACACATGCTCCTTTTATAGCTCTCCGATAAAACATTATCGAAATTTTTTCGTCAATGACCGTTCATATTTGTGATAAAGATCTAACCCCCGCCCCCTGCCAAGAAATTTCATCATTTTCCTCTAGAGAACCTCGCTAATTGAACATTCCAAAACCTTAGTGCACAACTATATCATGACCAACAAGGTGACCTTCAAAAAAAAAAATTAGCAAAGCCAACACTGATTAAACTCCTGATTTATGAAAAAAATGATGACGACTTAATGGCTCTCATTCCAGATTTAAATAAAAAACACAGATTTATGTTTTTGAAGTCAAAAAAGAAAAGCTTCGATTTTGGGAACCTAGATGAACTTCGAGTTTGGTGAAACATACCTTGGTTGTGATGATATACATCTCGCTTTCAGCAAATCTTTGTCCAATACATCCTCGTGGCCCAAACCCAAAAGGTAGATAAGCAAATGGATGGTTGTGTTTAGTTTCTTCGTCTACGGATTTATCTCCCCTTAGAAATCGCTCCGGAATAAATTTATCAGGATCTTTGTAATATTTAGAACTTGTGCACATGTTTCTTAGAGGAATGATCACATCAGTCTAAAAGAGTAAGACAAATCTCAAAACATGTACCTCTTTTCAGCATTTCTATTTTGAACTAATTGCAAAAGATATTTGTTTCAATCAGTCTATAAGCTGAAAGACAATTATTTCCTATAGATAAATACGTACTCCTTTTGGTACTTGGTAACCTCCAATAACAAAATCTTCATTAACCCTCCTAAAAGCTCCTATGCCAAGGGGATAATTCTTCCTACAGTTGAAAAGGGGAAAAATTAAGCGAAATTTGATCTTATTTTTCAACAAATTAAATATCCTCATATACACAATGAATTTTTTTTTTTACCTCAGAGATTCTTTGACACAAGCTTTCAGGTAGGGCATTTCTGACAAAGCCTCCTTGCTCAGGTTACCCTTTCCAATCACAGTGCTGATTTCTTGGAAAAGTTGCTGCTGTTTGTCTTGATTTGAAGCCAGTTCATGCCACAGGAATGTCAGTGCATTGGAGGTCTGTTAATCAACATCATTTATTTACTAAAGACTTAAGTGGCAGTCAACTTAACGCAAACTATGCCATAAGTTTGTGTTTGTAACTGCTCCTAAAAGATGTGTTGATTTTCCCGTCTTTTATTTGCATTAATAGAATTTTCGTTGATTGCTTCTAAATGAGATCAGTGGCTCTTACTATATTTAACATGCATGATTTCTGACGTAGATAAAACAAAATTATTTCATACGTTCATATAAATCTATATTTCTTTAGAAAAAAAAATTTACTACGAGTACCAATTAAAACAAGCAAGCTCAAACCAAAAACGATAGCATGAACAATTTAATGAGGAAGAAAAAAAAAGATTGTGTAATAAATCTGAGACTCACTGAATCAATACCACCAACAAACAAGTCAAGAATCAAACTCTGGGCCTTCTCTGGAGTCATTTTTGCATTGTAGATAAAAGCATACAGAAGATTGGGTTTATCTAAGAGTGAATCCAACTTCCCTTCACTTTGTAGTTTAACCATCTCATCCAGTGCTTTGTGCATTTCCTTACTTGCAACCCTGAAAAAAAAAATTCATCACAATTTATATATCATACAGTTAAATGTACACGGGAATTAGAAGTTATCTTGCTAATTAAAGTCATTCTCTTTAGTCAAACAATGCTCACATGAGAAATTATACTTAAATGTTGCTTTGCAGTTCTTAAAAAACTTATACTTATAGATTATTCTGTAAATACTAGTATAAAATTTCCTCACTTATACATGTTGTCGGCTGCTTTTGCAAATGTCTTGTACCGTGGAGTCTTAAAGTATTTGTAAGCTTTTACATGTTGACCTGTTTCATCAATACCGCGGAAAAAAGTCCCCAAGTCCTCAACGAAATCCAGGTTAGATGTTCCATCTAAACACCCCAAACGTCTGTTGAAGCAGAGCATCCCAACACCTGAAACATTTGCACATGCGCTTTCTTCAGTGTTATTTTTTCCTACTGTTTCGAGAGCGGAATGTTTAAAATATTTAAAGCCCGTCGTTGGAACTTACATGGCTTTTCTTCTATGAATTGAGAGAAGGGGGCGAAAATCCGTAAGTCCAAATTATATAAAGGCTTTGTATTTAAAATTAAAATAAATCAGTGCAAATTCGAGGTCGAATATCATACCACATGAGGGAATCAGAAAAAACAACAACTAAAGACATGTATGTGGATTAATTGTTTAGTTTACAAAACGAAGAGAAAAGGCTGTGTTGCAACCACTTTTGAAATAACGACCACTATTGAAATAATTATATCAATAGTGGTTGAGAGTGCATTTCAATAGCAAACATAGTTAGTAACCACTATTGAAATACGACCACTATTGAAATAATTATATCAATAGTGGTTGAGAGTGCATTTCAATAGCAAACATAGTTAGTAACCACTATTGAAATACGACCACTATTGTGCCTTTTCTTTTATATAAGAAATGTCTTGCTAACGATGCATGCACCTATAAAGTACTTGTACATATTTGCATGCAATAAATACCCGTGAGTTTCGCGACTTTGCTTCATTAGTAAATATTTCTTCCCGCGAATACTTTTAAAAAATCGGTTTTGTAATAGTTTGAAATATATTTCACTTAGATTGAACAACAGGCATGCTTGCCTTTAATCGTTCTCTCTATTTACATTATGTCTTCAGGTAGAATGTTAACTACCTTCTACCGTGGACATAAATACTCTCTGATAAGTTTCCAACTGAAAATCGCGAAAAATAAATGTCGCAAATAATAGCTGGATCATAGTAATAAATTGTTCTCTCATGCTGAATCTTCAAATGTGCAATCTCTCATTTCCCAACAATTAGAAATCGTTCTAACAATGCCTATAAAAGGTTACATATAATTCAAGGATGGCAAAACTTCATTTAAAACCAAGTCTATACTAGACATATGGTATTTATGCCCTCTCTACAGAAATAATTTGTATCGTTAAAATTTTTTTGAGACCAATCACCGTTCGTTACCTCCTACCCTTTCATTGAGAAACCTCTAAACCAAACTTAAACTTATATATACTTAACAGTGATGATAGTCCAGGTGACAGATTGTTTCTTTTGTAATAGACGTGTAGGATATCAATTAGTGGACGGTGGGGGTGTTTTTCCGGAAATCCAAGCACCTGTTGGGAAAACTTGGGGTTGGATACCACAACTATCCACTTTTTTCCGGCGCGGAACTTCATTATATCACCATATTTGTCTGCGAAGGACTGAAGTAACTTGTACATATCCGGGACTGTTAGTGAAGCTTGGAATAAAGAATTTTAAATTCAGTCAAATCGTGTCATCGTAAATCTTAAGCAGAAAAAAACCCCAGCAAATTTCCTGAGCATTACTATCGTAAGATTTTGAAAACCTTTACCGCACTCCCCTTCTTCCTCCATAAAAATACATACTGAAAGGGTGGAAATGAAGAGCTGTTCCGAGAAACGGGAGACCGTAGACTCCACTAGGTCCGGGAATCTCTTGAAAAGGTTTAGAATTCTTTGTTTCTTCAGACGCTGCAGACGAATGTTGATATCTGCACGCACGTACTAGGCACAAAAAGGATCGCTGAATGGGTCCCCTTTATAGCAATAAATAATTATAAATTTAAAACTCAAATTTTGCTTCCACTATAAATAGGAATATTTATTTACGCTATGCATAAGTGAAATATGATAATAACAAATAGTAATCCTGCTCAGAAGTCCATCAAAGCAATACAAATCAGATCAAACAGGAACCTTTTAAAAACAGAATTTCTAGATAAATAGGATCAGGTGTCATGAAGGATTAAGGATGCCCTGTCAACCGGTCATACTCGCACTATGCTCCTTGATTTATGATCGATCGTAAAGTGTCTGATATTGACCAAATGAAAATCTCGAACCAAAGTGCATCTTTACCTGTAACTCTTATATATCTCAAATAAGCCAAAGTCTTGATATGAGATTTTTATCACCTTTATTTCACTTGTCAAATACATAACAAGTCCTTTCTTTTATTGACCAATCACGCGTCAGGAAGCACTTTCTTCTCCGCACAACTTTGAGTCCAAAATGTTTGCGCCCATGTATTTGTTTATGTAGGAGTATTTCCAGCAAACTTGCGAACTTTCTATCCAAGTTTTGCCTGAGGTGAAGCGAAAGTGAAAACGAGAAAGCTCGTGCAAGTCATTATTCGCTTTCAGCGGTCATTATAAATGAAATACTTACTCCGTATTGACCAATCAGATTACCCTATTTCACAAGGTTATATATAATATAAAAAATTGATAATTTGTGAAAACAAAATAATTTGTGAAAACATATTGATGATTCTTGATGATTCGTTAAAACAAATTGATGATTCGTTAAAACAAACAAATGATTTGTTAAAACAAATTAATAAAAAATACTCTGGTACAGCCCTAATGCGCTTCCTTACTGATCTCATTCAATGCAGGTCAATAAATTCATTGTAATAAAAATGATACAATAGGCATTAATGCAACTATTGATTCAGAGAAAAGGTATTTAAAAAAGAAAAAAAAGTATTTTTTCCATTTCAATCCTTACCAGTTATAATAAGTAGAACTTTCTTACCTGAATTGACCCATATTTAGGCCTACAGTAGACATTGTTTTGATGATGCTCCAGCTAGGTCATTTACGTAGCATATCTACCTGTAACCAGAAACCAAAGCAATCACCCGTTTTCTACATCTGTTATGTAGCATTTTTAATAAACATATTTCAAAACAAATTCAAAATTTGTCAAATACCCCCCTGCCTACCTGCATAATGCATTCTGTTTCTCTGTCAGTCTGTGAATATGTACACAAATCATTGACTATGGAGCGCCGTATCTGTCTTTTGATTGTGTGTGTACGCACCAAAAACTGAACAACATGAACAGTTAAGGTACGATTCTTCTCATATTTTTGTATTTAAAAATTAGTGATTTTTCATTAATAGACATCTGCTACTTCAATAAAAGACGAAACTTGGAAATTTTCACATTTTGCGATTGGTCGTTAGCAAAAACTATCTCTGATTCGATTCTACACAAAACTATACCAAGTAATGTTCCTTGAAAGGCCGGTCGGTTCCCTACTTTTTTTTTGTATTGTAGTCAATAATAGTAATCTTATAGAGTATGACAAAAATTTGTACTGAAAGAAGTTCGATCCCCTGGTAATGGAATAATGATAAATGTGATTTTTTTTTATGCAAATTGTACAAAGGACTATATGATATGCGGTAATATACAGTTATTGACTGGGTATGAGGGCAACATATGATTTGTTGGACCTGAATGTGAAAATGTTGCCCGAAGCCGCAGGCACCTTCAGGTCCACAAATCATATGTTGCCCAGTCTATAACTGTTTTGTTTATACCTTTCAGTGCTCACTTAAGATCTTAATCAATACACACTATTATATTATCAATTACTTTATATAGAAAATTATGCTTAATCAGTAAATATATCACAAAAAAAAACAATAGCTGAGAAAGAACATAATTATTAATATGTTTTTATTTTATCACAAAACGTACTCTTCCCTTCTTCCTTACCTTGCTGATGGCAACAACTCTTGCAGCTCTTATCTTCGGCTATTCCTGTGTCGCCGATATTGAACGATGATTAATTACTTGTGACGAAGCAGTGACGTTGCGGTCTAACAATTCTTATGTTGGACCGGCAGGCCGATCAACAGTGATATTGTTAGACCGATGCAATGAACATTTCTTTTGTTGGACTTTTTATTAGTAATAAATATATAGAAAGCTATTTATAAGGGTATAACAATGACCAATATTTGCCCCCAAATCAAAAAAATGACGGAGAAATATATAATAATGTTCTTAAGGTCCTGTCACACCAAGCTGCGTTCACACGGAGTCATTACGGCGTTGTTAAATTTTTAAAATCGCCGTGGAATCGCAGGGAAATTGCACAAATTTCTGTAAAATTTTCACAATATGAAGATGTCACGGCGTCCCTACGGCGACGGACGCGATTCTACGGCGATCTCACGGCGTTCTACTGCGTTCCCATGGAGATTTCTCGGCGATTGACTGCGCTTCCGCGGAGTTTTCACGGCGCGTTAAGAGTTTTCACCTCGTGTTCTGAGGAATGTAAAACATTTTTGTTTAAAGATTCAAGTTACACGATGAAAAGACTTCTAATAAATATTCTTAATAATTAAAAAATGTTCTATTATAATAATTAAGTACTAAATTATTAATAGTTTTATGATTAAACTGCTTTTTTTTTCAATTTCATCGGTTCAGATGTGTTGTTAGATTTTCTTTGATTTTATTGTGAATGTAAAAAACAAATAATAAATAAACACACTGAAAAGTTTTCTACAAAATTTAATTGAAACAACAGAACAAGTTCTGGTGTAATTTTATCTTCCTTTTTTTTCACTTAAATGCTCCTAGTGCAACAAATACGTTGGAATTTTTGCTGATCAAATATGATCCCATTGCTCTTGTTTTCTGAGCTGGCTGACAACGCTCTAACAACGCCTTGAAAGCGCATTGTGATCGCAAACGGACGCTGTAGAGACGCCATGGGAGCGCAGTGATCGCAGTGACAACTCCGTGCTGTCGCCGTGTAGTTGCAGTCGAAAAAATCACATGACGATAAATCTCATTAAAAGCGCCGTAAGAACGCGATAGAAACGCAGTGACATCTCTAAGGACTCCGCGACATCTCCGTGAGGTCTCCGTGGAAGCGCAGTCTACTATCACTGCGTTCATGCCGCGATCATGTGCGTCTTCACGGCGTTCGTACGGAGCTCCCATTACGTTGTTGGAGATCTCACCGCGCTGCTACGGCGATCATACTACGTAACGTTTCTACTGCGTTCTTATCAGACCGCGATCACACAGCGCATACTTTGTGCATGCCCAAAGTGATCGCCGTCCCCTGGCGTTCTAGGAGACCCTATGCGACCCTACGGCGTTCAGTGGAGATCTCGCCGCGTTGTCACGGCGCTGTAGGAGACTCTCCTGCGATCACCTCGGCGTTTTGCATTTTTTGAGGACACCGTACAGTCGCCGTGAGGACGCAGGCCTGGTGTGACAGGGGTTTTAAATAGAGGGATATCTACAGACTTCAAAACGCTGAATATTTTCATAAGACATGACGCCATACGTTTGATATAATGTCAGGACAATGACGTAAACTAAAATTTCCCATGATTTCTACAGGAAAAGGTGTATATTACGTAGATATTTTGAGTAAAAATCACCCAGCGCAGGTCTGTTCCAGCTCAATATATTTTGATACAATGACATTGTGTAGAAAGATAATATCAATTAAATGTGTAAATATTGTTCTGGAGCATGCATGCGATCTTTAATCTAAAAAGTAAAAAATTGAGCATTTTTCAATTTTTTCCGCTTTCTGAAAAATAATATAAAATCGAATAGTTTGTGACGTCACAAAAACATAAAATTGTCAAAATCCCTTCTTTGAAACTATAATAGTTTTTGTTAATTTGGATTTCTAATAAATACAATATATTCAAATCAGCACATTTTAAGAAATTTTCAAAATTTAACTTTTTTGAAGGTAATAATATGCAAATTACCACATATAATTCTTTTTTGTTTGTTCGAGAGTTTACATTCATATTCAAGCATATGTTCTTGTGATAAATATGAGGTAATTCTGTGGCGATTTTTAGTCGAGTATTTCTACTTATCACTATGAACACCATACGATTTACAAACAGTAGAGTGTCCACTATCAGAGAGATTAAACATGCACTTGTCTTAGATATGGTCATCATTGTGGACTGACCTCGTTTGATAACAATTTTTAACCAAAAAAAAAATTACCGCGAGAAAATCAGTGATTTGGAGGTGTTACCATTTTCGGTTCTTTCAGGTATGTATAATAAAAAGCACTAATACAGCTTATTGCTAAAATATTTTAAAGATCTTTTATTGAAGATTTAGAATAAAGCACATCAAAGTAGTAAAATTCTCGGTTGAACGTTTTGAGCTTTCTTTTTAACGTTGATTGTCATATATAATCAAACGCTTATTTCTTAAGAAAGGAAAAACAACGGTCAAATGGTTCTTCGAATAATAAACCTGTAGAGCATGTCCATAAAATAAAAGCCATTCAAATAGACGGTCTACATAAACATCGAACGCGTGTTCAACCGACGCACGTGTTGTGGAAGCTGAAGTTTATATGACAAATTCATAATTACATTGAAGCACATGAAAGTGGTAAAAAATTCTGTATGAATGGAACGTTTTGAGCTCTCTAAGAATGTTGAGTATCATATAATGACACGCCCACTTCTTTAAAAAGATAAAAGACTAATATTTATTTAAATACATGTAGAATGAAGCGTGACGTGGTAAAATTTTCCGTTGGATGTCATATTTTGAACAATTATACCATAATGACACGCCCATTTCTTTAGAATCTAGAAAGAAATACTAGTACTCGTAATGTTTTAAGACATCCCACTCTTTGCGACTAGGACTATATATAAGTGACACTGAAATGGAGATTTTAAAGTTATTCGAGAGAGTTAGATTTCCTGCTTCTGTAAAACACGTATTCCAACAATTTTGTACATAATTATCAATATATAAACTTTATTGGAGTTACTATAACACATGTATGGGTCGAACACGTGCTTACTCGGTTTTTTGTACACCGGCAATTTGATTGGCTATTCTATTTATTCTACAGGAATTTTAATTAACCATTTGACCCATTTTTTCTTTTCTTCAAGGCCCTAGTCGACAGGAATGGATATAATCGCTCTAGTGTCATAAAAATATTATTAAAAATTGTGACTTAAAAGGCGACAAAATACTACATTGGAAATTTAAAAAAATGTGTGGTAAGAAACGTTAAAGATGTTTGTAAGCAGCAGGTGTAATTTGGAATGTTTTCTTTTGTATGATAAATAAAACCAATAAAGGCATGCCCATATAATTGTTGAGTGAACCAATCAAACATCGTTAAATATTTCAGAAATAGAAGTCTAGAATTATTCACCATGAAGAATCAATTCTTCGCGAGAAATGGAAGCATTTGATTGGTTGAATAAGTAGGTTATGTTCTAAGTACAAATTCTTTGCAGTACGTGTTTTACAGAAGAGAAAACTCACTATCTTTCTCTTTTAGAACATTGCCTTCTTATTCAGCAAATCAAATACTACCATTTCACGCGAAGAATTGATTCTTCATGATGAAGAATATTTCTATTTCTGAAATATTGGATCACTGGAATGTTATATGGGCATGTCTTTATATATTGGTTTTACTTCTCACATAAAAGAAAAATAATAATCCAAAACCCACGTGCTGTTTACAATCATACATTCATATATTTAGATCTGACTAGGCCCTCACTTTTTTCATGTCCAGTCTAATCTTTTGTCGCCTTTCTGAATTCTGTTTTTTCACATTTCGGTACATACAGAAAATACAATCATCATTATGTATATCAGAGACCAACTTTGTCATTGAAGACAGATATGTGTCACCATTTTCATCATATTTTCAAATAACACTAGAGCGATGTCGACTAATGCAGCCTAGGCCTTTGTTATCTTTACACAATTATTTTGAAGAAAAACTCAAACTTTAAAATATTCTTTAAATAAGGATATTCATCTTCTCAACTCAGAAGCTTTAATATCTTCACCAAGGCTTATTTCCCAGTAAATCATCAAGCAATCTCATTCCATTCCGTGCCAACCTGAATGGGTTGGAGTCCATTCTGAAACCGCGCGTGTTCGATATTGATTGCACGTTTGATGTGTACAATGAGTGGTCAATTCGGGCATCATATATGACTCAATTGTGGGAGGCGTTTAAATATGATTCATTCATTTAATTGTTTCTGTTCCAAGTCAGTAGATCATATTAAGAGAAATTTTCGTCACGAAGAATGGACTCCACTCCGCACATTCTTCATGACAAAGGTTTCCCTTAATATGATCTTACTATTACTTAAATTCTATTTCAGTGAAACTTATTTTGCTTATCGCAAAGAGTGGGATGTTCCAAAGAATTAAAAGAATATTTCTTTATTGTTTTTAAAGAAATGGGCGCGTCATTATCTAACATTTGACGTTCAATAAGAAACATCCAAATTTTTCACTCAAACGAACAGTTTTACCACTTCAATGTGCTTCATTGTAAATATATGATTATATACATACATGTATTTGTTTCAATACGTGTTTTGTAGAATCTGAGTCTCTAAGCTACCTTTCTCTATTCTAACTTTAAAAAAATCATTTTAGGTAATTCATGTTGCCAGTCGCGCAGAGAATGATGTTCTAAAGCATTTCGACGAATATTGCTGCTTGTTTCAAAAGAAATGGGCGTGTCATTATGTAGCAAATTACGTTGGATAAGAAACACAAACTTTCACCTCAAAAGAAAAATTTTGCCACTTTGATGCAGAAGAAGCAAAGACACTCTACGTCTATCTTCTAACTTTTAAAATCTCCATTTCAATGTAACTCATGTCGCTAGTCGCTGAGAATGGGCTGTCCTAAAGCATTATGACAAATACAATGAAGCGCATTAAAGTGGTAAAAATGTTCATTTGAATGGAAAGTTTTGGTGTATCTTATCGAACGTCAATTGTTACACAAAGAAACGCCCATTTCTTTAGACATTAGAAAGAAATATTCGTCTTAATGCTGAGGACACCAAACTCCCTGCGACACGCAACATCAGTTACACTAAAATGAAGAATTTAAAAGTTAGAAGATACATTTAAAATGTCCCCGGCTCCGTAAAACACGTATTGCAACGAAACTGTACATAATTGTGAATTTATCATGTTTATTGGAGTTACCATTACACATGTATCGGTCGAACAGGTGCCTACTCGGTGTTTATGTAGACCGCAACTTTGAGTTGCTATTATTTATATGGAATACACGTACTTGTTTTACGGGTAATCAAATGAAACATTCCATTTGACTGGTTTTTTTTCTTTTCTTAAGAAATTGCTGTGTCATTTAATGACAATCAACTAAAGAAAGCAAAAAAAAAAAATCCATTCCAACGGAAAAGTTTACCACTTAAGATTTATCTAAGGCCTTTTTAAGGTATACAATACACATGTAGTTATAAAAATGAAACATTAAATGCCTGCTCGAGCGATTCTTTTTTCAAACTTTCAATAATCTGTATATAGTGTTTGTTTCTTATTCAAACTCTGACTTCGATAAATTTGGCTCACCCGCGTGGCACAGTGGTTAGAACGTCTGCTCTAAGGTCGATCCTTACGTCGCGGGTTTGAATCCCACTGTGGGACTTGAAGACCGGTCCTTTGGATGAGACCGTATAAACCGAGGTTCCGTGTTGCAGAAGTGCTGGCACGAAAAAGACCCCCCCCCCATGGCCTTAAGTGCCGAAGATAGGAGAAAATTTGCAGCTCTTCACCGGCAAATGGTGGCGTCTCCATATAAGTGAGAAATTCTCGAGAGGGACTTAAACAATATACACTCAATCAATCAATTGATAAATTTGGAACCGAAGTAAGCTTGTGATAGATAACTTGATGTTACAGGGGTTTCAACAACCTTGCTTAAAAGAAAGTATTTTGTAAATTATACAGTCGGTATAATGACCTTGTAAGCAAATACTACTTGTATACCCTAGCAATGGATTGTTAAGTTTCTTAGATAACATGTTTCACACTTATTTTTAAACATACTTGAAACTGGAATATTCCGTCTAAATTATCGACACATATGGCCCAAGGCGGTAGTGACTGGTCCACAAGGGATGCTTACTCCTTCTATGCACCTGATCACAACTCTGACATTCCGGGGGCCCGTGTTTTATCCCCTGTTCACGGATTGTTTCTATTTATAGATTTTTTGAGATAGATCACTGTTTCTTGTCTTCATCTTCTTCATGCAGCAATGGGGAGATTTAATTTCAGCTATATTTTTTTCTTTTCTCAAATAAAAAAAAAGAAAAGAAAAATCTTACAATAAATACCTGAACCAACAAGTACTAGTATCCAATTATTCCATTCAACAGTTTTCAGTGTCATGGTAGAACTTTGACATTTCATTGAAATCTTACAAGAAACAGAACAAGAAATTTAGAAAAAGTCTTTTAATCTTGAGCCATTTACCTAAAAATCTAAGATTTTCAGGGATTTTTAAAAATCTTTTATGCTTGACGTGCCAATTAAATAAATTCATTTAATCGCAAAAAACCTGGAAAACCCCAGATATTTCGGATTATTTGAGCTTCATATCTGGGACTGGCAGAAGGAAATGTATCGCACACAATTTTTTAAATACTGTAACACAAGAATCGAAAGACGGACAGCTTTTTATTTTTATTTTTGAGATTTATCTTAAAAACCATACCGCATTGCATATTCATGTACACAAAGCAACGAGTTAAAAGATATATTTTCTTGAGGAGAATGAACCGATGTATGAAATAAATGTATATCTATTCATCAGTTTTATTAAGTATACAGTATTTTCTCAGAAATCAAAAAAAAAATTAACATTCCACTTTATCTCTTTAAAAAATTACCTGTAATTTTATTGTTACAGAAGAATCTGTGTTGTGGCCATGATACCAAAAAGGTATTTCTTGTTTTGACTGCTCTTGAATGTTGTCAATTTTCTGTTTGTTTGCTCTTATTTTTTTGTCTATTCTTTGTTAATCATTTATTTATTTACGGTCTTTTTGGCTTCTTTTTTGGTTGGTTTATTTATGTTTTTATTCTTTGTTTTTTTTTTCTAGTTTTTTAGTGATTTGAATAAACTTTCATATTTTCGAAAACTATCAGTTTCGAACTTTTTCAATAAAATGTATCTGTAAAAAACACAATTGCAGCTACAGATGAAAATGTTAATATATGATGTTAAAATATGTCAGAAATTATATCTGTTCATTTTTACCTACCTGATCCTATCCAGAATTTATGCATAAGCTCTACTCGAAAGTTTCGGTACTTTGTTCGTAGAGTTAACACATTGGTGCGGCAGATGAGATCTGTCGGCGGTTTTGTACTCCAAGAGAACATCAGCCCTGGAAAGACCTTTAAAAAGATCCCTGGTCCGAAGGGAATCTACAGTTTTCCCTTCATAGGGACAGCTCTTCACTTCAAACCTTTCAGTATGATATTTTACAGGACTATCATGTATAAATAATTATGTACACTGTTGATTCAAAGCAAACAGCAACCTTTTACTTCTAGTAAACTAAATAAATTAATTACAGCATATACTTGTTCAAAGTTCCTGTAAATAAAATTTTGTTCGAATTTTGCTCAACAAATTAATTTGCATTATAAAATCAATTGCATGTTTTCATATTTTATTTCTTAAATTATACATATTTCTTTTTTATTTCAGCCAATCAAACATTTGGGAATATCAATGACTTGTTGCATGTTCTCCAGCAGAAATATGGCGATATTTACAGATTTAAAGGCGCCTTCCGCTGGATCGTGGTCATATCTAATCCAGAATTCGCCAAAGAGGTTTTAAGTTTAAGGGTTAAGTGCCCTTACCGACCAGAAGTGGAAATTGTGAAAGTTTTCGGTACCCGGAACAACAAGGAAGAAGGATTGGGTACACTGTACGATTTAGATAAATAACATTTATCCAAAGGGTTTTTGAACGAAAATGCAAATGCACGTTTTACGTGTATATACATTTTAGCACATGGTATGATCACTTCTCAATCATGTAGGAGGTCCATGGAGAAATGCTTTTGACTTGGTGCTGCGTAATCTTTAGGTTCATTTTTAAAAAAAAAATTATCGTCATCTTATGGTTGCGCCTTTGCATATTCGTTTTCACGTTGTCAAAACCACCACTTCATCGTCATAGCATTATCGCGTCATCACTCTATCGACCAATGTGCAAACCTTGATAGTGCGGTAGTGAACTACTACATGTACATGAATATATGCATGACCCTATCCATATTCCATTGCGTATAGTTGTATCCAAAAGTTGAGTGATTTGACACACAGCATCTAGCCTAACAAAGCAAACGGTTAAATTAGTATGAAGTATCTTAAACTGTTGAATGCAGCTTTTGTTAAATAATTTCCTCTAAATATAGTTGATTAAATATTAAAACATAAAGCACAGTCTTTCATAAAAAAAACCCAACTAGCCATCAAGAGCTCGAGCTATAATGGTATAGGAAAATTTAGCTAAACTTGAATTAATGTTTTCTCTCTTAGACAAGGAGAGTCTTGGTGGAATCTCCGGAAGCCAGCCCAGGATCAAATGTTGAAGCCGTCTGCCGTACGCTCACATATTCCCCTGATAGGACAGGTGGCTGACGATTTTGTGGCGAGTTTGAAGGATACCTTGGTAATAGAGGACTGTCTGAAAACACTGGTCAGCGTGGCTACGGAATGTAATTTTCACCCATTCTTTTTTATAAGATAAATTATTATATGTATATAAACACAAAGTGAAAGGTTTATGATTTAAACATCGTGTATTCTAAAACGACCCATCCATCTACTCATGTATTTGACTATTTGTATTTATGTATAACTTTCACGGTGTTTACATTTTATAAGGTATGGGAATGTTGTGTTTTAACCGGCGACTTGGATGCCTTGAAGGTCAACCAAAGGTCAGTATGGAAGACCTTAATACAATCTTTACATCAACGGCTGAGGCGGGAAAATTCCTCAAACCATACAAATACTTCAAGACACCATTTTACAATAGATTCGAGAAGGCAGTGCTCAAGTTACACAGGTAAAACTTCTCTCAGCATTAAAATGATTTCGGGAGCCTTCCTTTCGTTATCAAAATACACATCTAACAGTTTAAGCAATGAAATCGCCTTATCCAGTGAAATTCTTTGGTTCTGTTTTAATCATATACTTACTACATACACATACATGTATATAATAACTAAATATAACTTAACATCCAAAATAACAATTTCCAATCTAACTTCAAGTCATAATCTTAGTATAACAGAAATGGAGATTCAAAATGCTATGCAGAGACTTAGAGAAAGGTCCACCGAGGACTCACAAGATCAGTCTCCAGAACCCAATCTTCTGTTATCCATGTTGTCAGACAGCCGTCTGAACACAGACAAAATAAACATCCTCATCACAAATCTCTTCGGCGGGGGCATCGACTCGGTAAGAAAACGTTATCTTGAAATAGCTTTGAAATTTTTGAATTAATTCATTTTCTTTTAGTTTTTTCTCAATCTTTCTATAACAGGATCATGGTGAGCGTTGCGGCCCATGGATCTCAAGTTTTTTTTTAATGAATGTAAGAAACATATGGAGATAGCGAACAGTATTCAAGCTCAAAAGTCCATAAAACAAAACAAAAAGGAGAAGGGCAAACACAGACCTCCAAAACATTAGAAGTTGGATCAGGTGCCATGGGGGAGTGAGAATCCCCTGTCGACCGTCACTTTGTTATGATTGGGAAAGCAATTCAGTGTGTAAATAATGGCCTTACAATTAGAATGAAAAAAGTCAGTCAGTATTGAACTCAATGATAAATTGTATTTGCTTACAAGGTTCTTGTGTCGACTATGGAACTTACGAAATGAAAACTTTAAACGAGACTGCTGATATTTTCAACTTGTCTGTAAATAATTTATCTCATTTTAGAAATTGTACATACATTATTTTCTTGCGTACACAAAACTCATAACTATAGTTGAACTCAAAATTTCAACTTATTATTGACAGAAGGTTATGTATTTTGTAATGCAACCATAAATTAGAACTAAATTACTTTCATGCACACAATATACTTATCTTTACTTCTGAATCATGAAATCTTTTATTGCTTTTATAACTTACCTTCACTTCGATGAAATTGTAGCTTCATGTTATCTTCTTTTGTTGTAGAATAATAAATTAGTCTGGCTCATGACAAAAAAATCGTTTTGCAGAATACATAATTTGTTCAAATAAGAAACAATATTGTCACAGGATAAATTTAAGCATTAAGTATACTTGTCTGAATTACTGGGAGATATGTTGTTACTTTTATATGATTGATGTTTCAAAGTTAGTAACATGTATCTGTCTTTTGGATATCTTGCCCTTTATATTGCTTTTCTGTTCATTTGTTTATTTACATGTACTTATTCGTGTTTAATGTTGTTTTCAATCATATGCCCTTGATGAACCCAACATCGGAAATAAAGAATTTGCTCACTTACTTATTTACTTACTTACTTGCAGACATCAAACAGTTTGGTCTTCCTCTGGCACGAAATAGCAGTCCATTCAGACAAACAGGAAAAAATATACGAGGAAATTAGGGCTAATATTGGTCATGAAGATCTGAACAAAGAAACTCTATCGAAATTGCCATATCTAAAAGCTTGTCTCAGAGAATCTATGAGGTAAAATATGCAATAATATTGAATTCAGATGTAAAATTCTTCGATTTCTTCACTAACTCCAATTTGTCATTTATTTTATTATGTGCTGTTATATCAATAACTAATCTGCAATAGAAGAAAAAAAATGAAAACACTGTTTAATTGTAGAGTAAAATAACTTTCTAATCTAAAACCCTACAGAAAACAGCCAATTGAACAAAGGACAAATTACTGAGTATCATCATCTAGCTACCTTGTAATGTTGTCATTTTAAGATGACTGGATAATCATGGACATTTTTAAAAGGCTATCCAAACCTCTGGAAAAGAGAATTCTGTATAGAAATACTTAATAGCTTTAGATATGCATTGAATATTTCATTCCTTAACTAAATAGCATGTATACATGTATTGGTTACAAAATCAAATTCACTATTTTTAGGTGGATCTTTTTGATAATTTATTGACATTAATTAAAGATTATTTGACCATTTTCAAATTCGAATACTCAAAAACATATACAATATACAAACTCACACGCATACAAACACATTTTATATGTAGCAATCAGTGATCAATTCTGTTCATTCAAATTATAGGAAGAATTTCCCCATCAACGTTGGAAGTATTCGAATATTCGACAACGACTGTTGTGTAGCAGGATATCATATTCCCAAAAAGGCAGGTTTTAATTCCGTGAAGATATTCCTATTTCGCGCAAAAAGTAAAATATTTTAATCAAAATTAATTAGACCTATAAGGGTTATTCTTACTATTCATTTATACTTTAAAGACGCCCATCTTGATAGCATCCAACAATATCAGCAAAGACACGAGGTTTTACAAACACCCACATCAATATATCCCTGAAAGGTTTCTCAGAGGAAACCACGCAGACGGCACACTTGACGAGGAAATAAAACACACTCATCCATTCGCATTCCTGCCATTCGGCTTCGGTCCTCGTAGCTGTATTGGACAGAGATTTGCGGAAACAGAAATACTTGTCTTAACGACTAAGGTACGTGTACATACACGCAGTGGTGGTGCACTGGATTTCCCTATGCAGTACTGGTGTAATAATAATATTTAATATATGATTAAATCATTCTTAGCTCCTTGATCCTAAATGAGATCCAATATTGTAGAAAACCATTTGTGAATTTTTTTTCCTCTATTTAACAGCTAATTCAAAACTTTCGGATTTCCTTACCACCTGGAAGTCCCAAAAGGTTGGAGACCGTGACTCGAACATTTACTGCTCCCGCCAGAAAAGTCACACTTCACCTCACTCCAAGGGAGAAATAATGGCAAAAATCTCAATCACCACAATCCAAGGCGGAAATCATAGAAAAGGTCACGTCACGTGCACTTCACTGCAAGGCAGAAATCATAGCAATAATCTCATTCACTTCAATGCAAGGCAGAAATAATAGCAAAATACTCAAATCACCTCACTGCAAAGCAAAAATCAAAGCAAAAGACTCAAATCACCTCACTGCAAAGCAAAAATCAAAGCAAAAGACTCGTGTCACCTTATTGCAAGGCAGAAAACAAAGCAATAATCTCATTCACTTTAATCCAAGGCAGAAAAATCATAGCAATTCTCTCACGTTCACCTTACTGCAAGACAGAAATCATAGCAAAAGACCCAGTCATCTCGATACAAGGCGGAATTCAAAGCAAAAGACTCATGTCACCTTACTGCAAGGCACCAATCATAGCAATGATCTTATTCACTTTACTCCAAGGCAGAAATCAAAGCAATAATCTCATTCATTTTACTACAAGCAGAAATCATATCAATAGTCTCACGCCGCCTCATTTCAACAGTTCAAGGCAGAAATCATAGTAAATGACTCAGTCATCTCGATAAAAGGCGGAAATCATGGCAATTGTCTTACATCATCTCGATCCGAGTCGGAAATCATATGTTTAGTAGTTTATATTTCTCAGTTGATTCGATACGCAAAAGCATGCTCTACGTAGTGATAATTTCTAAAACGAGGTTAAATATTGACAAACAAGTTGATTAACAAGAATATCAACATTCTCTTTTAAAGTCATCATTTAATTAGTTTATTGGTCGTTACAATGACCTTGTCAGCATACACAAATTACCATTGATTTAAATGCTAACTGTCGTTTTTTATACTAGTTGTTAGGCCATTAATTACACACTTATTTGTCAACATATTTTCTTTTATTCCCCGATTATGACAAGTAGCACACGGCGGGTGTGACTGGTCCGGTCAGCAGGGGATTTTCACTCCTGCATGATTTCTGGTCCCGCCTCTGATGTTTTGGAGGTCCGTGTTTGATCTTCTCCTATTTTGTATTGTTTTATGGATTTCTGAACTTGAATATTTTTCGTTAATATCTCCATAATTCTTCAATTGTCTCACACCCAGGCAGAAATCAGAGCAACAGACTCGGGTCACCTCACTGCAAGGCAGAAATCATAGTAATAGTCTTATGTCACCCCTATGCAAGGCAGAAATCAAAGCAATAGTCTCATGTCACCTCAATGCAAGGCAGAAATCAAAGCAATAGTCTCATGTCACCTCACTCCGAGGCAGAAATCATAGCAATAGTCTCATATCACTTCCCTGAAAGGCAGAAATCAAAGCAATGGTCTTATGTCACCTAACTGCAATGCAGAAATCATAGCAAAAGCCTCACTTTACATCACACCAAGGCAGAAATTAGAGCAATAGACTCACGTTACTTCTCTCCAAGGCAGAAATCATAGTATTAAGTCTCTCACGTCACCTTCCTCAAAGGAGAAATCATAGCAATAGTCTCACGTCACTTCCATCCAAGGCAGAAATCATAGCATATTAGTCTACATGTAACATCACATGTCACCAAGACAGTAATCATTGCAATAGATCACGTCACCTCAACTGGAGGCTAAAAATCAAAGCAAAAATGTGGCACTTATAAATCATGCCAAAAAGTAACATATCTCTTTATCTCTCATATTTTAAATCACCTTTTTTATTTAATATACAGCAGATGTTTCGGAGAAGCATAGATGATGCTGAATGTTTCCAAACTCCATGAGTTTCACTTTTAATTTCTAATTTATCAATTGTAAAAAGGATAACTACATGTAGTACTCTTAAACAAAACCTTTGGACAGGTCTTTTTTTTCATGTCAGTCAACAAAATTATATAATAGGATCTTACTTTTTTATTCTTATATTTAAATATGACATTACATGTACCCTTTACAAATATCAATGCATTTTTTATATTAAAAACTTCTCTTCTTTGTCAATATACTTATACATGTATGTTATAATTATGTGACTACTGAAATAAAAAAAAAAAGAGGTAGAGTCAAATGCTGACTGACGTTTTTCATTCCAATTGTTAGTCCATTATTTATACACTGAATTGACGACAGATATTTCCGTTATTTCTCGATCATGACAAGGAGCACACGGCGGGTGTGACTGGTCAGCAGGGGATGATCACTCCTCCATGGCACCCGATCCCACCTCTGAGGTTTCGGAGGTCCGTGTTTGCTTTGCTCCTATTTTGTATTGTTCTGTGGAATTTGAGATTGAATACTGTCCGTTATCTCCATATCCTTCAGATGGTAAGCAGTTTTTGCTGGTGATTCATAAATGGTTTGCTGGGTTATCTCTAGCTATCAAATCAAAATCTTGTAACAAACTTTTGACAACCATCATTTTCGTTTCAAGCTATCCTTTGTGATAAAAATTTATCCGTTGTCTGTCGTTGTCATAAACTTAACACATTTCCATCATCTTTTGAAGATCCACTAGGCCAATTTCAACCAATATTGCCACAAAGTATTCCTGGGTGAAGGAGATTCAAGTTTCTTCAAATAAATGGCCGCACTTCTTCCAAGGAGAGATATTTCAGAATTTTTGAAAAATTAATGGCATAATTTACAATCATCCTTCTCAAGAACCACTGATTGAAAATATGAAACATTTGTGGATCATTGTGAGGTAGTGTAGATTCAAGTTAGTTCAAATCATAACCCCTGGGAATAGGGTGAGACCAAAATAGGTGATTAAAGTTTTATATAGGAATACCTAGGAAAATTCTCCTCAAGAACAGCATAGCTGTGTTTGTCATATTTATATGAAATCATCCTCAGGTAGTGTAGATTCTACTTTATTCAAATCACAACTATAACATCTCCCAGGGTATGACTGAGCCACACCAAGCAATAAGTTCTATATATGAATATATTTGAGAAAGCCTTAAAAAATCTTTCTTATCAAGAACAGCAAGCCAATGATTAGTCATATTTACATGGAAGCATCCTCAAGAAGCGTAGTTGTTCAAGTTGTTCAAATCATAGGGTGGGACCATAATGGGCGATCAAAGTTATACATAGGAATACATTCACTTTAGGAAACATCTCAAGAACAACAAAGCTGTTATTGGTTATATTTATACTCTTTAATACTTAACTTGTTCATTTTCTGCTTTTTCCTGGCCATAGTGACCAGGTGAGGAATATGTCCCCTGGGCCTCTTGTTATGTAATATTGTGAAAACAACTTTACTGATTTTATTTTTTGGCACATACTTTTGCATGCATATTACAATTTTAATTCTGTACATCAAATGTAAAAACAAAATATAAAAAATTCTAGACAAATAAAAAAATGTAGATGTTAATAAAAACAAATCCTTAATAATAAACAAGAAATACAAATATGCACTTTCTCTTGGATTCTTAGATATAGATGTAAATAAATAATACTAACATGCATCATATAATTGTTATAACTTAAAGAAAAAGCAGTCAATATAATTTAATATTATATAACTTTGTGAAATCCCATAATCTGATTGGTCAATACGAAGTACTTATATTTTGATAATGACCGCTGAAAGCGAATAATGACTCGCACGAGCTGCCTCGTTTTCACTTTCGCTTTAGTCAAACAGTTTGCAAGTTTTAGGCGAGGAAAATTTAAAAGATATAGTGAAGAACCCTGAAGGTGAGAATACAAAACAATTATCAAGGATATCTTTTAGCATTTTTCTGGAATACTTACCACAAATACCATTTCATTGTTGAATTCGACTTTTCCACTCGGCGAGCAGATTTTTAACGCTGTTTACGCGATTACGAACTTGGAGACTAAAGTAAATAAAAACAAGCATCCCATGTACGATTGTTTAGATAAATTAGCGTAGACGACATCTATAGATGTTAATATATTGTCAGTGCATTTCCTTTGCAAGTGTAAATGAGTGCCATTCTAAGTCTCGGGAGTGGGTACTCTGTGTTATTCGAGATAGATACCTTGTGTATTATGCTTAGTTATAGGTTAAAATTTATTACCGAAACAAGTTCCTGTGAGTAACATTCAAAAAATTCTGAAACGTTTATATTCAACTTATTTTTGGTAAACACCATCTCTGTAAACATTAGGAAGATATACATAGTACTAGTACATTTGGAAAATTATTATTTATATAATATAATAAATATGGACTCAATGCACGGTCAATATGCATTTATAATGACCCAGGATGGCAGATATTGACCTCAGATACATGGAGTATATCGACCTCGGGCTAGCGCCCTCGGTCGATATACTCCATGTATCTTCGGTCAATATCTGTCATCCTGGGTCATTATAAATACATATTGACCTACATTGAGTCCATATTTGTATAATATCATTAAATATGAATGTGTGATACTTTAATATTGACTTTCAGAGCTATTTACAACTTTCAAACTTAACATCCAAAGTTTAAATGCACTGAATAAAGGGACTTAATTGAGGGCTAATGTTTATTGGAACTTTTTAAATAATGTCATTAGTTGGTTCTTTATGTCCAATATATATGTTATTTGAGGAGATTATTTATTCCAAAATGAGATCAAAATCAATTCATGATTTCTTTCAGAAAAATATCACATGATACATGTATATCACATGTATGAATGTATCATCCATAAACAAAAAATGTGTACTGCTTTTGCATAGAAACACTGCATAGGTAAATGCATCACTTGTAACAAAGTACATCTAAGTACACCTTTCATTAATTTTTGGATATATTGCTGAGGTCTTTATTTTGGTTTGCTGTGTCCTCAACATCTAGTTCTTCACTTTTTTGATTTTCATTCAAGGAATCTTCATCTGGCTCTTCACTATCTTGGTTCTGTTTCAGTATATCCTGGTTTTCCTTAACTTGCTGCATTACAGAGTTTGGTTCTTGCTTAGTACTGCTCTGGTTATTATGAGATGCCTCCTCCTGTTTGACACTCTGTGACCCCCCATCCTCCTCACTGCTTGATTCTATATTCATTCCCTTTGGTCGTTCTTTGTATGCTTTATGAGGCAGGCTGTACAATCCATCATCCCTGTTAGGGTCTCCATATAAAACAAACTTTTGAAAAGCATCCAGAAGATATCGTGTCTCTTCATTGTCATTGTATGGAACAGGTTCAAAAGTAGATTTAATTCTTTCTCTTTCCTTCAAAACAATTGATGTAGATACATAAAAATGATATTTCTGCATATTTATAACATTAATCAAGCATGTTAAAAAATGTGATAAATTGTGTACATTCTCAAAATTAAAGCTACCGTGGAATCAGCATTGGATAAGTCACTGCCAGTCACCTGTACCCAAGAAATTACATCCCCTCAAGAATATATTTTAAACCTATTAATTAATTTAGTCAACTGTATTTATAAATGAATTACTGATAAAATTATGTTGAACCCACGAAAAAGTAAAATTTTGCTTGTCCACAAAATATTCAAACGCCAACTCCACCCACAAACAAAAAAATTCGACATTAAGTTGTAATTCAAACAATGGTCTCTTTGGATCTAAGAGCATTTTTACATTTAATAAGAATAAGAAATTAATTGTTTTGTAATCACCTTAGTAACTTTTTCTGCACAGTAAGTTTGTAACTGTTTCTGAAAGCCAAAGTTTGGGTTTGAGTAACTTCTGGCCCCCCTGACAGCATTGAGGCAGTCCTTCCACCCGTAGTCAGTAACCGTCATCATGTAGGCCGCTGTCACTGTCACACTCCTGGATACACCCGCTAAACTGGACACAAAAACATGATAGAAATTTAATTAAATTTTTATTACCAACACACTTTCCATAAGAAGTTAATTAAAATAGATGTGTAGAATTTATTAATTTTTTTCCTGTCTAAACCAGCTTATATAAATGAGGCATATACAGTCTTCACAAAAACTCACTGGTCCGAAGACCAAGGCCAGTGAATTTTGATGTCGGGTCAGTGAAAATCAAAATTCAAGAAGTCTGATGGGCTTGTTGAATATAAAAATCATACACAGTCAAAACTTATTTCAACTGACTTACTTGTGTAAATTTCTTTAATATATAAAATAAAAAGAACAAGCACGTGATGTTGAATCGTATTATTATAACCCTATTATAACATGGATGTATTACGTAACTACCAAAACTAGCTAGTAATTATTAACTAGTACGTAAAGTGTGCAAAGTTCGAACGAACAACTTACCGAAACGCGACAAAGGGCGAAAAATGGCGGCATTTCAAAAGTTGAAGTACGTAAACATGTATAAATTTATAGTTATGAAAATGTATTTATTTTATTTTTTAAGTAAGGAACCAGTAAAAATTTTGGTGGGCTAGTAAATTTTGAAAGTTCACTAGTCCAACTGGCCAGTTAGTTTGAAAAGTTTTCGTGAAGACTGCATATATACTGATGGAAGCTCAAACATTCACAGTTTATGCCAGCATGATGTCCCCAAGAAAAGGAAATAAATGCAGAAATTTCAAAAATTACCGTAAACATGCATAAACATTTTTAATTTGTAGATTTTTCTACATTGGATAAACTTACGGTTAACTCTGGAATCTTACCAGTGGACAAGAACATTGCCTCCATTGATCCTTGCAACATGAATAAAATCGATACATTCAGAGAAATATTGAGTTAAATCTTGGTTAGGGTTGTCACTGGCCAGTATACATTTGTACTCTATATCCTAATTGTGCAAAAAAATAAATCAGTACATGTTTATTTTCCCTTTGATTCTATCATTTTCATTTAAAATCATAGCTTTATAAAAATACTATATTTTTATTTCAAAAGTATGATTCAATTACACTAAAAAATCATATATAAGTATTATAGAAAATAGACTTACATCTCTGAGTTTCTTTGCATTGTCATGTATGGAGAGGATATGAGTTATTTTGTTGGTTTTCAGCTGATTGCTATCCTTGGCATCACGAAAGTTTCCAACATACAGTCCGGGTAGAACCTTCATGTTATATAAACCACTATATTAATTGTTTATTCAATCAGACATAAAATTCATGTTGTTCTATGCCTCTGATTTAATCAGTTAATGTATTAATTATTACCTTATTAAACCACTAAGTTCCTTTATAAATATTTCTTGCATTTACTTCTCTCGTTTGCCTTTTGTGTTAACAGTTAACATGTTTAACCACAGGAGTCGGCAGTTTTATCAATAAACGAGAAATAAAATCAGTAAAATCCTAGCCATGAGCTGCGAACAGAGTCACTGCCGATTCCTGTGTTTTAACCAGTCAAAAGTTTCATACTTTACCCTATTCATTCCATTCCCCATTCTGCATTAGGCTTGATCGCCGATTGTCTTAAAAAATATTTTCCTAAATTTAAAATATTTACTATACTGAGTCTAACGAAGTTTATTTACAATAATCTTGTTTCCGGTTAGTGGGTTAAGGATAGTTCGTTCGATATTTTTTTCGATCAATGCTCAATATGTTAGACTTGCATTTCCTGTCTCTGTCGTGCATCACGCATATCAGACAGACAAGCCAGTCTTTTTAATTGTGTTTTTAAATAGGGTTGAATGGTATTTGAAAAAGGGGGTATGGGCGGGGTGGGTTGATTATGTTTAAACTTCACATAATATTAAAAAAGTGGATAAAAATGTGTGCTTGTGTGAAGGAGGATGCATGCGTGTGTGGTGGGGGTGTTTTAAGATAACGATTATTTTTTCAAACTAGATCGACAATAAATGTAAACCCAGAGCTGCCAAAAGTTGATTTACAAAAAATATATGGCGGATCTGATTCTGAAAATTCACAAAGCGATGACATCTTGAATTTTTATTTGATTTATTTTCAAACTTTTATATAGTCCCTTATTATTAATTTAACTAATATTTAAGAAATTCTTCAAGTCTTTGATTGTGTTAAATTCATAACTAAATTCATTGTTCTATTATAATTTTGAGAAAAGAAGATATTTTCATACGCAACCATTCCGGGGAATCCCCTTTGCATACAATGTCAAAAGTAAGCATCATGTCCTTTCAATCTCTAGCCAGAGTTGTCGTTCCCGCTTCTCTCCTACGTGTTGTGAGCGTAGAATGGATAGAGAATGGATGTCCTTTGTCGTCATTTTTGACGTCATACAATGACATGTATAAGGGGGTATTTGTTGCACGGTCGCCTAATACAAGAGCATTCATGAACGCATGGGAAAGTCTAAAAATTTAACCCCTGCTGCGAAACAAGTTATCGTAGACAGCTACAGAGAGACAAAGAATTATTCTGAAACTACAAGATTATTGAAAAGAGACCGGAAAACTGTGTATGCTGTCGAAAAACGGTGTGATATAAGAGGAAGCACAGAAAATGGTAGGCAAAATCGGGACGTCCCAGAAAAATTAACGTCCGAAGCGAGCCAACACATGAGGCTTAATTGTAAAGGGTAATCGCATCATGATACTAAATGATATATCAGGACAGTTCAACCAAAGTAGAATGTTTCATGTGTCTGAATTATGAAAGATCAATTCATCGCTATTTGTCTAAAAATACACTGATATGTGTGCTGGAAGAAAATTCGAATTAGGGATCAAAACCGAAAAAAAAACGTGTGGCATGGGCCAGAGGCTAATGACCGTGGACTGTTGACAATAACTGGTCAAAAATCATCTTTTCGGACAAATGCAAAGTTGTTTTAGGCCAAAACAACCGAGTGTATATTTGCAGAAAAGCGAGGGAAGAGTGGTTACCAGCATGCATCAGCCCCGGCGCACCATAGAAACCTGTCATGATCGAGTTTAAAATTGTGGGGATGCATTACCTGGGATAGTGTTGAAACACTGACTGGTTTATGGCAACATTAATGCAAACAAATATATTGACATCCTTGACGAACAATTGTGGCAGGTTGTAGCAAAATCATTCCCTTATATGATTTCAAGATGATAACGCCCCGGTTCACCGTGCCAGAATTGTACAAGCATAGGTACAGGCATTTTTTGTCCAGCACAGTCACCTGATGCAAACATTATTGATAATATTTGGTTTCTCTTGAAAAATAAACTGAAACTCAATTTCAGTCATTAACTTGGAGATAAATATACACGACATCTGGATTAACAAGCCTGTATTTTACACACGGAGCCTCTAACGATCCTTACCTTCTCAGATGCGTAAAATAATCAGATCAAAAGGTTATATTACCAAATACTAAGGTAAGATTTATTTTCAATATTATTTTATAGCCGCTGAAAATCCGTATTACGTCAAACTTGAATTTTTGACGTTGACGTCCGCCGTTCCTTTGGCGCTGTTTTAAAACAATATTCATATTGGTTTGTATATATATATATACACTATTAAAATGTAACCATTACTAATGTAAAAGATTTTAATGTTTTGTTTTAAAATGTTCCTAATGTTAGCAGCATCTACTCTCAAATATATATGTATAGGTCTACACCTCTTCATTTTTCGATATTTCCCTTTGCGTTGAGACTGTAATGCCTCCTTTTACTTCCCTTTTTTACAACTCACGTTTAGTGGATTTATAAGCCTGGTTTAAAATATTTTAAATAGAATCAAATCAAGACACGTAAGTATGCCACCCCCCCCCCTTTTCAGAAAAATATCACATGATACATGTATATAACATGTATGAATGTATCATCCATAAACAAAAAATGTGTACTGCTTTTGCATAGAAACACTGCATAGGTAAATGCATCACTTGTAACAAAGTACATCTAAGTACACCTTTCATTAATTTTTGGATATATTGCTGAGGTCTTTATTTTGGTTTGCTGTGTCCTCAACATCTAGTTCTTCACTTTTTTGATTTTCATTCAAGGAATCTTCATCTGGCTCTTCACTATCTTGGTTCTGTTTCAGTATATCCTGGTTTTCCTTAACTTGTTGCATTACAGAGTTTGGTTCTTGCGTAGTACTGCTCTGGTTATTATGAGATGCCTCCTCCTGTTTGACACTCTGTGACCCCCCATCCTCCTCACTGCTTGATTCTATATTTATTCCCTTTGGTCGTTCTTTGTATGCTTTATGAGGCAGGCTGTACAATCCATCATCCCTGTTAGGGTCTCCGTATAAAACAAACTTTTGAAAAGCATCCAGAAGATATCGTGTCTCTTCATTGTCATTGTATGGAACAGGTTCAAAAGTAGATTTAATTCTTTCTCTTTCCTTCAAAACAATTGATGTAGATACATAAAAATGATATTTCTGCATATTTATAACATTAATCAAGCATGTTAAAAAATGTGATAAATTGTGTACATTCTCAAAATTAAAGCTACCGTGGAATCAGCATTGGATAAGTCACTGCCAGTCACCTGTACCCAAGAAATTACATCCCCTCAAGAATATATTTTAAACCTATTAATTAATTTAGTCAACTGTATTTATAAATGAATTACTGATAAAATTATGTTGAACCCACGAAAAAGTAAAATTTTGCTTGTCCACAAAATATTCAAACGCCAACTCCACCCACAAACAAAAAAATTCGACATTAAGTTGTAATTCAAACAATGGTCTCTTTGGATCTAAGAGCATTTTTACATTTAATAAGAATAAGAAATTAATTGTTTTGTAATCACCTTAGTAACTTTTTCTGCACAGTAAGTTTGTAACTGTTTCTGAAAGCCAAAGTTTGGGTTTGAGTAACTTCTGGCCCCCCTGACAGCATTGAGGCAGTCCTTCCACCCGTAGTCAGTAACCGTCATCATGTAGGCCGCTGTCACTGTCACACTCCTGGATACACCCGCTAAACTGGACACAAAAACATGATAGAAATTTAATTAAATTTTTATTACCAACACACTTTCCATAAGAAGTTAATTGAAATAGATGTGTAGAATTTATTAATTTTTTTCCTGTCTAAACCAGCTTATATAAATGAGGCATATACAGTCTTCACAAAAACTCACTGGTCCGAAGACCAAGGCCAGTGAATTTTGATGTCGGGTCAGTGAAAATCAAAATTCAAGAAGTCTGATGGGATTGTTGAATATAAAAATCATACACAGTCAAAACTTATTTCAACTGACTTACTTGTGTAAATTTCTTTAATATATAAAATAAAAAGAACAAGCACGTGATGTTGAATCGTATTATTATAACCCTATTATAACATGGATGTATTACGTAACTACCAAAACCAGCTAGTAATTATTAACTAGTACGTAAAGTGTGCAAAGTTCGAACGAACAACTTACCGAAACGCGACAAAGGGCGAAAAATGGCGGCATTTCAAAAGTTGAAGTACGTAAACATGTATAAATTTATAGTTATGAAAATGTATTTATTTTATTTTTTAAGTAAGGAACCAGTAAAAATTTTGGTGGGCTAGTAAATTTTTGCCTCGAAATAGGATTTTCGGGTTTGTTATTTTTTCATTTTTGGCCTGTCAATTTTCAGGTAAGTTGTGAAATATTTCTTTGGTGCTCTCTTTCAAAAATGATGCTACGACCCTGAAATCTGAACAATCATGGTACGATTTTTGATAACATCAAACACAATAAGTTCTCCAAGAAAAACACATAGGAGATAATATTCTAAAAATTTTAATTTCAAATTCGTTGAAAAGACTATAATTAATGATAAGAGACCTGTAATAAGTTCACTGGTATTAATGATAAACAAACTGATGACAAATTTTCTTAATTTCTCCATATCTGAAATACTGGAAATAAAAACTGATTTGCAAAAATAAGAAATCAAATCAACATTATAGAATAAACTCAGGACATTGATAAGAATACTGAAAAAATCTTAATTACTTTTCAAAAAATGTAGAGCTCAAGAAAATAAATAAAAATGTCTTATGACCAGCAGCATATACAGGGGTGGAAGTACAGCTTAGTTTGCTGTTGTTATTGAATAAAATGTTGACAATTTTAAATAATGTAAGAGTGTTCTCAAGTAAATAAACAAAAAAAAAGTAATAATGCAAATATTAACTAAAGAATTTCCTCTGAAGAAGGAAAAATTTAAAAATAAAATACACAGGATAAGGGATTATATATATATGGTATTTCATGCATGTTTCATGTAGAGTGCCATTTATTCTATTGCACAAACGTTATGAAAAATAATCTGAAATTCAGAGTATATTTATCGTGAAACAAGTCTAACATGCAGCATGACTTTCCAAAAAGGAATAAAATGATCTACAAGCTCACAAAATGTGTAATGTCTGTATTAATATCACTAAGCAAAAAGAATTATGTCAAACACGTAAGCACTATAAATGTAAATAAATAACGGACCCTGGGTCTCAAATGAAGGAATGTACGCCTGAAAATACCACCGTTATAAGGACAACCTTATGTTAAATAGAATAACATTCAATTAAAATAATATTCAACAACATTTTAAAAAGAGTGAAATTAATGTCAAAAATCTGAGAAAAATTAAGAATGTGATCGTCAAGCAAATTAATCATTGACTAGACATTCAAATAAATGTATAATGTTACATATAGTTAGTAGAACTAATAACTGACAGATAAAAAATAAAATAATTGGCTTTGAAGTAAAAATGAGATAAAAGGAAACCTTGATGCAACTGAAATCAATCCAGCAATAGCTATACCGACGGATCAAAACATATAGTCCTTTCTACAGCAATCTATAGGAATCAACGACGTATTTGCTCACTTCATTTTTTTTTTGGAAATTCATATTCCTAGCACTTTTCGGCAGGTATCGACAAACTGTACCAAGTTTCTTGCGTCCACTGAGTTGAACGGCAACGATTCGACAGATTGTCGACATTTTCCCCAGTAACTTTGTGTCGTATGTTTCGCATCTCGTTTTGAGTAGCAGGGTTGGATTTCATTACCACTGTGTTCAATAACAATTTTATCATAATGGATCCGACGATCTTGATAGAAGTCTTCTAGCCAAATCTCGCTTCATGCGGGATAAACCGTGACTTGTTCTGTGCCGTGAAATCGGTGGATTTCGTAATTTCCGGTAATGATCAATATGATTTCTGTTTCTCATTGGCAATGTCTTCTGTAAATCATTTGTATGTCTATCTAAGTTTGGAGAAGACATTGTGTTAAGCACTGTCGGTCCATTTCGCACTGGTTTAGGAAACCCTCTGGGTCTCTCGCGGAATTTTGTCTGTTTGTAATTGTTAACGGCATGCACAGTGATGTTTCGCTTGCCTACTTTTCCAAAAGAACTTGATAACCGTCCAACACGTTCTCTACTTCCGGGGCCTCGCTGCTGCCGATGTACCTTTTTGACAGATTTTGAAGGATGGTCCGAGATGATCTTTTTAATGTAATGAGCTGGGACAATCATTTTTGGTAAGTTAGTCAGCTCGATCATACTACTCTTTGAAGAACTCGGCACATTTGCTGATTTGATGCTCATGAATGGTAAATTGTTGGGCGTCGACTTGGGGGAATGGTGACTGGATTCATTAATTTTCTGGTGACCACTTAGAATGTTTTTGTGCTTCCTATGATGCTTGTTTTTCTTTCCAGACATATTTTTATGGCGGCCATGATCTTTTGAGAAAGCAGAAGTTTTGGGGGACTTCATAGAATTCTTTTTCCCCGTCATCCAAACGAGCAGAGCATAGTGAAGCGTGACGTCCTTAAGATTTACATCAGTTGTCTGTTGAATTCCACCCAGATAGATCTGATGTAACTGAAAAGTAAAGAAAACCATTAATAATTGTCAACATCCTCTGGCCTGACGTATCTAAACCACGAGACATCTTACATGTAACCACCACCATCTAACATACTCTACCACCAATCATATGCTTCAACACAGATAAAAACACCTTTCTATAATACTGTTAGAGACATGTTTTCCAATAGAGAAAAAATTCTTTGCATAATCAAATTGACAAAAACAGTCAATGTGAAAATCATACGACTGAGTTACTTGTTAAAAAAAAAAGGTAGGAATACCAATATATGTACATGCATATTGTCCATTGCTTTTATGACTTTAAGGTTATTGGATTTTAAATTGAACCTGACAAATTACGATTTTACTATCAATACCTTTTTTGAAAACTGGTGAACTACTTGTAGATATTAAAAAAATATATGTTATCAATGATAACTGATTTGAGCGATTTCAAGTCCTTACCTTGGACGCGTCTTTTGAGCTTTGATTGTGCAAATGGATCCCATCTCCAGCTACATGTACGAGACAAAGCCCACCAAAACCACTGATGGACATAACAAACAAAACAAAAAGCTACCATTCTAATACATGCAAATACATAAAAATTTAAAATTGCATTAATAAGTTGCAGTACAAAACATTGAAATCGACAGCATTGCAACACATGGTACGCTGAACTAGCAAAATTTACGCTTTCGCTTTTCATGCATTGTCTCTTAAAAATAATTCAAAATAAATTGTGCTAGCAGATTCAATTCAAGCATTTTGTTTATCCAAAAGTGCATGAAAGCACAACACTATGCTCAGGAAAAACAAATATGGCCATAAGTGTTCATTTCACAATTGCACAGATGCACGAATACTAGTAATTAGCAACACAAAGGTGTTAAAGATGAAAAATTAAATACCAGTTGTAGAGAAGACTACTGGGGTAAAGGGTTCCTACAATATTGTACATTAACATGTTAAGTCATGCACTAACAAAACATTCTCATTTTAATAGGTTTTCTTTGAAAACCACTATGGCATTCTGTATTCGTTCAATAAATGTTTATCAATTCATGCAATATAAAATGCAGCCTTAAAATAAAATTTCACGAAAAATATATAAATGATAAATAGTATAAACTGGATTTCATGAAACAATGGATTTCTGATCACTGTTTGAATTTTTTTCAATAATATTTTGTATGTATGTATTGGATTCTGATTAAAAAAAGACATTAATTGAAGATAAGTTTGAAAATAATGGGTAATAAAATAAGTACAGGTGGGACTGTTGAAGTAATGGCCTCAGTGGGGGGTACGGGGGTGGTTGTAGTTGTGGGCGGTGCTGCTGAGGTAGGCGGATCAAACGCCAAATTAGCGGACGCTGGAGGTGGGGAGCAGATGTTATCGTCGCTTTCTGCCTGCTCCTTTGGAGTCCAGTCGCCACAACGCGGAAAGTTAGGCGGGGGTCTAGGCATTTGTTCAGGCTCACCAACTTGGATGACCATACTCATCCCCATTTCCATGTGGAATGCGATATGGCAATGGAATAACCAAAATCCTAGAAAGAAAAATCCCAGATTTTACTGTTAATTTGAGCAGAAAATTGCTACATTTTTAATAGTAATATCAGTATTACGTCAGCATTACAAAAGCAAGGGGCGTGAATAGGCCCCAGATATTGAATTTTTTTTTAACATTTCATCAAGTACCTGGATTGGTGGCGTGGAATCTAATAATAGTATAGCCACCGTCAGGAACGGTAACTGTATCTTTTGAGATAGCTCTATGGAGTTTTCTATTGATTAGTCCCATATCATCCATAAACCGAACGTGTTCAACCGAAGTCATGTTCCCCAACTATAAAAAATTACAAGAATTTTATTCAAACATTATTTCATGAAGTATTGTTGAAAAATCAAACGTAAATCAGAATTGAATCAGGTAGCGCCACAAACTCCACCTTTTCCATGGCAACGACCCTGAAGTTGTATCCGTGCATGTGCATTGGGTGGTTATTGTCCATGTGTTTACCCTCGTCTACCAGTACCATTTCTACGACCTCACCAAGCTTGATTTTGACTCGGTGGGTACATTCACAAAACTCCTTCTTACAGTTCTTTTCTTTGTATGAATTTCCATCACAAAAGATTTCCTGTAAATGAAAGACATTTTATAGTCTGTATAATACAATGTAAGGTTTGAATGAAGAGAATAAGAAAAAAAATCTGCTTCGACTTATTTTTACAGCTAATACGTAGTTTACTGTAAAACACGGACCTCCATATCTTTAGTGTACTGGGTGAGTGGAGGTGAGGGAGGGGCAGCATAAGATATTCCGTTGATCTGGGGAGAAAACATGTGATGGGCATGTCCTCCGTGTCCCCCTCTATGCATCATATGCTGCAGCGAGTAGAAGTCGGGATCGTTAAACCGATAATTCTCGATGAAATTGAAATCCATGGCAAGATAAAGCACCCTGTCTGGCTTGACCTTGAGCGAAATGTCATCTGGAATTAAGGATTCAAGTCGATCCACGTTCATTGTGTTTAGGTCAGAGTTCTTGTTGAATGGATTTAATTTCTACAAAGTAAGAAAAGGATAGAAAATAAGCTAAAATTACCGATAAGTTTAATATATATAACTATCTGTAAAATTGTGAATTCTTTTTCCTTGAAATTTCAAAAGTACATGATGTAATTTACCATTCCTGGTCTTTCCCCTGCCTCGTATTCTGTAGACTCTTTTGGAAACATCGGCATGGCGCCTTCATATCGCAGGATAGCTGTCTGACTTACGCCATTATACTCTGGTCCACAATCAGCCAAACCACGGGTTCGAATCCAATAGTTCCCAATCGGTTTATCTGCATTTAAAATGAAGTCATACCTTTCTCCAGCAAATATATTGAAAGATTGGAGATGGACGGGTTTGAAAGGTGTGCCATCGGAGCTGATGACGGTAATAGTGTGGTTATCGATGGAAACTTGGATTGGACAGTTATTTACACCATTGCTGGCAACTCTAAATCTGTAGCGCTGACCTTGTGTAACAGCAAAGACGGCGTGGGGAGTTTGGACAGGGAGTTGTACATGAGGTTTATCATTATCGTCACTAGTTGTTGGTGCAGTAACAGTATTTTCGTTAGCACTTCGTCGCCTTCGCATCGCCATTTGATGCATTTGGTGCATCTGATGTTCTGAATTTACAAGCATTTCTAAATCTGAGTTCGAAAGTGTTGTAAGTGACTCCATACCACTTGGCATCTCATTGTCCCCATTGTTCATGTTCATGTTGCTTTCTCCATTATTCATGTTCATATTGCTTTCTCCATTGTTCATGTTCATATTGTTCATATTGCTTTCTCCATTGTTCATGTTCATATTGCTTTCTCCATTGTTCATGCCCATAGAGTTCATAGTGTGCATACTATGATCTCCATTGTTCATTGACATAGGGCCCATACCCATGTTGTGGTCATTATGAACATTTGGCATTCCCATTGTGTGCATGGTATGCATATTGTGCATGTTGTGCATATTTTGCATTACTGGGTTCGTTGTTGGAAGGGAGTCCATTGAGTTTTCATTGTCACTGCTTGTCGTTTGCCTGTTGCCGTCTTGGACCATCTGATGATTGTTCATGTCTGTCATCATGTGACCAGCATGTTGATTTAGATTCGAATCGTGCATCATATGCCCAGCTAGTTGATGTCCATTGGTTTCCATTGGCATCATGTGACCTCCATGGCCATTATGGACTTCTGATTTTGGAAGAAATGTTTTCAAAGTTGCTCGTCCTGAAAACAAAACAAATAGAATAAATTCTGTTTCAGAGCAATTTTTGACTTCTTTAATAGTGTTTTATAAAAGTTGATACGTAAACATTAAAGAGCTTAAAAAATACTCACCGTTTATTAGGATAGAGGTTGGTAAGTGTTCCGTCATAGCGTGGTGATGGCCGGCAAATCGAGATGCGCCCATTTCGCCGATCCAGTCATTTAGTAAGATGGAGTGTTCCGGCAAATCATGGTCGTATAATGCTGAGTGATAGTCACGTGACTTTGGTTGACGAATCACAAGAGAGCCAAAGACTCCATCAGCTCTTTGTAAACCTGCATGGGCATGCCAGAAATGGGTACCAGGTGTTTCAGCAAGGAATCTGTATATTGGTAAAATAAAAACTATATTGGTAATATAAAAACTCGGTGAACAAGAGGCCTAAATCGTTCCAGCACTAGGTGTTGTGGGCTCTGAAATTTGTAACGAAGCTCCTTATAAACCTATATGTACAAGGTTTCTTTTTCATCCATGGCTCTGGTAAACTAATTATAATTACATCTTGGAATAATAAAAACATTATTCATTTTGACTTGCCGTGTTTATCATAATAGAAATTCATTTGGAATACTTGTTAAGGAGATTTAGAAGTGTGTGTGACATAAATTAACCTTTACTTAACTATCCAGGAACTTCCTGAACACCAACAATTAAGTTTTTTGCTTACTTGTACTGGAACTTTGAGTGACGGTTGATGGGGCACTGTGTCAACATGGCCACGCCGTCCATGTAGGGGGTCTTACTCTGGAGAATGCCGTGCCAGTGAATCGCAGTACCCTCCCCTCCCTCCAAGTTATTCTTAACATTCACTATGATCGTGTCACCCTCGCACACCTGTCAAAAGTACAACCATAAGTAGAGGGTTGTTGAGTCTACTTAAAACTATCCCGAGATCACCTTTAGGCAATTCGAGTTTGGTTAAAACTTTTATCATATTAGTAACTTGTTTTAGATGATGCATATTGAATAGGTATAAAAAAAATAATTGAGTTTAATATTCAACATGTAATGTCTGCTGTGAACAAATAATCATCACATTATTGCTTTCAAAGTAAAATAATAGTACATTTATAAAATGCTTCAATATTAAAATTGCTTAAATTTTGTGAAACTAAAAAAAAATTTAAAGGCTTTGCATGTGATGAAAAACAGGATCCTGTTGAAAGTACATTACTTTATCTTATCGTAAAGAACATCAAACTGCGGGGCAGAACTGATGGTTGAAAAATCATACTGAACTTCATTGACACCATAAATCTGCTTACAATCGTTTACTTTTTGTAACACTTCACTGTGTAATTATCATTTTTATTAAGTCAGCATTTAAATTAATGATTTTGGCCAAAAGCTTTACGAAAAAGGTCTCTTTAGACAACGAACAGTTGAACAATAAAAAAAATTCACATTACACTGGACTTATCTGTGTTATAATATAACACAGATAATCACGTGACCATTGCACTCACCCGTATAGCTGGGCCAGGTAGCATCCGATTGACCGTCATTATCCCCCGGGATACGCCGTCCGCTGCCACACAGTGGGGGCGGAAACAGTCTGTGGTATTGTAGGGACATCCGTAACAGGCCTGGGTTAAGGTGTAGTAATACTCAATGGTGAAGTCGTACTGACAAATCAGGGGGGTACCGTCCTCCTCGCACTCACGGGCGCATGCGTGGTCACGGTAATCTGTCAATGCCAAATAATGTAGTAATTACATACTTGTAATTACATAGATATGTAACACATTTTCTGAGTAATGGAAATCTATATCATTTGTATTTTGGATTGTTTTGATGAAAATCCTTTAAGATTTGAAATTTTTGGTCTTTTTTGTTGTTGTTGTTATGCGGAACAAAATGTTAAAACCAAAATAAATTTACTTAAATAACTTAAAGGTAACAGCTTGATTGAACAAAGGGTTTATGACATAAATACTCAGCATATAACAATATGAAAGAAAGGAATCTTTATACATTATTAGAATTATATAAGATTTTTTCAATTTTCTTATCCTGTGAAGAAAAAGCCCATATTTTAATTTATATTGATCTGTATTAGTAAATATTTAATCCACTTAAACTTGTTGATATTTAATATATCTTTGAAACATTTGAACTGTTGTCTTAATCTTAGAACTACACATTAAAACATAAATTGTCTCTCTACATTTATTCTCTAAATCACCGTGTCTGAGTGTTTGATTACACTAAACCATGACTACTGTACAACAACAGATTCATTGTTGATAGAAATCAGGTTTTTAAAGCTCATATCAATTTGACTTCTTTTGTTTTTTTTCCAGTAGATACATGTATACATGCAACTTTTTTGCGACACTTGGTTTCGCGGCAGCAAATATTAGCTTAATTATGATATAAGAGAGATATACTGAAAGTGAAGATAAAATTTCTTCAAATTCGAATAATTTTAAAAACTAACATGCACTTATATTTCCTAATACGCTATTTCTATGATTTCAAAAATTAGTTTTTAGCTGCATGCAAAGTGCCATGCAAGGAACACCATGTTCTTTCAAACTGATATCCCCTGCCTTCAAAAAATAATTTACGATTCCACAAAAACTGTAATACGATTCGTAAAATATGTTATGTTACCTAGATACTGAGACGTAGGTAAAAAAAAATATCTAGTGTATCTGTAGCACGAAACCTACATGAATATGTACATTGTTTTATGTTTGTGTGAATTTTACATGTAGAGTGTACTATTATATATCGCGGCCTCCATAGAGTAAAAATGCATCTCACATGATAAGCATGTGCAGTCCTTAAAACTTCAATACGTACTCTCATTCTGAAGGTTTCCCTTAGAATAGGATATAGAGTACATGAAAGAGAGAACAGTTTTACGGCTACCAGTAAAAAAAAATTCCAAAAGGATATTATTCTACCCATATACTAGGATGCAAATATACTTGACTTTGAAGTTACTAGTAATTAAGTTTCAAACAAATCTGACTGTCTTATCGTAATTGTAATTTTGAAAAATTTAGAGATTGACACGGTTTATTGGTGTAACCTTTTGCTTACCTGGTAACCGGGTTTTGAAGTACGAGTCCGAGAGAGCTACACGGGATACAAGGTTGAGGACGGATAGGGCCAGACTCCATATGTGTGTTGGAACGATCATTTTACTCAACAACTGTAATAAAAAAAAACATTAACAGCACGGGTTCAAACACCGAGGAGGCAGAGTTCTTATCCAAGTTTGTATCTTATCAACTCCCACTTAACTGATAAATATTAGTGTTAATCTCTAAAAATCGTTTACTTCACTTGAATCTAAGAATATATGGGGTTAAGGTCAATTTATTTTCAAATATGAATGTAATAAAAAGAAAGTTGAAAGTTTCATGCACAAACTCTGTCCTGTACAAGTGCTATCTTTAATTTTAATTTCATATTTATCGTTAACAACATCCAGGGTTTTGGCACGATGTAAAAAGCTATCATAATGTTAAAGTACAATGTACAAAATCGTGATGCACTTGTAACAACGATGAGTGAAATACAAACCGGACATTTTACACAAAATCACGAGAAAGGACAAACTTGGACATACGTTTATAAGAAATCTAAATCAGTCCAATATGAACATTTCTTACTCAAAACTGATCAAAGAATTTATCTTTTTAAAACTATTTTTTTTAAAGTTTCTTTGTTAAAACAACGTTTACATTTATGAAAAAGCCTTTGATTATTATATTCAAGCAAATAGGAGAAGTTTCAGTTAACATGTAGTTAGCTGCAGCTAATATGTAGTTAGATGCTCGAAATTCTCAGAGTTGGATTCAAGAAACGTTTAGATATAGGACATTTTTCTGACTAAACCGACACATCAAGTAACGTCATCAGCTCACGTGACGCGCGCATCAATATCCAAAAATCGACGACAGTAGGTGACTGGAATTGATTGATTTATTAGAAGCGCTGGTTTTGAGCTAAAGAAAGAAATTTGACCGGCTGTTCAACCTATGTCTTAATCACGGTAAAATTTATTGGTTCATTTGTGTGGAAGATCGAGGTTCAAAAATCGAGTTTGGCCTACAACTCACTACGAACTGTAACGTAACGCAAAAGTGATATCTATGGTGCTGGTACTGGTAGGCCTTTTCATTGAAAACATGAAGAAACAATTTTAAATGCACATTGGTTCAATATTATTTGGTGCCAAAAAATGTTTTGAAATGGATGGTATTTATGTTATACAAAATCTCACACCATTTTCTGGATGTTAATATTAGTAACCATTCCTTGTCTGAGACCGTAGTTTGTTACACGGATATACAAGTAATTTGCCAGAAAGGTTAAAAGGAAGCATTTTAAATGTCAGCTGAACAAAATAAATCCCCCCAAAGAATCACAGAAACTGTTTAGAGTGGTTTCTTTCATGGGGAGAGGAGGGAAGGAGGAGGGTGTTTTATTTGAATCCAAATAAAATATTTTTTATCCAAATAACCCATGTAGATCTTAAAACAAGTTTTTATTTGCATAAGTTTATAAAATTATGTCTCCTGTAGCATGCGTATAAGTAATTTGTCTCAAAGGACTAAAAATTTTAATCTGTCGCAGGCAACCAATCTGTCGCAGGCAGCCGAAGACAACAAACCAAACTACTAATACATGTATATAACAGAAAACATTACATTAAAGCTATGGTTTTCTGAAGAGACGTTGTAGGTTAGCGGTTATCATCTGGCCATCTCAGATCACGAGAAATTGTCCCATTGGAGAGACAACACTCATTGCTCAACTTTGTATGACGCAAGCGGAAATTACAAATGGTCAATGCCTAAAGTATTTCTTTAATAAGAATTTATCGTTTGGGACGTCTGGCCACAATGCGGGGCATCTTTTGCGTTTTCTGCTATAAGGTTAGGAATATCTAGTTAACAAGATTACGAACGATTTTATAATCTAGACGGCATTTAAAATGAAACATAGCATGTCGCTCTAGTTTGAATACACTATCAAAAAGTTTATGCTATTTTCATGCTATAAATACTATATGTAGCAGTGTCACTATTCAGAAGAAAATAAACTTTGCCTAAAACAACTGAAACAGACATTTTCATTAAAGTACAATATTTCTTTCCTGAACGCAAACATTAATTTTAGTCGATGGTGTTATAACATCTACACTACCAGGTATAAGATATGTTCAAACCAAATTTTAGTTGATCTGTTTCTTTTTTTAAATTTATCTCCAGAAATTCAAAAAAATAAAAATAATAAAACCCACCTGCTAAGGTACCGATCGTTTCATAATTCCATACAACTAGTGTGCCCTATGAGTGAAAATTATGTAGTAGGTACTGACATGAGTGGCTTATTCTGCTACAAATACCTTGTCATGTACATCAGCTGACAGATAAGTGTGCACATTATTAATATACAGAGTTAAGGAGGTTCACTTTGCTATAGACGTCAGTTCCAATGAAGAATGCATAGCATGTATGCTAACGGGACATCTCGTAATACGCTTTAGTCAATTTGTTATTTACATAGTGCTTATTATATAAATTTAATCATCATGATGTTTACATTTTTATCAAAATACATAATCAACTGCTTGAATAATCAAAGTTAAGAAGATACACGTATAATTATATTGTTTCAGATAAAGAAATATATTTTAAAAATTTTCAAGTGTTTCAAAACAATTGACATGAAATTTATACAAAAAGACATGTTATCAGTTTTTCTTGAAAAGTGCAATTTATCAACATCATAAAAGCTACGTCTAACATTTTTTTCTATAAATTTCTCCATTTGTTTTCATAAACAACAGATCGTAGCTTGACCTTACCGGGCTAGGTGGTTTTAGGCCGTGCACTGTCCGCGCTGACGACAGCGGAATACTGGTCCCGGGAAAGACACAGACGGAGAATGCGCAGTTTTTAAACAATGAATGTACAAAAAAGTCGTCTGACATAATTCAGGAAATGTTCGACATCGATTTCTCGATGCCTCCTCTCTTTCAGTGCATTCCAGTTGAATTTAGTAGAAACCAGTCACATGGTCATCGTTTTAAGGTTTAATATCAGTTTTGAATACAGAGTGCATTTTCTATCAAAAGTAATTAATTTTATGGAGAATGTGTACTGAGTGTAAAGATGTACACTTTCTTTTTATATCAATTATCATATTATTATTATTATATAAATGTGTGATTTCAAATCTGCTGGGATTTTTTAAAATACTTTTTTCCAGTTGTTAGAAAATATATATTTAATGGTTGCGTCTTGCTGTGTCATGAAGTCTGAAGATATGCTCAAGACTGTGTTGCTAATTGTTTTGCAAACACTTTAAAATATTTTAGAGATTTTATATAGTAAACGTCTTTTTCGTTGTTGAACGCACATGTTGTAAAGGTTTTTTTTTTATTCTTATCATTCGGTTTGGTTTATTTTGTTTTGTTTAATATTTGTTTTAATATTGTTGTTCTATAAATCACAGTGTACAAAAGTATAAAAGCTGGAATTCAGTTTTCTTTTGTATGACAGAAAAAAGTGCCTATACTGTACATCAAATGCGTAGCGCGACATTTCTAAACAAATGGTCCAGTAATCCAGCAAGGGCCCAAAATAACACCTTGAATCTATATATAGAACGTAGACATACATACACTTACATACAATGTATACATAAGGTCCATCATAATGGATTGTAGTTAACCACACGCTCACACTTAACCGTGCAGACAAATCCATTTTTAACGAGACTTTCAGATTAATTCATGCATATTAAAAACAAATTATTATAATATAAGAAAACGTCTTCTGCATTTACCTTTGAAGAAAATGTTCTGACTTAAGAAATCAACAAAAGTCTGAATAGATTTTAATTTTGTAAAAAAGAAAAAGAAAAAAGAAAGTCTTTGTATTCTTGAAATTCAACAGAATTCTTTGATTTATAAAATCATCCAGATTTATTATTAAAAAAAATCAAATAGGAGAATGTCATTGTTCTCGTTCTTACAAAGTGTAGCTCATTTTTTGATTATTACATATACGCTCAGAACACCGATTGTACAAATATAATTAATATAGCCGTCTATCTACAGTACGAACAACCTACACAGGGGACAATATACAGTTGTACATACCTGGTCATAATTATCACCTGCACAGGTATTCTATTTAGGTTAATAACTTATATAATGTTAAATATAAGCATAAACCGAATGTATAAGCAGATAAAATGATAAGACCACATGTTTAATAAACTACTAGTATGTGAAAGCATTTGATAAAGAATTTTTCTCTGGGCAAAATCTCTTCTTTGAAGAAACAAATTTTCGATTCTTAAGTATGGCGTTTAACAGATGTTAAATGTCGAAGATGTCAAATTATTGGGGTTGAATTGCCACAAAAATACCTCTATTCCTGTGTGCACGGCGTTATTTGCACTTCCTTTGAACGAAAATGTCAAAAACTGTCATAATTAACTATTCATTAAAAAATATGATAAATTATTCTTAGTTAAAAGGTTCCGTAGTTATGCTTTTTTGAATTACTTTGACACGCCTGTTTGAATGCCGCACATCTGTAGAAGGGATTCAAACCCTCTACCTGTCTAATATGTTTTTTAGCTCACACATTTTTCCTGTACGAAGATCGTGTCTGTTTGCAGCCTGATTTAGTAGTCCTTTGGTACAAGTTGAATAATAACCTGGAGTTTAATTATTTAAAGTGTGAACTGTATTCAAATTCTGACTGGCAAACGCCTTTGGGCTTTATGTTGCGCAACACTTACATTTATGTAACTGTTGGATTAAAATATACCTTTTGAATTTTCATTTTAAGATTACATAATTTGAATGCTTTCTTCAAGTTATTAATATTTAAAGAAAACCCAGCCTAATTTTTTTTGTATAGGAGATAGTTTTATTACCCTGTTTCATATACTACATGTAGTAATACCAAATTACGTTGTCTGCCTTTCTTGAACATGTTGACGACGAAAAAGTATATATTTTTGCATAACATGCGTTTAGATTTCTGAATTAATATAATCTAGTTTTGCAGCATGTTTATTGCAATTTACCTTAAATTTTTGTTCTTACTTTTCCTGAACAGTTTAAGACCAAATCCCTACCTGATTATCCATTTTAATGACGTCATCGTCAGACGAATTACAAACCACCATAGAACGACCATAATACAAAGACAGGTACTCGTTACGTTGACAGTCCAGTGACTTCAGAATCAACTGGTGAAATACACTAAATATTATGAGAGCAAACAGTGGGAAACTCCAGGTCCGAGGCATGGCTATCCCAGCAGTGATCATGCAATAAACTAACGGTTTGGGGGAAAAGCTATAACGTGTTTCTACATTAGCGAGACAATACACAAACACGCTAGACAATAAGAAATTAACAAGGTCACCAGAGACACACTGCAGGGACAAGTTGCGGCGAAATGACCGAAGCCCTTAACCTGTTGATTGCAGTCTATTTTTAGCAGCAAAAGGTGCATGAGGTAGTACTAGTTTCCTAAGTGTGCAATTGTCCGTGAATATATATCTGACGGTTTATAATAAAATTAATCATGAACAAGGCAAAAAGAAAATATATTGTCAACCGGAAATAATAAGTTGCCGAGAGACCTTCAAAGAACAGTGCGAACATTAATTATAGAGTCCACACAACCTTATGTAAGCAGGTTTGGTTTGAACTTACTTTTTTTGCCTTTTGAATCTTACAAATGGGATGGTGCAAAAAAAAATATCCTAAATAATTAAGGCCTTTTTTCCTTCTACTGAATTAAATCAAGCATATTTTGCACATACAAGTCACACTTCAACTTATAATCGCACAAAAATCACAATTATGAGATGTTAAGTTATTATAAGATATATTTATCATAATTCACTAAGAGGTTTCGCACTGTGTATTATAAAGATGACGTCTGAATATCCCAGCTCAACGACCTGTCTGAAAACTCGAATCTTGTATCAGCTCGATCGGACTGTAAAATCCAAATCAACTAGATATAACGTTAGCATTAAGTTTTACAATTGAAATATTTACATGAAAAACAGGGATCTAACTTGTTCATAAAAGGCTCTCAACTAATTTTTATGACAAATTGAATAGTATTGTTGACTGGATTACTAGATTTTACGGAGGTTAATTCCTGTTATCAAAAGTACTGAGAATTTTTTTTCAAGAATATTTTAACAATCTACACACATAGCTTAATAATAAAAAAAACGGGGTCAGTGCACTTCTTTTAGCACTACGGAGCATTTAATACGACCTTTTTGCACTGTAATTATGTCTAACACATAACCCACTTTTTCAAAGTTTTTCCTTTAATATTTTTTATTCAAATAAAGTATAAGATCAAACATAGTCTTTTTTTTTAATGTATATAAATGGTGCCTGTTTTGGAGGGTAACAGTTGAAATTGACACCCCAAGGAAAACCATTGTCAACCGACGCGTCAGCGGAGGTTGACAATGGTTTTCCGAGGGGTGTCAATTTCAACTGTTACCCTCCAAAACAGGCACCATTTATTTTATTATACTGAATGTCTTCTTGATTTACTATGTCAGCAATACAAATCGTCGATCGCCTTTTCGTTCACGTTTAGAAAGCTCTCAAACTCCCCGCTACTTCGAAAAAGATTTACTGACCTCTTTAATATTGTTTATTTGATACTCTACAAGTCCTTTATGATCTAAAGTTTCGTTATTTCTGCACTCGCAAGCAAGTTTCGTCTGTCGTTTGTTGTTTTCAAGTAAGCTATATCGGACGCAAGCTTTTATTGACGTCAAGTTTATTCCAGTTCTTTCAAACGCGCAACTGACGTTTTGAGATTTCTACGGTGAACCGTACGCGCATAATTTACACGCATGTGGCATTACCGTTGTGTTACCTGTTGTCACGTGTGTTGCTAAGACCAAGGGTAATAGAACAGATTGTTAACTGCGTCTAAACCAATCAGATTTTAGTATTTAACATGAAAGTATAATAATAAAAATTATGACAACAAAACTAGTTTCAAATTGCATCCTATAGTCAATTATTTTACCTTTCTGCATTTAAAAAATGTTATTTTTCGGGTGTTAAAAAATTACAAAGCAATAAAATCATTTAAAAGTAATGACATTTTTCTGAATTTAGCAGAGTGGCTAAAATTATCTTATACATTCAGAAAATGAAATACAAAGCGGGGGAATGTGATGTTAATTTTTAGATATTTGCTAAGATAGTGCTAATTTGAAGCTGAAATTGGGCTATTCAGTACTAATTTCTCTGAAAGAAGAAAAATACTAGATCTTTTTCTTAAAAAAAACCGTTCCGCCTAAAAATATAGTTCATCACTAAATGTTTACGGTCACGGTATTGAATTTAATCATTGGGTCTTAATTGAATGTAGTTTAATCAGCATTAAAGAATCCAAATTTATTGTAAGAATTAAAACATCATGTAGATTTTTTAAAAATAAAGACAAAAATCTGCTGAAAAGCTGAGGAGCGAACATCGATAAAGAAATAGCTCGTCTTCATGTTACACAAATTGTATATAGAAATCCCGAAAACTATTTGTATAACATACTAGTAGTCATCAAATATATTATAATATAGTACCAAAACTTAGAGGCCTTAATTTTTTTTTATTTTAGAGTTTAATGTCTTGTCGTCCTCATGTGAAAGCTTACATATACATGTATGATTATGCCCCAAAACATATCGAATATGCGACGCAGCTTTCAGTTTAGAGCCCTAATGTAAACAAAAGATTGCTCAACGGCTATATTTATGATGCGTATATTGTATTAGCAGCTTGGTAAGATATGTCTATTTCCACTGAAAAATGAAATAATAAATCAACAATCCTAAAAAAAACCATTAAGCAGAATAAGTTCTATGGTGTAAATGTGAGTGGAAATTTTAGCAAGACGAAAATTTAGCAATTTGTCCTTTAAAACTGGTATTTTATTTTTAGTTCGATGTAATTACATGTATAGTAATTTTTAAAATGCTCACTGAAGACGCTTTTACAAATTAAATATCTCAGTTTGTGTTATGAACATAAGTATGTCCGAAACATTCCGAACACGAGCGTTCAATATCGAACGCCCCCTTGTAAACAAAAATATGTCGTCTGGTCAACTCCTCAAAGACAAATTTATGATACATAGGGACAGCTAGGTAAGATATTTTATTTTCACACAACATTAGTATTATTGATTAATATTTATTATTTACACGTCTTTTATCAATTTTGATGCAAGAATTTCCAGGCGGTTTGTGCCTAGCAAACATGTAGAACAGTGCAAAATTTAACTCTGGATACGATATTGTTCAGACCTTTTACTACCATTTCTTATTGGAAGGATTTTTTTTAGCAGTTTTTCGGGGTGTCATGATTTTTCCCAATAAATTGTTTCCCCAAACATTTTTTCAAATCCCATTTGAACAAATTGGCGGGTGTAAAAATATGATTTAAAAAATCCCATTTGGAGAAAATATTCCGTCTGATTTTCCCTTTGGGAGAAAGATTGAATAAATGTTAGGACTTAAAATTCCAACATTCTCCCATGGTATTCTGACTTTTAGAACTTTAAATAAGAGATGTTTGCGAGTTCAACATAATACTTTGTGTTACTTATAAATAATCCCACCAAGTGCCAATATTTTTTTTATCCGAAATCACAGTTATAATTATGGAAGTTAAATCTGGACAATGTCTTTCCGGAGTAAAATGTCGCACCGATGTATATGACTTAAATTTATTTTAGGAATGTCTGTTTTACAAGAAGAAAAACGCTTGGGAATTTGTTTTTTATAAAAACTCTATAGACTAGAGAAATATACGTTTTATATAATCTAGGGTTTTGTGTATATGATAAAAAAAGTGGCTAATTTGGATAACAAAATACTTGTCACATGCATAGCATTTTGATAATTATATTGTCTAGGTACAAAAGTTCTTAAAATTGGTATGTATAGTGTATAATATTCCTCATATGTTGACTACATAACACATCTAGATGTCACATTAATTAATATTTGCTCAGACGGACGTCCGTAAATGTCTGACCACGAATGATCATAGTCTCTATAAGAGAAACCCTTATAGAGCAAGATACATTTGTAGCTTTAATACTTTAAGATGGTGGTCCTTTTATTATAACTTTTATTATTATTATTATTAAGTGTTATATTAAAAGTTGAGACTTTATCAAGTGTCTTTGACAGTCTTCGCAAAGAGTTGAGTCAGTGGCATACTACAATACGAAGGAACAAGGAATATGAACCAATGATCAATGTACAATGTAATTCATTAACTTAAAGAACAAATCTCAGTATTTTCTGCAATTATGATATCTAAACTTTACATTTTATATATGTTCTAGGCAATTTTAAGAGGTAATCACATCGAATTATTTTTCTAGCATGCATAAAGTGTGTTAATAAAATAAAGGATTTTGTGCCAAAATAGTAGAGGGCCCAATGCGATAAACTAAGAATAGACTAAAGTCAAAACGTTACATCAAAATGAGTTTTTAAAAATACTTTTCAAAATAAAACAAAGTTTTCAGTATTTGTATGAATTGGTGCATTACACACATCTTCCAATTTTTATGCATATCTATTAAACAGAAATAAAGATATTTAAAGTCAGAATTTTGACTTAATTACGTCTATTATCATCTATTAAACAGAAATAAAGATATTTAAAGTCAGAATTTTGACTTAATTACGTCTATTATCATTTTATGGTCTTCAAACCATATCTCTTTCCAAATGTTAAATCCGAGGATTTTTAAAGAATAGTTAACTTGTATCGTCAAATATAAAAATCCTAGATGCTCTCAACAAACTTAAATGCAGAATCGTAATCAGGAGAAATTGGCCTTACCATAATTATAATCTCTCAGAATTAAATTTTCTTTCAATATATCACCACACTCCATATACAAAGTTTTATATTTGTAAACATGTACATATATTTGTTTGAAGCCTAGAAGAATACAATTGATATTTTTGATCGAATACTTATTTTTTATATGGAAGAATTAACAAGTACATGTAAATCCTTATTATTACTATACATGTTTTTTCTGAAATTGACGAATCAAATTAGTTGTTAACCTCGGTTACTACGAATGACTTATTATACGATATGACGTATAAATAAAACTTGATAGTGCTATCAAATCAATGAATTATCCACATAGGCGGTTCACGGTTCGAAGAATTAAATATAAATGTAACATAGAGTACATGTCGTAATGAAATATCTGACTTATGTTATCCGTAAATTTACATAATTTGTGGATACCGAAAAATTAGTTGTAACGGAAACTCTCCCTGTAAACAATCAGTCATTGTGGTCTACTTATTTTATATGTCGGTCAAAACAATAACTGAAGTGAATCGCAGGTCTACAAATCACTCCCGACTTCCTCCTTACGATTCAGACGATAACTTTATTACATTTGTTCACATTATTTACTTGAAAAAGGATGAGAGTAAAGTTATCAAACCGAAGGCTTCTATTTCATTTCATATTTATAAAGTGTATAACGATATGCTGGTTGTGATGTAAAATGTTGGTTAGTATATTTTGGTATGTTTTTTGGAATGCTTTAAAAAAATAAAACTGGCATTTGACTGCCTAACACCATTGTGAGAGAATAAGAGAACAATCATGGTGAAGCTATATTGTCCCTTTGGTCTATTATTTGGTCATTTGATATTTGAAGTGCCAAGTTTACTTGCAATATGGAAAATAAGATTAAGCCTACATAATAAGCAATCATTTTACCAAATATTATAAATTCTCCCCTTCTGTATTGTCGAATAGAAAGAGAAGATTCATTTTAATTATATTTGTATATCATGCTTAAAAAATTGCTTAGAATGTCTAAATAAATACGTTTTGAATATACATGTAGTTGCAGACTCTGCTGTTCGGTGCTCTAAAAAAATGAGATCGGTCTGCAGCTATATAAAAAGTTATTTGTCAATCCAGGGAAATTTGGAAAGAATTTCATTATGTTAGATTGGGACCATCATTGAAAATGCTTGAATATGAAAAATACTGAAGTACAATTTTAAGCGGGTATCCAAAGAAAAAACCCCAATTTTGAAATTCGTGGGCGGGCAGCGGAAATGGGGTACACCATTTGTCTGGTTTCCAAGGTAGAAAATTTTTAATTTTGTAAAGCATTTGTACAGAGATATACACTGTATGTGCATGATAGTTATATTTGGATATTTGATTATTTCTTAGAAAAAGACATGTTCAAGATGTCGAATATTGTCATTTTTACCTAAATATTGTCCGTATTGTGCGGATACCACTTTTGCAATTATATCTATCAGAAACTTACTTGTTACTTGGATTTTGACTTAAATTTACTTTTAATATGACACAAAATTGTTTGGGTTGTGGTTTTAACACATCCTGCAAATACATGTACCAATTGAACCTAAGTCAATTTTATGCAAAATATAATAATAGAGTATATTGATATTGTCGGGATGTACATTAAGAATAATTTTTTTTATATTTTATATGAGCAGTTCAGTGCTGTTCACACCACAGAAAATCCGGTTTGCTGTCACATTGACAGCTATGCAGCCTTGTACTCTTTTTGCTAGAAGAATATTAACACTTAGAGAATCAAGAACAAACGATTATTTTGAGCACATTAGGAGACTTTAGGAGTGAACATTGCGTAATATTAAATTATGTTTTTCGTCTTTTTAAGTTTTCTTATCATCAAACACGTGTTATTCGGCTAAACGTGTCGAGTGTTAGAGAGATCTGGACAGGATTTGTTATATGACTAAAGGTACATGTTCCAGACATCTATTTTGTTATCAACCAGATAATCATAATAAGTGCTAGGGGACACAACTCAATTGTAGCGTTAATATCATCCGCCATCTTGACATGTAACTTTACGGGATATTCTAAGATATCAGACAGCGTCATACACCGCCTATTTGAATGATGGTCAAATATCGAGAAAAAACAGCTGTAAGTATAATGAGCATCAAATTAATACTAAAGAAAGCTAAAATAAGAGTTGCACCATCCAAATTATTAACACTTTCTTTACATTACATTACTGTTGAGCGAGTCAACCGGGAAGAAAATGACCGTGTGCAAATTACATACGGGGTTGTTAATTACTTATATAATATAGACTTTTAAATAAATTGTCAATTCAGCACAACCTAAGATGTATCAATCGCAACTTCCTTTGGATGAAACTTTAAAAAAAATCCTTCGAGATTCCCTTTAAATTATTAAAATTTAATACTTATATTAAGGCTTTTCTTACTTTTTCATTTCATTGATATTGGTATTGTTTCAATTTAAAACATGTTTGAAAATGTTTGAAGTTCGCAGTAAACTAATTCTTTTAACTTATACGTATCTATAAGGATAACAAATATACTCTATTACAAAGAAAAAATCGAAAAAGCTTGTCTCGGAGAGAATATGATTGCAGGGTTTGTAGATGATTGATATGGAAGACTTCAACAGATGTACAATCAAAGAAGAAACATTGATTTACACAAGTAATTTATCTTTCTTGACAGCTAAAACTAATTATTTAAGTTTAATACACAGGGACAAAAGTGTGGTATTTTGTTTTTCAATTTTTGTCTGATTTATTGATTCGATTATGAATTAATTATAAAGGTAATGATAAAAGAAATAAATCAGTCATCACGTAGCTTTTGACAGTTTATTCTATGTAATATATTTAACCTAACATTAATGATGCGTAAATATTTCTCATTTTTTAAACTAAGTAAAGGGTTATGTAAAATTCACTATGAACTCTTTACTGTTTGTCCATATTTAAAAAAAAAAATACAATGTATATGTTAAAATAAAAAAGTAAATACTAAGATTTTTTTAAATGTTGGAATTATCTGTTTTTTCCATTACCATTGTATGTTTAATCACAGTGAGTTTGTGGGAAATGATTACAGCACAGAATAAAGAAATTGATCCACACTGAAATATCACGACTAGCATTTTGTAGAATGAAATGTATTTCATTTGAAAGCAAAGAAGAAGAGAACCATTCTCTAGTTGTAGAGAGAAGTGGTATAATGAGTATATTTTAAAGTTGATATCTTTGTTTTCATGGTTTAGATATACAATGTTTAGAGATAAGAAAATACTAATTTGACAAATGTGTACAACGCAATTTGTTGACAATGAAACTTAAGCCAATGTATCCGTGCCTAACATCTCATTAGAATGGAACTTAATTCTGGTATTATTTTGCTGAATTATTCCGTTTGACAGTTAAACCTATATATATGTTTTAATTTTTGCTTTAGTTAAAATAGTAACTTATGGAATTTTAGATACTATTTTCACTCTTTTTTTCGCAATCCAGTTTATACAAATCTTGTAGAAAAGTAGTAAGCTATATCGGACGCAAGCTTTTATTGACGTCAAGTTTATTCCAGTTCTTTCAAACGCGCAACTGACGTTTTGAGATTTCTACGGTGAACCGTACGCGCATAATTTACACGCATGTGGCATTACCGTTGTGTTACCTGTTGTCACGTGTATTGCTAAGACCGCGGGTAATAGAACAGATTGTTAACTGCGTCTAAACCAATCAGATTTTAGTATTTAACATGAAAGTATAATAATAAAAATTATGACAACAAAACTAGTTTCAAATTGCATCCCATAGTCAATTATTTTACCTTTCTGCATTTAAAAAATGTTATTTTTCGGGTGTTAAAAAATTACAAAGCAATAAAATCATTTAAAAGTAATGACATTTTTCTGAATTTAGCAGAGTGGCTAAAATTATCTCATACATTCAGAAAATGAAATACAAAGCAGGGGTATGTGATGTTAATTTTTAGATATTGCTAAGATAGTGCTAATTTGAAGCTGAAATTGGGCTATTCAGTACTTATTTCTCTGAAAGAAGAAAAATACTAGATCTTTTTCTTAAAAAAAAACCCGTTCCGCCTAAAAATATAGTTCATCACTAAATGTTTACGGTCACGGTATTGAATTTAATCATTGGGTCTTAATTGAATGTACATGTAGTTTAATCAGCATTAAAGAATCCAAATTTATTGTAAGAATTAAAACATCATGTAGATTTTTTAAAAATAAAGACAAAAATCTGCTGAAAAGCTGAGGAGCGAACATCGATAAAGAAATAGCTCGTCTTCATGTTACACAAATTGTATATAGAAATCCCGAAAACTATTTGTATAACATACTAGTAGTCATCAAATATATTATAATATAGTACCAAAACTTAGAGGCCTTAATTTTTTTTTATTTTAGAGTTTAATGTCTTGTCGTCCTCATGTGAACGCTTACATATACATGTATGATTACGCCCCAAAACATATCGAATATGCGACGCAGCTTTCAGTTTAGCGCCCTAATGTAAACAAAAGATCGCTCAACGGCTATATTTATGATGCGTATATTGTATTAGCAGCTTGGTAAGATATGTCTATTTCCACTGAAAAATGAAATAATAAATCAACAATCCTAAAAAAAACCATTAAGCAGAATAAGTTCTATGGTGTAAATGTGAGTGGAAATTTTAGCAAGACGAAAATTTAGCAATTTGTCCTTTAAAACTGGTATTTTATTTTTAGTTCGATGTAATTACATGTATAGTAATTTTTAAAATGCTCACTGAAGACGCTTTTACAAATTAAATATCTCAGTTTGTGTTATGAACATAAGTATGTCCGAAACATTCCGAACACGAGCGTTCAATATCGAACGCCCCCTTGTAAACAAAAATATGTCGTCTGGTCAACTCCTCAAAGACAAATTTATGATACATAGGGACAGCTAGGTAAGATATTTTATTTTCACACAACATTAGTATTATTGATTAATATTTATTATTTACACGTCTTTTATCAATTTTGATGCAAGAATTTCCAGGCGGTTTGTGCCTAGCAAACATGTAGAACAGTGCAAAATTTAACTCTGGATACGATATTGTTCAGACCTTTTACTACCATTTCTTATTGGAAGGATTTTTTTTAGCAGTTTTTCGGGGTGTCATGATTTTTCCCAATAAATTGTTTCCCCAAACATTTTTTCAAATCCCATTTGAACAAATTGGCGGGTGTAAAAATATGATTTAAAAAATCCCATTTGGAGAAAATATTCCGTCTGATTTTCCCTTTGGGAGAAAGATTGAATAAATGTTAGGACTTAAAATTCCAACATTCTCCCATGGTATTCTGACTTTTAGAACTTTAAATAAGAGATGTTTGCGAGTTCAACATAATACTTTGTTCGACACCCGGGGCTGCTACATATACTTTGTAGTAGTCAGATCCTGGACCTCTACTGAAGCTAAATAGCGAGTTTCCCCAAACAGTGCAGATACAGATGAAGCAAACGTAATAGGACAGCAATGGAGTATTCTTTCCGACCGCAGTGGAGACAGAAAAAGTTCAACTTCCCTTCATGTCAGCATCCAGTGTGCCGAAGGTGCGGAAAAGTGCATCCTAACGTTTTTTGTTTTGCGTTTAGCCAGAAGTGTTACCAATGCCACAGGATTGGACATTATTCGAGGATGTGTTTTACACAGATGAAGAAAACAGCGCCAAAACCAAAACATAAAGGACCAGTGAATCCCAACAGAAGGAAAACGCGAGACATGAAACGACTGCACAAATATATTGAAAACAAACAAATTTTGAGAGAATTACCGTTCAGTTCTCTTCGAGACAGCCAGTTTCGGTTATATTGTGACACTTCTTCTTCTATACGAACTGAGCTTAACAAGCTTAAAATTCAATTACGAAAATCTAGTGAGCAGAACAAAAAAGTGGAATTGGACTTAAAAACAGCCGAGTCGGAAATCGAAAAGTTAAAGAATGAAAAAAAGGAAACCGAAAAGCAGTTTAAACAGTATTCAGACAACTCTAGTGATAAAGTACATGCATATCTGAAGAAAATTCACAAATTAGAAGAGGACGCGCAAGGTGACAGAGTCATTATGGGTTTGATGCAGAGGAAACTAAAAGAAATCGGCAGTGAACATAATCAGTATGTCATGAAAATTCAGACGAACGCCGAAAAGACTTCTCAACAGTTAAGGGACCAAAACAACGCCCTGTTGCGGCCTCGAAGAATTGCAGGATCAAAAAGATCATTTAGAAACCTTGTTATTAGACAATCAACGCCGTTGCCATAGATGTCAAGGACCTGGAAGACCAAGAAGAGGCCGGTTTTATTAAAAAAAATTTCAAAACACGAGGACGTGTTTTACGCGAAGGCGAAGCATGTGTTACGGAGTAAAATACAACATTTTTGGACTTCTTTTAAATTAATGTGTAAATTAAATTTTCGGACTTTGTGTAAATTGTTGTCAAAACTTTTCTTATTTCGGCAAATGTGATTTTGTTCAATCTAATTTTGTAGGAAGAAGCTTTCGTATTCCCATGAACTTATCTTTGAGATATTTTGATTTAATTTAAAACATGTTTATTGTAACGTAAATGATAGATTTTGTACATTCTTACATATTTACATTGCTGGTTTTAAGTAGCATTTCTCGGCTACTGAGTGCTAAAAATGTTATAGCAAGAAATTTTGAATTAATATCTTATTCAAGATAAGTACTTACTCTTCAAGGGGTAGAACGTTGCTAAAATGAAAATCCAAAATAGAATTAAGATTAATTCAACAATAAAATTCCAAGGCACATATCCCTTCTAATTCCCGGTATGTACTGCGATTAAATGACCAATAAAAATCAGAATTATTTTATGACTTGGGTGATGAGCAAATGATTGAAAGCACGCGCAGTGCGAACTTCCGGTGATAGAACCAGAAGTTCTGTTACAGGTGAATGGACGAATATCAATGAAGCAGAACAATGCATAATTAGAAGCGATAAAAACGTATGTTACGGTGATAAATATATTGTTCATAGATCCAGAGGGCAGATCTTTCAGAAAGATACTGGTTTTTAAGTGTTCGGTGTCCACTTGCGATGGAAGGTGATGAAAAGAGATTGGTAGGCGATAATTAATGGTCACGGTTACCTACTAATGCAATGATAGACATATGATGACCCAAATTCATATCTGACCCAGAGAAAATTTGCTCCCCTTTCTCTCTCTCTATATATATATCATGTGCTAATTATTTCACAGTCTATCAAGTCCTGTCAAAAACTGAGGAAAGTGACAAAATGAATTACGAACGGAACTTGTTTGTTTTTGAAACTAAGAAATTTTTAATGATTAATGAGCCTGTTAAAAAATCTTCTAAAGTGATAAAATTAGTGTCGGTCTAATGAAGGAATGGGCAATGAATTTAATTAGGTTATTTTGACAAAATTTATGCTAAATCTTAATTAATATAAATTCCTGTTTTTAAATAAGCAGAACAAGTTTCTAATTAATTTCATCCCATTCTAACTGGGAAGTAAAACCTGTATCTTACCTAGGTACCATAACACTCAATTTCAAAGAAAAGAAAACGTGAATGATTGATGGGCGTAAAGTGTTTGACATGACCTTAGAAACTTAATTGATTAACCTCCTCATTTAGACGCATAATAAAAAACTTTAACACTTTAATTGCGACTTTCATTTGTGGAAAAAATAGGCATTTACAAAATTACCACCGAATGCATTTTTACATCGCTGTTATATTTTTTTTAATACTTACATAATATACACATTTTGCATACGTGAAACTGGAACGATTTATAGCTGACATATTTTTTACATTAGCTTGACTTTGAAAGCTCTTGAAATGCACATACATATAAAATGAGTTATTTCGGGATGTCTTTGCCTATTTTATTGAAATTTAAATTGATAAGTTTGTGCGATTGCTAAACATAAAAAGACAGCACAACATGAACCCAATCATCGTTTTAAATTTTTGTTATTATTTTAACAGTGTAAATGAGCTAGAATAAAATGTACATTATGATAGCACTGCTTATTAAAAATATTATTCTAGAAAAAAAATGCAGACTCTATTTGGTGTATTGATCATTTTTAATATTGCAATCACTGTATTCAGATATTATCATTTTTGTATGCAATTTGAAAATACTTTTACGGGATGAATTCGTCCGTCTACTACTGTTTCTGGGTCAACCGTGAGCTTTCCTCTTATTGTTGAACCCAGATTCTTTAAAACCTCAAAGTCACCAACACGAGTTACAGTTTTGTACTTTTATATAGAATCAGCAAGGAATATACTTTTACACGAGTTTGGGATGTATCAGTACCGAATTATTTGCTTATATGGTCTAACTGCCTCAAACAAACAATTTGGTTCTTGTGTCCAACAAAATGCATGTCGCAAAAAAAAATCATTGAAATTATAATAGTGACAACAGATTTACTTTTTTTGTAATCCTATCTTAAACCATATTTTATGTCATAATGAGAGTTAATACATTATACCTTAATTATGTTTGTGAATCGAACGGATGCAAAGTCATTCACTGATTTTTTTTATTATGACAATAGCAGATAACATCAGGATTAACTACTTAACTTTTGAAATAAATTGTCAACAATAGTTAAATCAATTAATGGTGATTTTTGTTCATTTTATGGCTTAAGTTTATCGATATGAAAAAAAACGTGTGCGAAGGTTTATCCCAAGATTAAAACTGGTATAAAATCTTCAATAATTGAAAAATTTCCACAAGACTTTCTTCATAACCTGAAAATTTTCATATATGCAATAGCATCTAAAATATTTAAATAGACATAAGGTTAGGTCTTGTCTATCGCCGCACGAGAAGAATATATCAATGTTGTTACATGCATGATGTATGATGTGTCTTTTTTCACTATAACTTTGAGTATAATGATACGCAGGATTTCGTCAAAAATGAATGTATTTAGAAATAACAGTACTAGTAGGACAAAATTCAAATAATTTGAATTCAACAAAACAAAACAAGATGTTGTGAATTAAAAAGTAGTAAATATGAATAAAGAAGCACTCAAGCGATTAAAAGTTTGTGGTATGAACTGGAAACAAATGCCGAAACGTAACGTCATTAAGACATGCGTAGTTATTTTTACATGCGGCGATAGACAAAATCGAACTTAGAGTTCATCATAATTTTTTTATTACTATTTCAATAATAATTTAAATGGCATTTTAAGCTGAAATCAAAATTGAAAGGGAAATAGCATGTCAAACTTTCTTTAAAACATTCCATATAAAAAAAAAGATAGTAACATTACTTTTGAATCAACCATCGTAAATATTTGGATATTTGTAAACATGAGTTAAATAAAAAATTAAATGTGTGTTTATAATTGAGTAAAAATGAACCTGACACTTGTTTATTCTTATTTGTTCCGTTTTAACTAGATTACCAGGGAAAAAAGCTTCAATTAAAACTTCATGTATGGTTTTTTTCTGCTACTTAAAAAAAGATTATTTTTTAGACATAATCAACAATAAAGGGTCATTTGCTTTTTGGAAGGTACAGAATCTATTTTTAGATGAGAAATCCTAAATTTCCAAACAGAGAGGCCTTTCTATTTATATCCTCGAAAAAAGCGTATAAACATTGTTAAGTTTAAATTACATTAAAATTTACATTTTTTTTTTAAAAATTTTAAATCGAAAACAGACATATTTTTAAAGTATTATGAATCGCCAAGATATTTATGACTGTAATCTTGGTCTATATTTTACATGCAAATGACTAAGGTCAAGAGAGGCAACTCTTACCATTGTTCTTAAAATAGCAGTGGGAAATTATATCGAATATATTTGGATTTAAGTGTTTTAGGCTGTGATTAACATGAAATATTTCACAATTTCAGTGCAAATATAAAAACAATTTTTTCTTCCAAATCTCTCTTCAAATTCACTTAGTCCAGCGAATTATCAAACACTCCAAATGGACAAGAAATCGCATTTGATATTTCTGTTTACTTTGACTTTAATAACGTGCTATTGTGTTTATCAAGTGCACGGCATTAAAGTTCGAGTTATAAAAGGTAACTCTGATCCGACGACTCCTGATCCGGAGTACTCGGAAGACAAAGACGGGGTTGAGGGAGAAACTCGTCCACAGTCCCCCCTAACTCAGGCTAGCCAGGGACGGTCCACGCACGGACACATGTATATCGTGGGAACTGTACTTCTGGGATTAGTTTTCCTCTTCATTCATCGCTTTTATGGAAGACTGCAAGCAATATTTATGCATGGGAGAATATAGAAACTTATAAATGTAAGTATTTTTAATATATGAATCAAATGTTTTTTCCATCGAATTTAAAGAAGTAAACTGAGAGTAATTAAGTATGATACAATGTAGTTGCTTTTCAGGTATCAAAAATGGCAAAAGAAAATTCATTTTCGTGTGATTGGACTTTGGATAATTAAATATATACTGTTGAACATATACTCAAATACAGACTTAAATAGACCGTGTATTTAGATATTAAATACTGTACCATATTACATGTAATTAGAATATCATTAATTTTTCTAGGGATTGAAAAGAACGTCTCCCTTTTTGAAGATATAAATTATTCGCATACTATATTTATTTAAAAGAATAATTTAGGTAGATAAGTCAGCTTATAAGAATGGTTTAAGCATATATTGATCAATGATTAAAGACTTCATTGTTTCTTTTCTTGTTACGATCTAAAACATTAATCATATTCACATGTCAAAAAGTGCCGCTTTGGGAGTAAACGTTCATGATTCTTGAAAATTTTATGATGTTTTGTGTTTAAATTCAGCAAAGGTCACCAAGAGTGAACACACCCTGTGCTGCACGACGAAAAACTAGTATTGCCGATCGAAACCCTTAATGACTCTGATGTTACTTTTATATCTGAAACTCTTTAGATTTGACATACTAGTATATACATTCTGATCAGTGTCTAATTTTTGTACCATGCCTAACCTCATTGCATAATATTGTAAATTTTGATATTTTGTAATTGTTTTGCTACATTTTTTGTTAATATCAGATAGTTATTTTGCTATTAATTCACCAACCTTGCGTTTTCATTACTGTCAAACAGAACACCACAATCCAGGCATCATAGGAAACTTTTTTCTAATATATATGAATATTTGTTCAAGTGCAACTTTTTCAAAAGGAAAAAAAATCATGCACTTATTTTGATGGTCTTTGAGTTTATGCTAATGAATGCAACAAAAAACTTTACATTTCAAGATAACACAGCTATAAATAGTTACGCGGATATGTGCAGCATGATAAGCGTTCGGATAGGTTTCTTAAAACACATTACGTTTTGTCAAAAATAAATTTTTCTAGAAAATAATAACTAGAAAATGGTGTAAACATCAGGTTTTGAAGATATACCTCATAGATCAAATCTATATATGCAGCAATACTTTTCAAGGTTATCTTTACAAATGAACGATTCGTGCTGAATCAGCAATTTTAAATTTTTACATCATGCGCCAGAAATAAGTGCTTGTCAAGATTAATCGAAAATCTTTCAATACAGAATCGTATTACTAAAAATGGGATAATGATGACACGTTCTTACAAAAAGGTGTGTGCGTATCCCAAAATATTTTTAAAACCTTTTATGCTCGTTAAATGTATTTTAGATTATTACTGATGATTTTAAATGACATACAGACACTGTTTATTGTCTGTGACACTTGCCGATTCTATTTTCGATCCAAATTAGGCAGAAAAAATTTGATTGATGTATTGCTTAGAAAAAATATATTTCTTAATAATTCCACTTTTTATCAGTTAAATAATATTTTTAATTTGCATACAAAAATGACAATATCTGAATACAGTGATTGCGAAATTGTAAATACGAGGGTCATTCAATAAGTAATGCAACATACAGTATATCATAATAAATGTTAAGGCACTTAATTTTATTTTTTTAGCAGTTGAAAAGTTTTACTGAAGAGGTGCTAAAAACAGAAAACCCCATGAATTTTCCTATTGTCTTCGCAAAGAAATTCACTTTTAAAGTAAGAATGGTCACTACACTGAGCGAACACCTGCTTATATATGATCTCTGCCAAGAAAATGAAAATAACAGCGTATGTGAAAACTGTGCTTTTTACTTAAATCGCCGAAGAGATCTTAATTAAGATATGATTTTATTTGTAGAAAAGGTTATCTTAAATGCTGTATACTTTTTAGATGGATTCTTTAACTCAGAAGAAAAAAGGAGAGTTTAAATAATACAATCAATCTGGCCGATTGAAATATTGGTCACAACAAAAAATATCGATGTAATGTGCCACATGATATCTGAAAATGCTAAATTCACATGTAAAGACATCGTAAAGATACTAAACATTAAATCGTCACAGCATTTCGTAGAATTTTGACAAAGGAAAAAAAATAATAATATTTCTATCAGGTAGTGCCCTATATTCTTACAAATGCCTTAGAGAAAACATGCAGCAAATGTGACAACGGTCTATTCAACATTTGATTCGAAATATCTGTGCACATTTTTATAGCCGAAAAATAAGATTAATAATAAAAAAATGTGGAATAAAAGAAAATGTGTAATTTCATTATGATAAAGGAAAGCAAGTGTTCCAAACATGTTTTATTAGTTTTCGTGTATTTTGAGAGATCCATTAGAACGTGTACATATATCCAATAGAAGGACTAACAATGGTAACTTTTATGTGCGAATTGCACCAAGTAAAGTAAAGCAGATTTCTTGCAAGAGTAGTCCAAATTAGGAAAATTATTATTTAACTAAGTAATTATCAATTCCGAATATCAATATGAATATATAGCAGAGTACAATCTTGTAATCACTGATGACCTTCAATCGTATTTTAAATCCTTTAGTGTATAACTATCACATTGTAATCTATATTCTATTAGGCATAGTTATTTTTTATGCTCTCTCTCTCTCTCTCTCTCTCTCTCTCTCTCTCTGTGGTGGAAATGGGTTTATATCTTGTAAATTATCTGTAACTTTAAAAATGTTCTTAGAGCACTCACTGCATTCAAGATAAAGAATAATCTTTGTTTTAAAAACAAACGATTAAACATCTATCTTGGAGGAATCAGTTGTAGAAACCTTCTAAGACGAGAAAACATTCGTATAAGCAGAGCTCTAAAGTTCATAAAAATTTTGCCAACTAAATTTTTGAGTTTAGATTTTAATCAATATCATTTAACAACAAATATCTTCGAAAATAAACAAATTACATACACTCATTCAAGTTCTTCATGTTAGAAGATTCAAAGATGTGTATACAGAAATACTGATTATATCAATGTTGCAGATTTCTACCAAGCATGCATGTCTGTGGTCAACGAACAACAATGTTTGCTCTCATATGATAATTGGTTTTCAGGTATTTAAGGTATTTAAAGAGAAAAAAAATCATCATTTAAAAATAGCTTTTTGTGCTCATGCTGTGTTCTCGTCCACACACCAGCGTGAAGACCTTCCGTTAAGATAAATGAAGCGTCAATAAAACTACTGATTCTATATAAAATAAAGACTCGAATCTCTGGCAAACCTAAGAGGAGCACAGTATGGTCTGATAGAAAATAGCCATTCTAGTTTATTTCTCATTGTCACAGATGGGCACGCGATCTAAGTCGTCATTTAATAAGGAATGTTATGTAGGAGCATCTAACTCTATTTATTGTCAGGTGATCTACATAAAAACGATAAGTAGTGGATCAGTTTTATGACTGATATATTGGTTGGTAGGCAGACTGTATAAAAATGGAAGTATTGTATCCTACATATATTCATACGTATTACTTCCAGGAAAAAACACTGTGTCTATAAAAATATACATTGCATATATTTAATGAATGTTGGCTGGTTGGTTCCAAAACTAGAAAACCAAGACGTATAAGTGACACATTAGGAAAAAAAAAGTTTTGGTGTGGGAGTGCAAGAGGGCAATAGCAACAGGAAAGGAGTGTCTAAATAAAAAAGGGTATTTGTGTGAAAAGTTAGTGCATAACGCATTTAACGCAGTTGCCATTTAAGTCAATGAGTTTGTAAGATATATTTCTAAACCATTTTTAACTTAATATTGTAGACTCAAAATACATGAAATATATGGAAGAAGAATTAAAAATCTATTGCTTCTTTGCCAAAAAGATCGAAAATTCAATACTTTAAGTATACCTTCACCGTCTAATACAAATAACTAGAAAGGATGTATCTATATATTAAAAATGAATTAAAACCCTTTCAACGATTACATCATTAACACAATATAGCAATACAATAAAATACAGGGACACGATGACTAACTTTTCTTTCGTCAACTTCCTTAACTTATCAAACAAAATGCCTTTATCACGAGCATATGGGGTTTATGTTTCCGAACTGACTCAATACGCAAGAGCATGATCTACTAACGAACAATTTCTAGCACGATGAAAGCTATTGACAAACAAGTTGATGAATTAAGGATATCAATAATTTATTGATATAGAATAAATAATTAATTTCTTAATTTAACTAGTTTTTGGATGTTACTGTTGAACATATACTCAAATACAGACTTAAATAGACCGTGTATTTAGATATTAAATACTGTACCATATTACATGTAATTAGAATATCATTAATTTTGGCAAATATAATAAAACTTGTATTGAAAACCATAGCATAGATGCATTACAGTCTATGAATATTCCGAAAGTTATTGGCGATGCTCTTTTTCTTCCTCAGTCGCCAATAGAAGTGCACAAATAAACATTTAATGGTTATCATACATCATATAGATCTTATATTTTATTTTAAAATAGTATGTTCAATTAACTTTGTTTTAAATTTTGTGTGAATATATCTGTATAATTTATAATGATTTATGATATCTATTTATAAATCTATTGTACATATTATATGTATTATATTTATGTATATATTAAACAATTAAATGGTTACACACATGTAAATTTTATGTAAGGTTATTTTAAAATGTGTGTGTGCATGTGAGGTGAGGTGTTTGTTTATAACTTGTTTTGTATACATGATAAATTTATATGTCATCCTACAATGATAACCAAGTGTTTTCAAGAAGTATTTTTTGGAATTTTAGATTGCATTATTCTTTGGTTAGTTTAGCGTTATAGTTTTTCTCAGCCTTTTGTCCATACAATTTGATGATAAGAAGTTTCTTTTTAGATCTTTAGATCCCACTTGGAAATCATTTTCTACACTATGGATGATAAACTGGCTTATTATTTTTCAATACTCCGGTATTTTATGATATTTATTTATGTGAACTTAATGTTATCCTTTTAACAAAAATTATATACTGTGCATACTTTATATCATTATACATATATCATATAATTTATTATTTAATTTTATGGATTAATTTCAAACCAAGGGCTGATCCCTCAACAATATTAACCTTAAAGCTTCTGCCCTCAAGTAAAATTTTAGTTGTCAGACTGTTAATTCTTTTATTTTGTAAACAACAGCAGTTTGTAATAATTTTAAATATTAAACTAATATGAAAAAATGTCTCATATATAATTTCGAAGCTTCTCAATATCACTGCAAAGAAATTTTTAAAGAGCATTCACATCATAATGTGCAATGTACCTCAAATTATAGTACACTTGTTCTGCCCATTTCCTTTTCTTTCTTTTTTTTTTTAGTTTTAAGTGGCAGACTCTGAACTGCTCGTTACCATCAATCTTTTTTATTCTTTCAAAGAAAGACGTTTCTACACCTTTTGAAACTTCTACCCGAGAAGAAGAAAACATTTGCACAAAACTCTACACTCAGATAGATCGATGGCGTTTTATAAATTTACAAAAGTCATGGTAGATTATGCAAGTCGATGGGCCAGACATAAAGATGGCGAGCTTTTAATAAAAGATACTACAGAATCTGACACACCTGTTTTATTCTCTTTGGATATTTTACCTATGCAGCAATATACCTTATCACCTGTTTATTGGGTTTTTATCATTCAGTTGATTCGATATGCAAGAACATCCTCTACGTATGAACAATTTATAAAACGAGGTAAGTAATTGACAAACAAGCTGATGAACCGAGAATAACAACGAACTCGCTTATAGTCATCATTTCGTAAGTTCTATTGTCGATATAATGCTTGTCAACATATTCAATTTATCATTAAGCCAAATATTTTTGCTAACTGAAGTTTTTCATACTAATTGTTAGGCCATTTGATACACTTTATTCACTGAAAAGTAGGCAGATGTTTTCGTTATTTTCCGAGCATGACAAAGAGCACACGGCGGATGTGACCGTAACGCAGGAAATGCTTACTCCTCCATTGCACTTGATTCTACTCCTGAGGTTTTAGAGGCCCTCTGGAATTTACTTGGGTCCTTGTTTGTCTTATTCACATATTTGTATTGTTTGTAATTTTTATACACGATGTACAATAGATAACCTTTTTTTTTTTTTAATTGCCCTTTTTATTCTATAAAAGGCATTGTTTGTCTTTTAAAAAAGGCGTTATCACGTCTTTCAAGAGTACGTTTTCATCCGAACTGACTCAATACGCAAGAGCATGATCTACTAACGAACAATTTCTAGCACGATGAAAGCTATTGACAAACAAGTTGATGAATTAAGGATATCAATAATTTATTGATATAGAATAAATAATTAATTTCTTAATTTAACTAGTTTTTGGATGATAACATAACCTTGTTTGGAAATTAAAACTAACATTAAGTCGAATACTGACTGAATTTTTTCATACCAATTGTTTGACCATTATTTACGAAGTCAATTATCTACAGAATTTTCCGTTAAGCCTATCATGACAAGAAGCACACCACTTGCAGATTGAAGAGGGATTGGGCATGTATGATTTGGCTAATATTAAGCATGCCATACTTTGGTTTACAATTAATGGTCAATTGATAAACGGTAATTCTATTGAATGACCAATGCAAGTATAATTAAGATTTTGTTTTAATTTTTTTAAATCTGATCTTGTTTATCTTTTTTTTAAAGGTGAAGTATCATAGTGTACTAACCAATGCAATCATTTTTGTCCCTAGTTTTAGTCTTAAAATATACAAAAACTCAGGAGCTTCCGGACATTTCGTTCCGTGTGTCCCACCAGGGTGACTGGGTGCCCAAGATCCCCTGCCTGAATGAAGTTATCCACGTCCGCTAATCACAATTACTGTTTCCGCTGATGCACATGGCGGGTGTTGGCTGGGAACGCTTTCTCCTCCATTGCACCTAACTGATCTCCCTTCGATGTATTAAAGGTTCAGGTTTGCTATTATTCCCATTGGTATTGTTGCAATGGACTTGTGTGATTGATACTGGTTGATCCTTTTCTTTACATTTCATACAAATGGTTAAAAAACTGAACATTGATTCCTGAATCAAATCTGTGTTTTTATGGCCATGGTTTCTTTTCAATGCTGATCTTAACATTAATATCTTGTGAAAAGGTAGTCGTACTTATCTACAAAACCAGCCTCGATCATGTATTTTTATTCTTTTCAGGCAATTTTAAAGATTGCCTTATTCTGCGAAACTGTTTAAAGGAGAAAAAATGATTGTAGATATGCAAATTAAGAAAAACACATAATGACATTTGAAGTAAAACAGAACTAATTATGAATTATTTAATAAACTAGTGAAATTCTGGTGAACGTCCTAAGAAACTGGCCTACTGAAATATGCTTAATTATACTTGATCAGAATATATGAATACAAATAAACCTTTGATTAGTTATTGATTATCTGTCTATATTTCATTATATATGTGTTCGTCATTTTAGTCCGTTTACAAAAATAACTCACCTGACCAGACTTTTTTATGCTGTGGAAACCAATAAAGGACGCACATGTATACTTATATTAAGTCGAATAATGACTAAACTTTTTCATTGTGTATAGTTGTGCTGATGTATAAAATAAAATAAAAAGAGGTGCATTTTCATCTATTCAATAATAATTTTAAGTGCAAAAATGCAGGTTGAAAACATTTTTTGCATTAATAATATTTTTTTATGCCTAGGATTTTTATTGTTTGGTTGAATCTCCCCAGCTCCTATTTCTTTCCAGAGCCACAATAATGGTATTATGATACACTTTTTATCCACCGAAGTCGAACCTAAGTGTCATTGGTGATCAATTCTGTCATTATTTGATATTGTCTTTGATTTATGATAGGCAGTCGTGAATATTTTTATCGAATACAGCAATAAAAATCACGCCGGAATCTATAGCTTGAACTGAATACCAATATAGAATATTCCTGAATATTTGTATGAATATATAGAACACAACCCAACCCCATGGATTAGAAGAACATTAAGCAAATGGCCAATAAAGCTAGTAAAAAAACTGACTCATGATTTATATGAACAAATTTACATCCGATTGATATTGGATTTCGCCTGTATGTTTAAATTTGAAAAAGAAAGACTATTAGGAACCTATTTTGGTTTTTGAAGATCAATATTCCAGTTACTTCCGGCTGCTGGTAAATATGTTGCAATAAATCAACAGCTCTTCACAACCAGAAACTTCTGCATTAAGAAAAATATAGAATTATTGATTAATGAACGGTGATGTTGTATGGATACAACTTTCGCTTTACATGAAATGTTCATACGAAATCTTTAATGAAAATTGCTGGTAAATATGTTGCAATAAATCAACAGCTCTTCACAACCAGAAACTTCTGCATTAAGAAAAATATAGAATTATTGATTAATGAACGGTGATGTTGTATGGATACAACTTTCGCTTTACATGAAATGTTCATACGAAATCTTTAATGAAAAAATAATTCATAGCATTAAAAAACTTCCTGGAATGGCATTAAAAATTGATACAGTAAAATATTTGTTTATCTATAAATTATGATTAGGAAGATCTTAATTTTTTTGATTTCCTTGTAACATATTATTTTTAGCAACACATTTCAAATAACTGAGGCCATAATTTTTTGTAAGTGCCCTCTTAGAAAAATAAAGACGAATGTGATATTATTTAAAATACGTAGACTTCTACATGCTTGAACATCTTCCTTAGTATGAATTAAAAGTGACGCTTATATCAACTTAATATAATAACAGTCACTGTGTTATGATTTCATTATGATTTATTTAAATATGAATTACATATATAAAATTGATAAACATGATTCAAGAATAATTATTAAAACTAATGGAAATTTAATATGATACATAACTTATTTCTATCTAATTAATTAAACATATCAATATATATATATATATATTTTGACAAAGATACATGTACGCAGTTATATTGTATTCAAGGTCTTGGGGACAACTTTTCCTATTTAAGATTTAAAAAAAAATGCATATAATTTTTTTATATCACTAAGATTTAATAATGAACTAAAGGTACTGTGGGCACTGATGAGCTCACAAAAAGATACTCCCGCCTCCCACATGATTATAATGAAAAAGTCCATGTTTTGCTGTGCAAGAAAGACCCGAAATAAGTGTCAGATCAAAAAGTGAAAATAATAATAGGAGGTTGCAATGACACTATGTAAGAAAGAATCTGAGACAGTATCATTAAAAGTTTATACAGTTGTATGGAAGGAGTAGCGAATAAGAGATGGTTATCCCTCAATATTACAGAGAGAATGGCAATGTCCATGTTTTGCTAAGACACCCAAAATATATTTCCGATCAAAAATTCAAATTAGAGGTGCACAATGACACTTTGTTACAATGATTCTGTGAAAATTTCATTAAATTTCAATCAGGGGTAAAAGAAGAAGTGCTGATAATAGAAGGGTACTCCAACGGACATCCCATCACTATATACCCCTTGGTTTTAAAGCGGGGATATAAAAATTATTAAACAGTAAAAGGTATAACAAAACATTTATTGACTGTGTTCTGTAAAATATGCGTTTTGTTCTACAGATGACGTCATTGTTCATGTTGTCGGAGAAAATGACGTCAGTAATTCTTTCGATGAAAAACTGTGATATCTTAACATATATTGTTGAAAATTTTGTCTTATTTATAATGCCACTTAAAACATTGCTGTGACATCAATCTTTTGTTCTCGTTGTTTTAACATTTTTTTGTATAAGTCAAGTTAGAAATAACAGATGTATCATAGGAATGTGGGTACTCATTTAAATTTTCTTTATATATCTTTCTCTCTAAGTAACTTATGAACAAAGGTTATGTTTTAAGAAAGATATTTGCCGAATGCAGTTCTTTATGAAAAGTCTGTTAAAGTTAGGGATTGGAATGTTTATATATGGTAAACTTTTCATTTAATGGGACTCAAAAAGCATCACACAGTTTGATATTTTTCATGTATATCTGTATTTGGTATAAATCTGATATATACCATGATAACGTTTTATCGAGAACTATTTTGAACCCGGGGTATGTCTGTTTGCAGAAAATAAGCTTATTCCAATTGAATTCAAACGATCAAAACAAATAAAACTCTACTGAGGTGAGTAATTTTGATTGTTCTAATAATACAAATGCATATTTTGTCTGAAATGCATCTTGATAGTGTTATTCTACCAGTTTTGGTGCTAAGATGTTTATGATTGTAAAATTGCCTCACTCCCATATTGATTCGTTACGTCCTATTATAATATCACAGTTCTCTCCTATTTCGCTATTTATCTTGGTTCTTAGAATTGATACTTGTACTTGTTAAATACAGAGTTTTTTTTTACTTTGAAAAATTTCAAAACAACTAATTTCAATGAATATTTGTAATTTAATTATTTAATTAAAACATGAATTTCTTTTTTCTATAACCTTATCTTAAGGACTTCATCATGTCTTAAAATCATTAAACAGAAGTGCCTATATCCATATAAAGTCTGCACAAGTCAACTAACAAAAATAGACATTATCAGAACGTTTATCTCATTTATTGATCCCCCAAAAGATGCAGATATCCCCCGAGTAAGGATGCATTCTTCTTAACAGAGATTTATTAATTTTCGTTATATTATATTTCAGTCAAACGAGCTGTCGTAAATTTCCTAGAGGCTGCAAATCACAAAAAATCCATTCTCTAGTAATAATGAAAGAAAATTCCCGATTAAAAACTTATCAGGTGTATTAGAATACAAAGCTGTAGAGCGTCCATATCTAAATAAAAATTAAGCTATAAATGAATGAAATCCGTCGATTCCATAAACACAGGACTTTCGTTTTTAAGTATATTTTGAACAATTAACAATACTTGTTAAAATTTCTTACATTACAGAGCATTTAATTTTATTAAAGAAATAGAACATATATTTATAAAAATTTGTTTATAGTAAAGCGTACGTTTCGTGATCCGTTTTCAGTTATGGACGACAAACAGGACTCCATGGTGTAGGATATAAACAAAGACCTGGGTTGTATACTTCAGAAATACTCTGTGATAATTACATGTGTGTTTTTCTTTAATTTTATTTTTATGTTATCATAACATTTATATTGCATTATAAATATTTCAGAATACAGAATAAAATGACAGAATCGAACATTATATTTGAAAAAAAAAGTTATTTAAACGAATGTACAACATTTTCTTCCTCTATATATTGTGTTGGTGATCATTATAATGATGTGGATTTCAAGTGTAATACACAACCCCTTCCCTATAGAATTTTAAAATTAGGAAGGAATTCCAGGTCCTTTCCTCCGAATGACAGAAAATTAAATTTTTTATTGTCAAATAAATGATTATTGTTTTACCCTTTTATTGTATTGTTGTTGTTTTTTTTCTTTTCATTACATTTTATTTGTTAACGACGGATTATACAAACTTTTATCACATTTAAAATAACAATCTAAGTCCTGTTTATATACTTAAATTAAACAAGTTTAACCGCATAGTTCTTTTTAGTTTTTATTCAAAGTTTCACACTTATAGAATATAAGAAGTGACAAAAATTTGTATAGCTTAACTTGAATGGTTGCAGAGAGATAGAATTTTTGAACATTATAGATATACAATTCTGTAATATATCCGAATTTATTATTTTCATTATTTTCAACAAATATTGACCCAATAATATATACCAATCCATACATCTCTCTTTTGTTTGTATTATCTGTCCTTACATATTAGAAATCGACACATACTTTCTAGTTCTTTAAGTATAGCTTGAACTGATGTGAAAAATAATCTTTAAAACATTACCCTTCTTCAGTTAAGTATTATTTCAAAGAAGACTCACAACATGCAAATCGTAATTTTTTGACAGACTGTTTGCAATTTTAATGCATTTAATCTGTATGATACGGAAGTCCCAAATGGACCAATAAAATAACATTTTTCTTGGATTTTCAATAAATGTCTATTTTGTGCATAATATCCAATACATTGAAGTTTAATTATCATTTCATTATTATGAAAGGAAGTATGTATGAGGACCTCATATAGAAACAAGCTATGGAAGGTAATCTTAAAAACGCTCATTTTTCAGGTAAACGTTGCTTTAAAATATTTTGAAACTCGTGAACCTTGGGAATTGTTGTTAAGGAGTGACCGGACAGCAGCACAACAGATGTACTGGATCATAGCAGGTGAGAATATTTCCAAGAAGTAGTTAAAGAATGTAAAATTTATTGATTGTTTGGAGATGTCATGTGTGTGTTATAAGCCCCCATCCACCAGTTATAATCACCCGGAACACATGCACTAGAGTAAGACCACCCTCACACAATGTGCAGTACACTCAGAGTGTTCCCCTAGGAGAGATTCCATCTAAAGCAGGAGAATCTCCAGCGAAGTATCACTCTAGGTCCACGCTTTCTTAACGGAAGACTTACTTTAAAACTACATGTAGTTGGAGAGTCTGATCTCACCCCCTGCACAGTAGCCTCCTAAATTGATAGTACTATTATCACTTTATGAAGTGTGATAATATAGCAAAAAATTATAGGGTAGTGCTATTTAAATGTTTTGGACAAAACACAAATTAGATTACATATTCTATTTAATATATAAATTGGGAATTTTCCCAATTTTCTTATTTGCATTTGTATACATCTTCGTTAGCTTTAAAAGAAGATATTTGCTAATCAGGCGTTAAAATGATTTGAAATCTTTGACTTTGTGTTCTTGGTCCTTTACTTCGACTCAATATGCTACAGATAATATTGCCTAAATCTTCATCAGTATTAGAGGAGGCTTTTATTTTTCATATTGTACTCGCCCTTTCTTATGAATGAGATCGTTAATACTGTATTGTGATCTCATAACATGTATGTGTAGTTTAAGTTGGTTGAAACATGAATTTCATTGCTCTATTACCTATCCACTAAATCGAAATTAAAGAACGAGGGCGCTTTTGATTGGCATTCGGCAGGAATCTGGGCGAAATTGAAAAATGAAAATTTTAACAACATGTCACATGAAATTTTAACATTTTTTTAATTTCTCGGGTTCTTGTGCAACAGGAAAGGAAAATATTTTACCGAAATTGAGCTTTGATTTTAAAATATTTCTAAGAAAATAACTTGAAAATTGGCCAGATCAGACATTTGGTACAAAATGGTACATTTTTAATCACGTTTTTCTACAATTTTTTTTATTTCTGGATCTTCTCTCCTTGGTTTTTAAACGTTATTTATGTTAATTCAAAGAAACGAATACACATTAAATATTGGACAGAAGATCCAGAGACCACGAAAAATTAACTTTTACCCAAAAAATCGAAATGTGTGAAGGTGGTGCTTCTTTGTCCTTTTAAAATCTTATGTATATGTGAAGCGGTGATAGCTCAGTATGTTGGGCTATCTGTTCGTGCACTCGTAGCGAAAAGTTTTTGGTTCGAGCCTTGCATGGGGCGTTAATTTTTTTTTTTTCATGCAAACAACCATTTATTTTGTCAGTTTCGTTTTATGTACTGATGTATTAAAATTTTGAATTAGATAAATTTTGGTTCACTTTGGTTCTCGAGCGAAATCATCAATTCCAATCTTCTGTTATATAATGTACATGTATCATGCATCTATGCATTTAATATTTAGGTGTTTGTTTTTTTTTTGTGAAACATTACCAAGTTATAGTACCACCTAGGAAAATCGGACATAAATGTTACAATCTCACAAATTCTTTCAAACTAAATGAAAAAAAACCCCTATGGACGTGTTTGTAAAATCTTACTAGCTATGTTCAGCCAACCAAATCATGGACATTTAAACAATAGATGTTTCGTACAAATGATTCCTGCAGATCACACGCCAAATGCGCCCATCTTCTTTATTGAAAAGGTGACTTCCTGTAGAAAGAGATTTCAGATGAAGAAAGGCTCTAGAGTAAGTCTTCTCGCTTGAAGCAATGTCATCATATGTATTAAGTGAGAAAAAAGAAAAGTAGATTTAGGAGCAGTTGGGGATCCTTTTCTTGCCAGCACATACTACGACAAGGGACCTCAGTTTATACGGTTCTTGTATTTTTAGACAGATTCTATTGGGATTCCCTAGACCCCCACAACATTGCAGAGGGACTGTTTGCTATTGCAAATGTCATCAGTTTTACCAGAGTCTCGTATATTCTCCCAGCCAATGAAATGTTTGGTCCCATGCAGATTTCAATAGCGCGAATGATGACGGTATGCATTTTGAAATTCAGAAGATTCAAAGTACTCTACTGTAAAAGGGCAGAAAAGTTTTATACCATTGCAAAAGACATTCCATATAGAACCATATATAGATGAACAAAATATATGAAATCCCATATCATATGTGTATTCAGATCGTTAATCTGGATTGAAGGGTGAATTCACCATTTCTAAAGGACTTTATTCGGTAATAACCAATATTTGCCCCCAATATATAACTTTCACAGAGAAATATTTAATAATGTTCTAAAACAGGGGGATATATGCTGACTTCAAAGTACTGAGTATTTTCATAAGCAATGACGTCATTTGTTTGAAATGACGTAAATTTAAAATTTCCACGATTTACAGAAAATGTTTATATATTACGTCGATATTTTGAGTAAAATTTACCGAGCGCAGGTCTGACCAGGCTCAATATTTTGATATAATGTGCAGAATTATAATATCAATGAAATATGTAAAGATTGTTCCTGAGCAAACTTGCGCTCTATAAATTTGATTGCTAAAAGTGTTGAAAATTTGTACATTTTGTCCTCTTTCTAAGAAATGAAATTAAATCGGACTAGTTTGTGACGTCATAAAAACAAAAATTGTCAATTAAGTACATTGAAACTATAATATATTCTTTTAATTTATATTTTTCATAAAATTTATAGAATTCATTATGTTTCAAGATTTTTTTCGAAATTTGACTTTTGTGGGGGCAAAGATATGCAATATACCGAATATAGTTCTTTGTCATGTCTGAAAACCTTTTCCTTTTGAACAAATGAACCAATGTCATCAATTGGAAAAATGTTTAAAAAAAAATGTTTGTCAATGAATATTAAATGGAGTTTTAAATCATATATATAATCATATAAATTACCTGCTAAATAGTATCAGTAATTAAAAGGGACCAAACTGTTGAAAACCTTTTATTAAGGTTAAAAAACAAGGTATTACAAGCAAACTTGGTTAACTATTTACGTATCTCTTATCAATTTCCTCATGAAGGTGTGATTGACTTTTATTTTCTTTTAATTTATAGGACATAATAAAATTTTTAGCGATCTTTCTGGTGATTCTGGTGGCCTTCATGGTTGGTTTACATAATCTGTACTGGTATTACCCAAAACAAGTGCGAGAAAAAGTCGAGTTTATGCAAAATAACATCACAGTTCGTGCAGAGGAGGCGTTTGGAATGTAAAGTTAAAATTTTTAGCGATCTTTCTGGTGATTCTGGTGGCCTTCATGGTTGGTTTACATAATCTGTACTGGTATTACCCAAAACAAGTGCGAGAAAAAGTCGAGTTTATGCAAAATAACATCACAGTTCGTGCAGAGGAGGCGTTTGGAATGTAAAGATTTCTTATACATGTTTTCTTATACATGTAATACAATAATAATTTCAACCCTATTTCGAACTTAAGTAATTATAGACCAGAAGAAAAGAGCTAGATGTAATCAAATATTAGCTATTTTATGAACAATTGATAACTTACTAAGCATATATTTTCTTCACTTTTTTCAGTCCAGACAAAACCGTGAGAACAGTGTTTTGGTCCCTTTTTGGGCGCGGAGATGCCACAATTGTAGAATTGGATGAGTTTAATCATATTTTTACTCAGTATGTTGGATACTGGATATTTGGTGCATACAACTGGTGCAGTGTTATTGTGCTTCTAAATATGCTAATTGCCATGATGTCGAGATCGTTTGAACTTATACAGGTAACAAAAGCTATACATTCTTGGAGTTTGCATGAGATCTTCACATGAACTACACAATACTAGTATTTTATTCATTTGCATGTCTATTTCTACTATCTCATGCTTAAAGGTTTGATTTATTTACAACCAGTTAACCTATCTCTATGCAGGAGGATTCGGATACGGAGTGGAAGTTCGCCCGCAGTAAGCTTTACATGGACTATATAAAGTCAGGGGCAACGCTGCCCATTCCATTTAACATGGTACCCTCCCCAAAGTCAGTATGGAAACTGTTGTCTCGCATTGGTCACTGTTTTTGTAAAGGAGAGACGGGGGATCTAAGACCACACCCAGGGCGAATCAAAGATGTAGAACTCTTTGCCACCAGTCCGACTGCAACGGTGAGGAAAATGCTTTTCGACTTAAAATTCAAGTAACAACAACACATTGTTTTAATCATTTTTTTGGCTTTAAATACATTTATATTTTAGTCTTGTGTTATTAATACTGAAGTGTGTCGTTTTAGACATCAGGTTGGGATACAGTGCAATCTCAGCGTCAAGCTAATGGTATAAAGAGATTCCGAGAGAGAATGCAAACAACTAATGGTTTTGTTAGAAGTGATTCTGAACCAAATTTGTTTGAGGAAAAACTTACGTATAAGGTAAATGAAAACTTTAAAGTTCAAAGTTGATTTACGTCTGTGCCTAAAGTGAGTCTTTTGAATTGTAAATTATTAATTCCTAACTAAAATGTATTTTATTTTTATAGAGGGTAATGAAAAGAATTGTCAAAAGATACATATTCGACATGCAGAGAGAAAATGACAGTAATGATGGTAAGTAATACTGGATATGAAGCTTATATATTCTAGACAAAATTAAAGTGAAAATATGTTAAATCCCTGTGGTTATATATTTTACATCTCTTGACTTTTTAAAAATTCGTTTTCTATCTTTTCTACAGATTTCGATGAAGTAAAACAGGATATTTCCAGTTTTAGATATGAAATTTTAAATCATTTACAATCACGGGAACAGGAAACAAAAGAATGTTGTGAAAAGATGGACGTAATGGAGCAGAAAATGAACCACCTGATAAAACAACAATCATTGCTGCTCAGTAAACTAGCACAAACAAACAGTGTAGATATTAATCAAAATGGGGGAAATCCTCATGATGTTTTAAGTGGGCAAGATAACAGTGAAAACAGAAAGAGTTCAAATGCACCATTATTGACAGAAAGTGCTTATTCCTCATTAGAGGAACCATCGGGTGAGGAGGAAATCCTCCAGCAACTGTCTCAGGCCAGAAATCAGTATTTAGAGGACATTCCCGAGGAGGAGTCGGCATCTCATAGGGAGGATAAGCGTCTAAGAGTCAGATTGCGATCTGATAGCCAGGATACTAATACGTCATCAAGATTGTCTCGTCAGCAGTCTTTAGATGACGAACATTACTCTACAGATGACGTCATTGTTCATGTTGTCGGAGAAAATGACGTCAGTAATTCTTTCGATGAAAAACTGTGATATCTTAACATATATTGTTGAAAATTTTGTCTTATTTATAATGCCACTTAAAACATTGCTGTGACATCAATCTTTTGTTCTCGTTGTTTTAACATTTTTTTGTATAAGTTAAGATCAAACAAATTTCAATTTGAACTTATATGCAAAGATACCAAAACTTCAAAATTGTGAATGATATTTTGATATTGTCTGTCCTAATTCTGGAGACGTACCTTCCAGATGCAGACGTATCTAAGGGTGAATGATGACAGGTAGAGAGTGAGCACGGCCACATCCAGGTAATTATACAAAGAATCAAAGTAGTCGTACAGACCCTCACTGAATACCTGCTTTATCTCCTGCCAAAGCATACCTGATAAAAGTAAATAGATTTTTAATAGCCAATTTGCAAAAAATAGAAACGAAAGAAAATAACGATTACGATGTATATAGATAAAGGGTTTTATTAAACGATTCTGAGACTAAAATTTGAAAACATTCTTCATACAACTGAAGTGTACAGGTTTTCAGAAATTGTACATTGAAACAAAATTAAACTCTCATTTTGACAGCTGTTCCGTTTAGGTACTTACAATGAAACTCTACTTATATCTTGCTTTTGCAAAACAAATTAAAAGAAACTGTCACAAGCCTAAGGTTCAAAGTTCGTTGAGAAAACATAATGAAATTTTCAAACAATTTCTCGAAATGTTAACAAATTGCACACTTTTGTCTAGAACCCCGTCTGATAAATGCACTAAAAGTTATGAAGAATATGTAGTTGTTCCTAGTAAAACAGAGGTTGTATTCATGTTAAATATGTCAAACATCTTAACAAGGCATATTGCTTTTAGTAGACCCTTTGTGTAGATATTTTAACCATAAATTCTACTTTATTTGTTCAGCATGTTGAAAATTCAATAGTTTACAGTGTACTGTGAAATCACAAATTTTCATGGGAATTTAATTTTCGTTGTTTTCGAGGTGTGAAGAAACTCACGAACTCATGTCTACTAAGAAATGAAATCACAAATTTTCTTGTGAATTTAATTTTCGTTGTTTTCGAGGTGTGAAGAAACTCACAAACTCATGTCTACTAAGAAATGTAAACTGTAACAAACATTTCTCTTCAACAATTCTTTACCCACGAAATTAAATCCAAACGAACCAAGATTTTCCTCAAACCACGAAAATTTGACTTCACGAAATATGTGATTTTACAGTATATATATAGTGAAGAGAGAGAGTGTTCAAAGAAACCTTATTTTATTAGGTCTATAAAATTTATTAGTCTGTAAATTTTTTTTCAAACACAAACAAGATTTCTATATCTCACATACAATAATGTCCAGATGAATTTTATTCTTCATTTTCGTTAGAATAGCATGTTCTAAAGAAAGTCAGTTATATAATCTAAAAGTTTGCATAAGGTCAACAGATGTTTAACAAACAAACGTCTACATTGGTGTCGTAAGATAAACTTAGGATGACCTATTTAATGTTTTAGAGTCAGTTAAAAATATATCGTGTTTCAATTACAATATATTGTACATGTTTGCTTAAAGGACACAGTTTCAACTGATCTGTTTTAATGTTTACAATTTCTAATTTAGGTAATTCAAATTATCAACAAAAAATTGAAAATCATTTGTTGATTTACAAAGGAGATACAGAACTTAAATTCTTCATAATGTAAACACAGATTGTGCCTTGTTTTTGTTTAAATATAGAAAATATCATACTTATAACAAAAAGAGATTCAGCAAATCACTAGATATTGCCTTATCGTATTTAGAATTAACGTTTTTATTGACAAAATCTGCTTCGTAAGAACATATATCGGTATATCTAATCTTTGTAAACAAAAACATGGCATGGACCTTGTTTACATAACAAAGGTATGGAGCTCTAAACCTGTCTTGTTTCCATCGACTGAAAATCAATTTTTTTTAATCATTAAAATATTGACAAAATCTGCTTCGTAAGAACATATATCGGTATATCTAATCTTTGTAAACAAAAACATGGCATGGACCTTGTTTACATAACAAAGGTATGGAGCTCTAAACCTGTCTTGTTTCCATCGACTGAAAATCAATTTTTTTTAATCATTAAAAATACCTTAATGAAGTATTTGTAAGCATAAAAAATGGAAAAAATAAATTTTGAAAATTATAAGTTGAAATTGTGTTTATGTCCATGTCACGCAGCTGTTTACTCGGGTTTGGGTTGAATACCTCGTATTATTTTGATTGAGCAATTTTATGACCTTTCTTTTTGATGAACTGATATATAACCTTAATTGCTGAATCACACTTAAAACCAAACGCCCCATAGAATGATTTGTACATAATTTGCATCGCAACCTATCACATCCATCACAAAATAATAGTATTTGTCATATGTTGTAGTGATCTGGAGACCTACTAACCAGATTGATCAGGTCTATTAGAACCAGATATATGCAAAACATTTATATTCATAGCACCAAACGATAATGATTAGCCCGGGATCCGAAACTATAGACATGATTTGTGGTTTGACACTGAGATTGGGCCAGGTTCTATTGGAATTCCAGGAGAATATCATCTCAGTTAATAGTTCAGACAGTATCTCTTGAGTAATATAAAAGAATAAGCCCCCAGGGAGCTCTCTCTCTCTCTCTCTCTCTCTCTGCCTACCAAGAGAGCTAAATAGACTGACATCATTTAGAATTCCACGAGGTCCTGTGTTCATTGAATCTATCAAAGTTTGGTGTAGTACCTAATGAAAACTACGGCAATTTCTAGCTATACAATGTATACCAATATAGATGCGTCAGTTTTAAATTTAAAATAACCATGATGCTTACTTGACAAATCCAAATAAGGGATAAGGCATGCATGCAGAAGAAGGCCACGAATTACTAGTAATCTATTTACTTACCTATGATCCATAGACTAAGCCCAATCTGTATAATTTCTGGTCGACTCGTGCGGACGACAAAGTCTTCCGGAAGCGTCAGACGACTGTGGTTTTTGTACCAGAGGTAGTGTTTGTAGGGACCAGAGAAAGACGAGAGACGGGTGAGGTCTGTCGTCCCCTCAGCACTTGAGATCAAAATCATAACGAGAAAAGTTACAAAGGACATGGCGTGACCAATAAACTTTATACATGGATACTGAAGGAAGCGCCCAACCTGAAAAAAAGTGTATATGTTAATGTCGCTGCTGCATACATTCGTATGTAATTATAAAAAAAATTAATACATTTTCATTTCTAAATGATTTTCTGTGATAACTTTTTGAAAGTTTAATGCTGATTTCTTGATAATTATATTTGAATGCAAATTTCAAACGTCAGGACCTTAATCTGCATGTCAATTTATGGCTGTTTTTATAATATTTCCGAAGTCCGTTGGCGGAGATTATTGGAATTAACATGAAAGGCCTCATGTATTTTAAATCTATCAGACAACATTTCTTGATTTCATATTTACAATTTTTTCCAAATATATAAGTAAATATATGAAATCATTGTCTACTTTTTGGGGTATGCCAGCGACAACAACGGCAGTTGGAAACGTGGATAATTTATGCTAATTAACCCGTTATGCCAATTATCCCACGTTTCAAACTATCGCTGAAGCCCTTACATGCATGGCATACCCAACAAACTAGACAGTGATTCCTTGAGTAAAATATCTTATAAGTACTAACTCTCTAATTTTATTTTACAAAAATAATCTTCAAAACACATTGATTTTCGTTTGAAAAATTTGCCCCCAAAAATGTGATTTTGCAGTAATTACGTTATCTACTCATTTACATGTAAAACACCTTCAAGTTTAATACGAATATAATTAAATCTACGAAAAAGCTTTATACACTTAGGACTATTACTGTAGGAGTATTTTTTGAAGGAATCACTGTCTAGTTAGTAGAAGGACATCCAACATAGTCGGAAACGTGGGATAATTATCCCACGTTTCAAAGTATCATTGATCCAAGTATGTATGTCCCTTGCATAATCTACTAACTAGACCATGATTTCTCATATTTCAATTTCACTGTGAAAAAAAATTGTAAATTTAGATTTAAAAAATGTAAGATTAATAGATTTAAATAACAGGAGGCCTCCCATGTGAATTTCGAATGTCCCTGCCCTCTGATGTCTAACATAAAGACAACCGCACGCGATTTACAAGCATATCGCCTTTTTAGCGTCAAACATAAAGACAGACGCACGAGATTTACATGCAAATTAGGCTCTTTTGCTCCTTACATATCGCTAGGCGAAATAGTTACATTCCGGTAGAATGATCAAGAAATCAACTCAACTAACTTTCATCAAAGAGTTATCACATAGAAAACAAATTGAAACGGAAATATTAAATATCATAAAAATAAGTTACCATCTCTCTCTTTTACAATTCTTATGCATGTATTTCGACCGTTATGTTTAATGGTCATATTTGAATGATATACCATTCAAACATCATCCCGGTTTTAAAATGTTTTTTAAAAAGTAATTCTTCTTAATCACCGAATTTTCTTTAATGTATTCGAGTTGAAATACATCATATTATAGGTTTATTAAATTTATATTCCTGAAAAAATGAACTATAAATGAACTAGGAAATTGATTAAAGTCATTTATAGTACATACAGATGTTTTTTTAAGTGTTTATTTTTCTTTTAAAAAATCAATTTTCTTAAATGAGGAATTGTAGCCTAATGATTCTATATGCTTTAGTTATATCGGAAACATCCGATAAATGAGAAAATAGCAATACATAAAACAATTAAAAATTATCTGTCGCACTGAGAAATGTTTCATAATTCCTAATGCTTTTATAAAAACCAGTAAAACCAATTCAAAAGCAATGAGATTTTCAAAGTGAATTGAATGAGAAATTTATATCAGAATCCTTAAGATATTTAAGAATCTTTACCATTATCAAGTGTATGTCAAACACCCATTAACCCTAACACTCGAAAACGTTCTTGCGTGAACATTTAGAGGAACGCATCTGCTCTGTACTATTGAGTGAAAATCTAGTCTATTGCTCATCCGTTAAAACAGTTACATCTTGATATTCTTTAGTGTTCCTTTGAACCAGTTTATTTTAGAGGATTATGATGATTAAATTTCTTTATTTTGAATCTAAGTACAATCTGTTTCATCTAGGTTCTTTTATTAATCAAGCTAGACGAAATTTTCTCATTTCCCTCTGAAATCGAGTTTTAATATCATTTATTTCTGCTCCGTTCAACAGAGGTCACAGTGTAAAGTGTGCATATTTTGTATTTTTAGCCCTTTTGATTTCCTTCATATATTTAATTAATCAGTGGATATTATATGTGGAAAAACAAACAAACGGCAAAACAGTTCTCAAACATAAGTCTGAGTGTAGTTTTTTTTATTGGTAGTGTTTTGTTACAGTATTGAATTTTGTATCCAAAAGAACTGCATGCGATAATGAAGAAAATGTGAATTAAGCCGATAAACATAAATATCAATTAAAGATTTTCAACGATGTAAAAACAACCTAGTAATACCTGAAATATCTGTTTATATGTGGAACACTTCAGTATTGAAAAAGTGTGTTTTCTGTTACAGAACATGTTATAATGCTTGCTAAAGAATTGGTTAATAGACGGTGAGTATACCTTAGAGTGTGGAGCGAACCAGTAGAGAATGGCCAGTAACGGGTACACCGAGGTGACCCCGAACACCATTAGAGACCGGAAGAACCAGTTAGAGCGCTCCATAGCTCTCAAGTCATTATACCAAATACTGACCAACTTCTGCTGACAACTAGGGTGGGCCACAAACTGTAAACAAATGATCAAGGTATAAGTAGAACATCTGTATAACTTTAATACTTATTTAAAGTCGAGATATATTTATAGAATTGATTCTTACAGCGGAGTGATTTTCATTCCCCGAAGTTTAGAATATATTGTAACCTAAACGGATATTACAAAGACGCTTATAAGGATGAAAAATCGTATGTCACTGACACTTCGTTATAAGCGTGTTTTAACTTCATATTATTCTGATATTTTCTTACTTTTCTTATTTTTCATTATAATCATGATATATTATTAGCTTTCAAAGCGAACATTTAATTGAAAACCAATATTTTATCAAAGGCTGTTAAAAATCAGAACAAACGACAAACAGTTTTCCTTGGAATTGATTAAAGACATTCACCTTGTAAAGAATATTGTTTGTGATAGTGGACAAATTATTTATTTTACCAATTCTGATGAATAAAAAAAAACTTCAAAGATGTAATTTTTGTAGAATGATAAAAGATATACAGAAAACAAGGTTGTTGTCAGCAAGAAATCGAAACTTAAAGATCGTTAACCTCCTGTCAGATTTGAAGATTCTGATTTATTGAGCAAACTATATGTCTAATATGACGATAAAGAACAAAGAAACAGGTAATGGATGGACATTAGATTCATGTTTACTAGTTTGTCAACTCTTCTTTTAATTCATTTTAAAGGACAGACTCGAAAAAAAAAAACAATTGATCTCTGAATTGGTTTATACATTAATATATTTATTTTTTAATTTTGTTGCAAATGGAAAAAAAAAATAACTTTTTAAATTATTGAGAAAATGTAGACTTTCAATGGTGTTAAACTTTATACTTTTCTGTAACCAAGTTTCTTTTTAATCTAAACTAGTTTGTGTCACTTTACATGTAAATCTCATGAGGTGAAATTTTTGTGGTTAAACTGATTCATTTTACTTAAATAAATATGACTCAAGTTGTTATTTTGCAGATTTTTAATGAACATTAATTTTGTTTTATCATATGACCTGATGAGAACAATTCTTGCATTCTTCACTTCTTTGCTTGTTTATTTTCTTCATTTCATTTTGGTTTGTTTTCTTTTATCAACAAACTAATGCAAGTAAAATATGAATTATCAAAAATAACTTACTTTCTTTTCATTGTAATGAATTGCCAACTTAAGTCTGGATAATTGTTCAAATGTTTCATCATCAGCCTCACGTTTCTTTTTATTCAAAAGTTTTTCTAGTTCGTCATGACCTCTAACCTTGTCCAGCAATCGAACCACATACTCACTTAATTGATCTGCTAATGCTAAATAATCACTCTGAAAGTAAACAAAAAAAAAATACGACAAAACAGAAAATAAAATATATCATCAAGATTTTGGAGGTATTTTGGATACACCATTACTATAAATCATACAGTTTATCTCTAGAGATGTACAAAATAAAAAGAATATATCTTAATTCAGACGCCAGTTATTTGGGGTTTTCTTGGCTTTGATAACGGGATGTCAAAGTGAACTAGATATGTAGAAATTTCTTAGGAAAACAAGAATATTGATTAAATGCTTTGATAAATATTGCAATGTGTAACAATTTTCTCATTTTACGTTCTTTGAATTCTCACCTTATAATATTTTTCAACCTTTGCCACACATCTGAGCTCCCTAGCAAGTTCAAATGCAGTCAGTATTGGATCGTTACTAGACAGAGATATATAGGCACTACTGGCCAGTCCCCTGTAGGCGTTCAATCGAGTTTTGGCTAATCGTAGCTGGTCAAAGACCAGTTTGTTACTACACTCCTGACAGTTACAGTAGTAATGATGGGGCTTCCTGATTGTCTCCCCTCTTAACAACAAAAGCTGGACAATTTCGAACTGATTCCTTTCTGCTGCGAGTATAAGAGGTGTAATGTCAGAAGAAAAAGGAGAGTCCTCACTGGTCGTATTAAAGAAGTAATCCGTCTCTCCAAAACGTTTGTTTTCTCGTTTGACATCTCTGTACTTGGGATGTTTTAATATTGTCTCTGCAATTTGTTCGTGACCTGCACTTATAGCTTGTAGAAGAGCTTCGTGGATGCTGGAAGCGTTTGAACGATCAAGAAGCAGTTCCACAACCTGCCATTGTAATAAAAAATGTCACTTCTAAGTGAGTGGTTTTTAAATGTGTAATTACACTTCAAAACACAATTAAAACTGCAGAATATCTCTTTAACTCAAAAAAAGTTAATTACTATAAGACGTTTCATTTCAACAAGCGTTTTGCATTGCTGTTATATATGTTATGATCTTTTCTCTTTTTTTCAAGTCTACCTATTTTTGGTAATTAGTCTCTCTTTAAATAGTCTATCGATAGCAATTCCTAACACTTAATATTCACATCACTTTTGTATGATATTGAACAGATGCTGAGAGGCTCTAAGTGAAATATAAATTATACCTCCAAATGTTCATTGCCGACCGCTAGGCGAAGTGGAGTGCGACCAAGAATGTCGTTGAAATCGACATTGAAGCTCTGATGTTCCTCCAAAAGTCGTTTTACGGTCGGAATGTCCCCAAACTCAGCGGCAAAAATAAACTCCTCTTCAAGATCTGACAGCTAAAATTTAATAACTTCTTGTTGATATTTTAATCAATGATGGTTACATACATGAAAAAACGACACTCTCTCCTTATGTTTTCGCCAATTTCATGGCCAGTAACTTCACGTATGTTAAAATTGCATTTTACATAATCTTAATACATATTTATTTAGTAGATAACAATGCTTAAGATATATGTTTTTGTCGTGTTTGTGTATTCTTTGTTTATTCGTTGATTTCTTCTCTGTTGTTCTGATAGTTGAATTTCAGTTTCAAATTTCAGTGATTCATACACGTACAAATTTCAGTGATTCATACACGTACAAATTTCAGTGATTCATACACGTACATATATAAATTCGATTGAAGTTTGTTTATTTATCTCAAGGTACCTTGTTGGTTTTATTTTTCCTGAAATATTTATTATGATTTTTTGTATTAATATTTCCAACATCTTTGTCTCTTGTGCCCAAAGCAAAAAAAGAGTAGTAATTAAAAGATGCATGTAAAGTGCCTTATCGACTGGGAATCTTGCTTTGTTTTATTGATTGATTGTGTTAACTTGGTGCACCTTCTTCCCGTTGCTGTATTAAGAATGTTCAGGCGCGAACGAATTGATCATAAGCTGTACAGCCTACCTATTAACTTGGTGTAATTATGTTCCCCAAACGAAGTTGGGGAACATATTGTTTTTACTCTGTTTCTTATTATTATTATTTTTCTTCTTCCTGGGCACTTTTTTGTCCGCGAATGATCTCGTAAACTACACATCCAACTAAGGTGAAATGTTTTTAAGGTCAGTAGACATGTTATGTAGATTTGCGGAACGAAGGTCATTTTGCGCGCACGTGCTTGCAAGAGCGTGCACGTGCAACACGTGAATGACCAATATAATGTATATTGCCGTAGCTTTTCTATTTTTTGATGAAATGTTTTGAAACTCATAATGTAATGATGTATTAGTAGTATAAACAAGATGACGTAGTCAATATGGCAAGATCTCACGCGCTTGCACGTGCGCTACGCTCTGATTGGCTGAAACTTAAGTCTCAATATCTTTCTTGTTTTTTGACGAAATCCTTTGAAATTTTGAACATAGCCATGCATTAAGATATCCTACAAAATGATATATTGCAATTATCATGAAAACACGTGCATGCACGTGCGCTGCAATCTGATTGGCCGAAACTTTAAACAGCTATAACTCCCTTGGTTTTCAACTAAACAGGGTGGGATTTGGAACATAGATATATATAATGGACTTCTACAAGAAGGTTGGGTCACCCTGCACATACATACACGTGCGTGTACGTGCGCTGCAATCAGATTGGCTGAAATTTTAAACAGCTATAACTCCCTTGGTTTTCAACCAAACAGGGTGGGATTTAGAACATAGATAGATGTAATGGACTTCTACAAGAAGGTATGGTCACCATGCTCATGTATGCACGTGCGCGCACGTGAAATGGGTAAAATCAAAAATACACTTGAATGAGCGGTTTTTTTTATACTTTTAGATTAAGTACTTTAATATTTAGCATATTAAAATATATAGATTGTGTAGAGAATATGATATGGTCATTACGCACATGCATTAACATGCGCAAGTGTGCAATGATAAAATTTGATTGAATGAACATGGTACACTTCTGGGTAAACGTTGTTAAAGTCTCAAATCCATAAAGTTTGACTTCTTTAATTACGCTTGCAGTGAATATGACTATAAAAGGGAGTTGGGGAGCGTTTGGGGAACATCTGTAACGGTCCCCGTTACAATTAGCACTAGTTGACCAATGCATTTCAAATGTATTAGATCTATCTGTCATGTTTTAATGTAAATGTACCTTGATTTTTTAAATTAAGATTAGTTTTAAAATTAAATTTTTTAAAGATTTTTAAAGATTTTTCCTATATACTCCTATGTAAAACTTTGATCAGCCATTGTGGCCCAACCCTACCCCCGGGGGTCATGATGTGAACAAACTTGAATCTACACTACCTGAACATGATTACACATGAGTTTCATTTTTCCTGGCCCAGTGGTTCTTGAGAAAAAGATTTTTTCAAAAATTCCATTAAATTTTCACTAATTCATAATTATCTCCCCTTGGAAGAGGGCATGGCCCTTCATTTGAACAAACTTGAATTCCCTTTACCCAAGGATACTTTGTAGCAAGTTTGGTTGAAATTGGCCCAGTGGTTCTTGAGAAGAAGATGAAAATGTGAAAAGTTTATGACAACAACGACGACAACACCGACAGGTGAGCTTATAATAAACGATAGTACCTAAAATTACTTTTTCCCCTTGAAACTGCGTAAAAAGACAAAACAGGAGAAAATACCGTTTGACTTTGTGAAATTCGTTATTTAAACTGTATGTTTAGAGGCAGCCAGACTTAATTCTGTAAGTCGTATTCAAACTTACACCCATAGTTTCCTTTGTAAATAAAGGGCATTCTTAAACTTACAGTCAGATTTAAGTGCTTTTAAAATGCCTAATTTGAATTTGAAGAACTTTAATTATGTAAACTGGATTTCTGAACTCCATACAATTCTATACAAAAAAAAGATTCAAAGGTGGTTCTAGTAAACGTTCTACCAAGCCTCATTCTTTACTCCTCCCTAAAGTATTGACATCAGTTTAGAAGAAACTTCAGACAAACTATACAACAATATATTTATATTTGAGTAGTGATATGAATCAGATCAGGATACTTAAAACACCCAAGAATGTTTAGGAAATTTGAATTGCCAAAATTTACCTAAATCTGACCACACGTTTTATTCTTTTAGACTAACATGAAAAGAAGTCGAAAAGCCCCCTTTTGTGACTTTCACTTAACATTAAGTATATCAATGACGTTTTTTTTTTCAATTAACAATATTCATTTTTTTTTAACATTGGTTATATATATATATATGTCCCTTGAGATTTTAAAAATCGCACACATTTAACACATCTGTTTTTATTTGGGAAAAAATGGTAATTTGGCAAAAAAAAACTTTATGATGTCCCTCCAAATTTTTTTTGCCTCAATTTCTCATTTATTTATCAATATACCCATGTTATTCTGCATAAGGACCCGTTGATTCGAACAATTTCTAAAACGAGGCAAACTGTTGGAAATAACCTGATGAAATAAGAATATCAGCATTTTGCATACGTATTATTGGTTGAAAAAAAATGATCTTGTCAGCAAATACAAATTTTCGATAAGTCGACTATTGACTGATTTTCTATACATAATGTTAGGCCATTATACACGCACTGAGGTTTCTACGGATTTGTCGGTTTGCCCGATTATGACAAGGAGTACACAGCAGATGGTGGGAAAGGTCGAGGGGAAAAGCTAACTTCTTACTGCACCTGATCCCGTTGTTAATGTTTGTAGAGGTCAGTGTTGGTTCTGATCGCAATTTGTATTCTTCTGTGTTTGCTCTGCTCCAATTTTGTTTGTTTTGAGCTTGAATACTGTCGTTTTCTACACATGTTTCATTCTATGACGTTTGGATATAATTATTGTTCGTTATCTATATTTCAAGTTCAAAAAAGCTCTTTAAAATATAAATTTACAAAGTTTCATCGTGAATTTCAATAGAATACGATTCACGCACATGTATTTATAACCTGAAAAAAGCGTTCTGCCTATTATCATTAGGAAAACACCTTTGCGGCCTAGATATCTCATTATCACAGCTTCAAACAGTTTTCAATGGTTTTCCTTCATTTACAGAACACAAAAATTAATCTTCTCTGTTTACAGCAGCTTCAAAACACAAGCCCTGTATTGTTATTGTAAATTATAAAATAATCAACTGAGGCAGACAGCAGAAAAATGAAGTGTGTTCTAAAATAATGATGTCTCTATACAGAAGATCTAGAACATTTATGGTAATAGAGGCTGCAAATTTAATAAAATGGATGAATTCTCGGTTCACATACTTTTATATTTTCATTCATGATAATTGTTTTCACTTGAGTGCATGCTTTTATCAGGATGTCGCCACTAAAACTGAAGAGAGTCATTTTATAAATCATCCAAAAACTGAAAGCATGGAAGAGCTGAGAGTAAAACATAGAAATTCTTGATAGTGTATTCTTCTCTTATTTAAACAAAATGTTATTGGCTACCGATTTCTGTGTTTTACAGAAAAGTCATTTAACTTTGTGGGTTATAAATAGAGAATAATACATACCCTTTTCCATATCACATCCTGTATCAGCCCGAGACACCAATATCAGCCAGAGGGCCAAAGGCCCGAGGGCTGATATTTGTTGAGGGCTGATACAGGATGTGATGTGGAAAAGGGTATGTTTTATTATATTTATTACATACTTAGTAATAAAATACAGAACACATTAAGTTGAGAAGAAAAGTAAATAATCATGCACGGACTTCTTAATATGTACACAGTCTATTGTCTCATACAGTTTCGGTTTGTTTCTGCATGCACTTCTATTTCAAATGTCCCCTATCCGTAATTTTAAAATAATCTATTATTTATCAGTTAGATTATCATTACATTCAAAAAGTACATATAAAACCCGAAGCGGAAAGAAACAGAGGAGTTCCGAATGAAGAGTGCTAATATCCATATCAGCCCTACAAATCCATATCAGCACTGCAGAATCTATATCAGCCCCCGAGGGCTGATACGGCTAATGTAATTTTAACTGTATCGCATATGCAAAAATCCTGTATTTATTACCAAGTATGTAATAAGAGATATTACTACATGTATCTTTGTTCATTTAAAAGAGAAGCTAGAAATAAGATCTCTACCAACGGAGATATTTATGTATGGCACGCCAAATTCACAAAAATGAGCTAATCATAGTTTCACAACCGATAAACTAGGTTTATCGGCTGTAAACTATAGTTTACGGATTGTAAACTATAGTTAACAACGTTAATCTATATTTTACATCTGTAAACCATAGTTAACGCGATAATCTATGTTTCACAACCGTAAACTATACTTAACACCGAAAACAATCATTTGCGATTGCAAAACATAGATTATCTGATAAATACAGTTTCACGATTTGTAAACTATAGTTTACAAACCGTTAACTATAGTTAACGATCTGATAAATATAGTTTCACGATTTGTGAAACTATGATTAACAACTCTTAACTATAGTTTACGATTGTAAACTATAGTTTACAAACGTGAATCTATGTTTATCAACAAAATCTATTGTTAACGCTTATTACAGACAGATAAACTTAGATTATCATTCGTAAACTATAGTTAACAACCGTTAAATATAGTTTTACAGATGAAAACTATACTTAACGAATCGTTAACTATAGTTTACGGTTTGTAAACTATAGTTTACAGTCGATAAACCTAGTTTATCAATTGTGAAACTAGGTTTATCTCATTTTTGTGAATTTGGCGTGCCATATTTATGAATTTGAAAAAAAATATATTTTCAGATTTTAAAATCTTTACCGGCAATTTTTTTTCCATTTCCTGAGTTTTCGGAGGTTCGTGTTGTTGTTCTGTTTATAAATTAGAATCGATATCGAATTAACAGGATTGATCAATCTATTAATTATCCTCACAACATTGCATATCATAGAATGATAAAAACTCGCATCGTACATTTCTTGTTTTCAAAAATTCTAACTGGTAATGTGAAAATTAGAATGTAGCCCTTGAATCAATGATTTAACTTAGGATTTTTTAAGTGTTAAAAGTGTCACACATTTTAAAATAAAATCCATGGAAAATGGAGATAACTAACATTATTCAAGCTCAAAAATCCATTCAAAAAGTGCAAATAAGGAGCAGAGCAAACACGGACCTCTAAATCATCAGAGATGGGGTCAGGTGCCATGGAGGAGATAGCATTCCCTCCCAACCAGTCAAAACCGCCATGTGCTCTTTTTCTTGATCAGGATCTTGATCAGGACATAGCGGAGCGGAAAAAATTGTCGACAGTTCGGTGTGAAAATTGTAACAATCAGTCTGAAAAACTCCAGTCAGCATTTAACTTTAGGTAATGTTGGATTGTATTAGATAAACAAATCATTGTATCGATTATAGAACTTACGAAAAGATTACGTAACTGAGATTGTTTTTGTTCTTCTTTCATCAACTTTTTGTCAATAAGTTACCTCGTTTTAGAAGTCGTTGAACATTTTAGCTAGAGGATATAATTGTGTTTTCTTTACTTAAACAATATGTTTCTTTTTTGTCTATGTATAACCAACTCTGTTGCTATCATTAGAGTATTGAACTACCGCTCCTTTATTGTGTTTTACTCTCCTAGGACCAGACCGCGGTACTGTTTGTATACTTTAGTCCTTACCGGTCCTTTTTCCCTAATTCCTATAGATGCCACTCTGTATTACTGCCTTTAAAAGTCGGAACTTTTCTATTGCTTTTTCCCCTCTACTTTGACCCTAATTAAAAATACGGTACTCACCAGTCTTGTACTTTTTTTCTCTTCAGTAATTATACTTAGGAAACAGTACGTACCTGTCCCTTACTGCTGCTGGCTTTCTCACTGGACAGGTTCAGACGGGATAAGGACTTTTTGTCCTTGTGTGATTTGTACGGCATACTGTCGTTCACATCATTGCTACGGGTCGCTGTAAAGACAAATCACAAAAATCACAATTTCCATTATTCATCAGAATCTGTTTATAAACCGGCCACAAGGACAGAGTTTCAGAGGACATATGCACTTCTATTTCAAATGTCCCCTATCCGTAATTTTAAAATAATCTATTATTTATCAGTTAGATTATCATTACATTCAAAAAGTACATATAAAACCCGAAGCGGAAAGAAACAGAGGAGTTCCGAATGAAGAGTGCTAATATCCATATCAGCCCTACAAATCCATATCAGCACTGCAGAATCTATATCAGCCCCCGAGGGCTGATAAGGCTAATGTAATTTTAACTGTATCGCATATGCAAAAATCCTGTATTTATTACCAAGTATGTAATAAATAGTAATATATATACCGGTATGTAGTAATAATGTGTATCTTGTTTACATGTGGAAGTGTTGACTTTTCATTACAAATCACTGACTATTTTCAGATTTAGCCAAAACTCTGGGTTATACATGCTTTTTTTCTTGTTAATTACTTTATATAAGTTTGACAAATACTTGTAGCTACTCATGTTTTAGACATTTTTTTCAATTTCAGTTGTTATTGTATGCATGAAACATTGTTTCAAATAACTTCAGGTGGAGGTGCCAGCTCTTGGTGACATGGAGGGGTTTTTGAAGGTAGCCATTCCTGATGAACTGCGGGATACGATCATCTGGAAAACACTCCCTGTCCGACCAAACATGAATACTAAGGATGTCTGTAAGTGTCAGCCAATCAAGTTCAATTAATTGATCATTGTTGTTAAAGTCCATGGACATTATAGAAATTCTTCAGGATTTTGTGCTTATATTTATATCTAAAAGCAGGCTTAGAAGTTGATATTTTATGTTGTTGTAGGTTCCATGATTGCCCACAAGTTCCGGATCACGAACCCTCAGGACTACGGCCTTTATCTACTGGTCCAGGGAGAAGGTACATACAAATTAACACATGCTGGACATTTAGTTATACAGGGAAACTTACATTTCTCAAAAGGCATTGAGATTGATAAAAAAAAGTATTGTTTGATAGAAATTAGGCAACATTTGGATTAACTGAACCAGGTGCCTATTCTTACACTTCCAGTTTCTTAATAAACTATTCAGTTTTTGCTCACTTTGTTTTTTTCTCATCTAATTGCCACATTTTTTTTTTTGCAGACCTTAACATTTTTAGTTCATTTTTATTTTTTATTCTGTAAATAATTTAGATTACATGTTTACTACACTAGAGATTCTTTTGTATGCTTTGATTCAGAGTGATTGATTTTTGTTTTACAGAAACTCGTCTTGGTGACATGAATATTCCTCAGGTGATAAAATCTGAGAACAGCTCCCACGGAAAACAGCCAGTATTTGTGTACAAACGCAATGCTGCAATCATAGCCTGGCCCATGTCAGTCAAAAGGCAACAGAACTGCTGAATGCAAAGAGAGTGCAAGGATAAAAAAGATCCTCAATTTGGAGGAGACATTTTTTACGTGATTTTTTTGTTCACTTTTTAATCTTTAAAATTTCTCAATTGAGTAAAAGTGATTTTTTTTTTATTAAAAGACATTTGCATAAGTTATTGATCAAAATTTCAGTTAAGCTTAAAGACGTTTATATTCAATAGTTTCTGCTTGAATTATTGGTATACTTTATTAAATTTTCCCCTTCTCAAACAAAGTTTTGGGGATTTGATATATACTCAATGAACATTTAGCTGATGTTCTGTATGTCGAGATCTTTATCCAAAAAGTATTTCTCTAAAACAATTTTCTCAGTTTGTTCGTGCATATTTTTCACGTGACTTTAGGTCACAAATACTAAAGAGATTCAAATAGATGCTAAATTGCTCAATTATATAAATGTAACCATGGAAATCGGGTAGTTTCAGGTGAGGTAATCTGGATTATTATCACTGATTTCCCCACTGGTTCTGCAGAATAATGACCACCTTTTATCTGAATTAAGTAATATATATTCCAACCCGAACAAAGACATTAAAATTAGATAAGCAAGTAGTATAATATGATACCTGTACAATGAGTTAAATGAGACGAATCAAACAGAGATTTACATGTATAGCCCTTAATATTTGATCTGGATAATTTATCGTATTTATCATGTTCCCAAAATCAGTTGACACCCGTCTACTTAAATATAGCTGAATAAAATATCCAACATTCAAAAATGAATATTTATGATACGAATAGGTGCGCAAAGATAAATTTGCAAGCGCTGAAACTTGGTTATCAATAAGAAATCAAACTCTTGCACTTTCTGGAAAAGCGGTATGTATTTTGTATCACTAAAAACAATTCCTACAGCTTGTGGTCTTTATTTCCAGGTTGTGTGTAAGTAAGTACAATATCCTCCCCAGCAGTTCCTCGAAAGAAATCAAGATTAAGTCGGCATGGAATCGGCGGAGAGACAGTATAATCACAAGTTACCATCTACCAAAGGTAATCGATTACAAGCAGGTGCCACCAGTGTGGGTTGGGAAGGGCAAAAACCGACACAGATGATCAGACATAGAAAGAAAGATTGGGTTTATTTTCTCTTTTTTTCAAAAAAAATGTCTAAAGCATATTTTTACTTGAACTATATAAAACATAAAATACATTGAAATTAAATTTATAGAACAAAATTAAAAATTCAAAACAGTTAAGAAAACGATTTTACTTTTTCATGTATGCTATTTTAATTTTGTTATGATATAAAATAATTAAATAATCGATTACTTAAAGTTAAATGTTATGCTTTTCATATTTTTTGACATTTTCATAATTAATGGAAAAGGCTTATCTGCGACATGAAGATGACGAACATTTATCGGTTTCGAAAGTCCAGTGAAACACAACAAATCGGAAGGAAAACAAACACGGATCTCTAAAACATCAGCGGTATAGGATCAGATACCATGGAGAAGTAAGCATCCCATGTCGACCGCTCACATACGCCATGTGCTCTTCTTTTTTTTACTCATTTGTAAAGAGACTGACTATATGTAGATCATAAATCGTACGTTTAGGTACGTAAAACGGGAAAGAGAAAAAAAGAAAAGTGTTCCATTCATGGGGGTGGGGTAAAAAAAAATCAGAACCGTTGCTTACAAGCTTAAAAAATTTCATATATTCCTGATCAGCATTACGTAATATTTACAGGTAAAAAAAAAAATGAAGTTTTGTCATTTTGAATCAAAATGTTCCATTCTGATTCTTCATCCTAATCGACGTTCATTATTTAAAAATAAATAGATTCGTATAAGATTCAATTCTTATGTGGATCAACGATTATTAAATCAAGATAAAAATTTTGCAGCTTGCTAGGGTTCTTAAATCCTATTAACTTCAATCCTTGCAACACAGAGTTTTGGAAAAATGGCAGGACTATATTTTTGGCCATTTCAAGGGAATAATTATATCAAGTTTTAAAAATACAAATTGAATGCTTTACTAGGTATGACACTTTATAGATTTTCTTTCCTTTTTTAGAAGTGACTATCATCAAATATAAATAGAAATAGCTTTGGGGTTCTGAATTGGAAATCCTGCTCTTTGGCATATTCTGTCAATGCTGAAATTTTGTATGTAAAAATATGATACATTGTACATAACAATTAAAAAACGAACACACATTAATATTAACTTCATTAAATTAGATTTTCTATCTCTAATGTTCTCTCTCTTAATAATAATTATCAGATATACAAATGAATCCGCCAACAAGATAAATTAAGATATTTGAGATGAATCCATTCGTGTCATCGAAAAGTATGATAAGATGATTCTGATTCTGAGTTAAACGCAGAATATTTTTTAAAGTTTACATTGAAATGCTAGGTCTTGTTCATTTATTAAGATCCTCTACTGGTCTTAACAACCTTTTTTCAATCAAATAACTCCTTTTTATTAATTCTTTTCTTGATATTAGAAAGTCATTCTTGATATTTTAACAACGATATGGTTGATATTCTGACTCTTAAAATTATAGAGAAACAATAAATTAAATACACTTGTTTACACTTTTTACTAATAACTTAATATAGGAATAAGGAAGTACTTACTGGTCGGGAATGTAGAGCAGCGCTTAAGAGCGCAGTACTTGTATTTTCTTTTTTCCGCCTGCATCATGAGAAGAGCAGAGTAACCTCACAAGCTAGTCTATTTCATGTCGTAATGAAAAGTTTTTCCCTACATCTTATGGAATCCTACATTCATTATGTAATTTTCCAGCAAAATGAAGATAATAAAAGAAAATGTGACGTAATTTATATAGTTCACGAAATCCACAAACTTCTTAAATATGGCCATCGATAACATTTTCTCAGAAACTTTTGGATTAAAATCCAGACCTCAAGAGAGTATGAAACGTACTCACAATAAAAGCCGAAGCTCACACTTTAAACGTTGGAATAATTTGTCCAACAAAGCATAAGGAATTTTCATAATCGATTGGGGATTTTTTGTTCATTTACCAAAAAGGATTACTCCTATGTTATAGCATAGTCAGTCCTTATAACAACAATAGAAGGAATGGGAATCTAAGTGTTGATTAACCAGAAACCGTCATTCTGTTCGGTGATGACTTCCGTCATATTGGTCTATTCTAATTGGAACATTTCGTAAACGACCATAGGGAACGAAACTATACATAATAAAGACAAAATAAATATTTATTATTTCTAAGTAGATAGGGATTGTTTTGTCGGGCAAAGGTCAACATTCAAGATATTATATGATCTGTTGTGCATTGGTATATTTTCAATCGTCACTGGTAGATCTAAATGCTGATTTACATTCAATTTGTGTGAGAACGTCTGTTACTTTCTCTTTTTAATTTAAATTATATTCAATCTACGGCTACTCCTGAAAACCAATATTCTAAAGTTTGATATATTTTTTAATCGTAATTATTCAAAGAGCTGAAATTTACTTACCAAAAACAAAATATTTATTAAGAAATTAAACTTCCCCTTGATAGAAACCATATCACTGCTGTTTTCCTCATGGACAACCTGTGAAATTTTGAACGATTTGTTTGTATTTAGAAGAGAGTGCCGAACAGAAGGTCGGAGAAATTGCATTTTTGCTTGTTCTCGTTTTTCAACGAACCTCCGTGCCAAAACGGATATAACGGAGCTCTGAAATCAAGCGATCACGCGCCATTTAATGTACATGTTATTTTGCCATGCTGTATATCGATATATCAAGCAGTGTCTTTACATGTATTGAATATCGATAAATCATAAATGTAATCGTTATTTAGTATAACATGGAAAATCGATAAATTAAGTTATTTTTTCCAGATGCCATATAGCTATTCTCCCCCCTTATCAAAGTATGCCACCAGAAAAATAACTTAATAACAATATAGCAAAGTACAACCCATGGGAACATTAACAATCATAATCAACTAAATTTTCCTACATTTTTCTTTTGCATAGAAAACCTTTTATTTAGCATGAATGTTTCGGATTTTATATGTTTTTTGAAATAATATTTACTTTTTTCCGTCAGTAAAATCGGTAACCAGTGCAATACTTCAACAACTTGAAAATCAAAATGGTAGGATAGAATATTGAAAAAAATATATTAATAAATAAAACATGTGTAGCAGAGTGTTTCGTGTTTAACTCCGAAAACATGGTGTTCCTTCAGTTCGAAGAGATGCCCTCTTACTTGAAGGTGATATATCTTACGTGTAGGAGATATTTCTCTAAAAAAGATATCTTCAGGTGTTAAAGACATACACGAATCGCTTTTAAAAGAGAGAAATATCTTTTAAAAAGATTTATTGTCATAATAAAGGGAAGGTCATAACTATCATACAAAATATGACGGTTGTCATCACTGAAAAAAAACACTGCGCGATAAAGAACGTCAGGAAAAAAATTCTTACGGTCATGGCAACCGTTATTTCCCCGATGATGTAAACAGTTACATGTATGTTCAGTCACACGACTTCTCATACTTAAAAACTATATATTCAAATGCACTTTATATAATATAGAAAATCAAATAAGAAAAAAAATGAATAAAATTGACTACGTAATCTATCCATGATTATTCTATACGGCTCACGGCAAATGTGGCGGGAAAACAGGAGATGCTTTCTCCTCCTAAGCACCTGATCCAGTCTCTGGAATTTACAGGAGTCTGTGTCTTATGTTCTCTGCACAGATTTTATATATAAATAATATGTCTGTTAGTTATCTTCACCCTTGACAATAAATTACATTATTTTTTAAACAAAATAGCAACAACTATATAAAGAAGACCTTGACACCTTGTCAGAATGTAACAGATGTATGTTCAAATCGCGCATTAAGCGACTGAGGGGCAATATGAAACCATCTTCCATCTGTATTCAAATATCCAAAAGTGAAAAGAGAATTAGATAGATAACATGATTAATATGTACTGGTCCCTGCTGACAAAGCAGGTAACAACATTGTCCTTGTTTGTAAGGTTCATTATTAAATTATATGAGATGTATATTATTCCAAACAACAAAAATGAATTTGGGTTGCCATATATATATTGAATTCCGAAACTTCATAAAATCCTTACTAACAAAGATATAAAGCGGGTTCCAATTTATGTTCTACCAAGCTTCTTTCTTTGCTCCTCTCTAAAATATTAACAGTAGTAAAAAGGAAACTTTAAGAGTACTGTTCATCAATATATTCGAGAAGTGGTGTAAATCAGATGTGGATACAAAAACTTCAAAGGAACTTTTTGAACAATTAAAATCTCAAAATTGTACCAAAATCAAGTTATACTGTTATTCCCCACCATAAATTAAAATCCGGGCTTTTTGATATGATTGACAGCTGGTTTTTTTTTTCAATAAGAATGGATCTCGTAAATTTACATTGCCATTGGTCATTTGCAAAACTTTTTTGTAAAATAAAAAATGTTCTGATTGTACACACAAATATTTGAATTGAAATTAAAAAGATGTTTCTGATTGACAGTATAGTATCTTTGTGGTTTTTGGAGACCAGATCTTCCAACAATAAAGATCCCTATGTTTTTGTAAACCATATACATGTAACCACAGCCTTTAATTTTTTGTCTATGATATTCTATTAATTATGGTATATTTTCACATGTATAGGGAAAGTCGACGATGGAAAATCATCACAATATTTATTATATTTGTAAGTGGATCATTCATCTTATTTATACGTTCATGGAGTAAAACACCCAAGCATGAGGCAGATGTCTAAGATCCCTTTGTGTCATTTACTTCGAAACCTTTGACGTGGAATTCAATGAATATTATTTCATTAATTGATAAAACGTTCATGAAATATGTTTAAAGTTAACCCAAAGCAAGAAATTTCATTTCTTTCTGGTATCTGCTGGTTCTTAAAGTTCTTCCCCCTCTATCTTTCTTTCTCTTTGAGGGATATATATTTCTCTTAAACAAAAGCACCAGAGAGTTGTCTTGTTAATAAATCTCCTTGCCATGATGTCGACCTTTTTTTAGCGGAACTGATATATAACTCGCCTTAGCCGATAGTTTAACATACAAATCTATAAAACAGCCATCAAAACACTCCATCAAATCGCTCGATAATCACCATCACAATGAAGCTTAAGTCTGTGTCAATTTGATATAAAATCAGAGATTTTTCCGTTCAAAACGACGATTCTTCTACATTTCATGTAAATATCCTAACAGTAGTTTTAAAGTTCTTAAAGAGTTATACGACATAATAGTTTTTGTTTCTGGATTTTTCGAGTGTCAGAATCTTTTTTATCATCATATTGTATCAGTACAATGTGGTGCCTCCTCTATGATTTACAATTATGTATTCTGTTTCTCCTCAAAGAGATAAGTTAGCTTTTTGATAACAACAAATCACTAAAAAGATTGTCCTATCATATTGGCTGTATCTCATCTATTATTCAATTTCATTCCAATAGATTTAAAACAAATTTAATTTTCCAAATTCATACTCATTGAAAGAATGATACAAAAACACCACATATCTTTGAATGTAATATCAAAATTCGGCTTCTTTATCAGTAGTAAGTATTTCAAGCATTAAAGAAAATACACTTGTTGGAAGTCACTTTAATGCTCTTTGAACCACTTGAAACTGCGTCTGTTTTCTTTGTGCTATGTTTTTGTTTGTTTCTTAGAGATTTTTTTTTCAGAGTGGATAAAATATTTAGTAACTAAAAGGTTTAGTATTTTACATTTATACCATTGTCAGGAACACTATCAAAACATTCTATACATTTCCCTTAAATACATTCATCTTTAAAATCAAATGTAAAAACTGAAAAATCATTTTTAGCCTTGTTAATTTTTATACATATTTGAAAGATCGAAAAACATGTACGTTCATCGACCAACTAATAAAAGTTACTCTTTTAAACCATTTCACTAATCAAACATTTCTCTGTTTAGCTTCATTAAATGGTCGAAATCAAAACAAAAGATGCGCAGCAGTTCTCGTTCTTAATCTGATATTCTGAAAAATAATATCCCCAGTAGACGAAACTAAATGACGTGTACCATTGTAACATGATAAAATATTGACAGAAGATCTTTAGTTTCTTCTTTCCCACTCAGGAACAAGAACAATCCCCTGCTGCATCAAAGTAAAAACAATTCTGTAGCTAAAAAAGCCAATTTGGAAATATTAAGCCATTTAGAGACAAGTCAAAACCTCATCGTCTCTGCTTTCTTAGACTTTCGGAATTTATGACTTAATTACACCTCGTTTACGACACTTCTGTATTGATTTAATTGTTGTTTATTTTCGTTATATTATATAATTGCTCAAATTTATTTAGTAACATAAGAGGATCTTTAAATAAGTCTAATTTCATCTAAAATATCCAATATCCAAAAAATAAAGCAAAGATGAGTAAGTCTTAAGATTTGATTTTTACAATTTTTTTTATCACTTACCGAGATAACATTTAGCTCAGAATTTTGTAATCTGGAAACTCTTAGTTGTTTTTAAACTTTTATTAACCTTCATCCAACAGGAACTGATGAACCAAAATATTGATAAAGAAAGGTATCCAAAAATAGGCGTAATTATGATGCTTACAGGTAAGTCGATTTGCTATTCCGTAAGCAAAGGTAACGAACTTAAAGAAAATAGCTTGTTTTCAGCGGAGTCAGGTGTCAATAAATGAAGTGATTTTGCATTTCTTTCAATAATATTGGCATTAAGCAAAGATAAATTACACTTAATGATGCACCTCTTTCAAGGAAATGAAGAGACAATATGATAGATCAAATACCTAATTAAATAAAGCTAGTATCTAAACAGAGGTTATGAAAGAATCATGTCTTTTATTTCTGTTTTAGCAAAAGAATTGACATTGGCTTAATGAGGCAGCACTTTTTGTCCGTGTGGGGTAGATTTCCCAAGTATCTGAGTTCTAACGGACTAAGGAAAATATCTCCACAGATATCTGTTTAAACAACAGGCTGGATGAGTTTCTATTTTCTGAAAGAAACCCAGGGCAGACTGACAACAGTAAACACATCTCAAAGAAAATCAATTTCAACCTGAGAGCGAGAGCACGTGCGAAAATCAGGAACTCCAAAGATGCAAAACATAATTCGACACTATTCCCTTTTTTTTATTTTTTCTTAAGTTTTAGTTTCCGATGATAACTTCGATGTTAGAGAAAGTAGCAGATTGTACTTAGTGTCTGCTTCTGTGTTAATATATATATTTTAAAAAACACATCCGAAACGACGCTTAACTAAATTCCATCACTTCAAAGATTCCTTTTCAGAACTGAATATCAATGACGAGAAATGTTATATAAAAACAGATAAATCATTCACAGAACACTCAATTCCATTTCAGCAGCTCAAAATCGATTTTATAAAATGCAGCTATATTTAAATTAAACTGGCGGTGTCAAGTCCTTATTTTGACGAATTATCAGCCCATCCGATAAATGAGATGATCACGTTTAAGAGACATGCCTTCTTGTCTGTATTATTCAGTAAATTAAAATAGTAAATTATATCAATGAAATCAGTAAAGGACAAATTGATCTGTCTAAAGGGTATCAAATAAAGTAATTAACATGTATCCATTAGCAAATACAGCTACGTAGAACACATCAAAGTTAAAGGCTAACGCCTGTCAGATTCCAGATAAACAGTAATATCGTCGTCTTATAGCAGAGAAACATTGAAATTCAGTTTTAGTTGTTTTTCTTTCATCAGACATCGTTCATCAAAAATTGTAGATATTACAGCAATCTTTTTTGTTTATAAGAATGGGAAAACAAAGACAAACAAGAATAAAAGAAACATTCCTAATCTCAAGAAGATAGTATACACAAGTTAACTCTCATTACTTCAGAAGGTACACCAGAATAGAAAACTGTCTAGTAGCTTCATTAAAAAGCTGAAGTGTTAGAGCAGTGTATCAAATAAACTAATAGACAAGAAAAACCCTGCTATTCTAACTAACTGGATTTAAAACCCTTAAAATCTGTGAAAACGTCGAGTTTTCAGACCTCATCGTATATCAATAGCATATTATGCAATCGGAACCTTTTTCAAAAAATAAAATTTTTCTTCTTGACTTTTCTGTACTTCTTTACACAGCTTTTAGTCTTCGTAACATAATTGAAATCATTTAATATCAATAATTGGCGAGTCATACAGTCGTTTTTAGGTTTGATCAAATACAAAAATGCTAACAAAAATCGTTATGTAAACAGTCAAAAATTTAAACATTGTAAATAAAAAATTTATCATTTGAAAAAGTAAACTAACAATGAGTACTCGATGTTTGAGTTCTTCTGAAAATGTTTTGTATTGACTTCGATTATGATTTTGATCATTATTGTTATTTAAGTCATCATTTAAGATGGATCCCAAATACCCATAATTAATCTAGATAGGGTGGCAAAAATATTTTACAGATTGTGATACATTAGACATAGAAGAACAAAATATTTATAAATCTCGGTCGGCATTTTGGGCTTCCTCAAAAACTTGTTCTTCATTGAAGCTGTAAAAATAAACAAGTGCTTACAATTCTCTAAACATCTTACCTGAAATACGCTTAGCAATGATAAAACCTTTCCCAGCACGGTAAAAGTTTCTTGACCGGATTTTTGAATCCATGATTAGTCAACACACAAAATTTTCAACACAATATATTCATGCCAATATTGAAAAGTCTTTCAGCTATTAGAAGTCCTTTGGAGTAGCGTTAATAAATTTCCTGACACATTCTAAAGCTAAAGGTAGGAAAACGGTTCCTATGTTAAACGGATTCCACCACATAATTACGACATGATTAGTCAACATGCATCTTTAGTAAGTCGGTGAGGTCTAAAGCTGTACCTGGCTCAATATAAACACACAGTCCTGATGTGATTGCTGCTTTAAACCTCAGGTGCTGAGTCGAACTTCTACGCATAGACCACATTGTATCAGATTCACCCATAATGTCGTCTCTAATTAGTTCAACATTGTGAATTATAGATTTTTGTCTCATATTGACCATTTGAATAACAAAGTCAAACATTTCTGAATAGAAATTCAGGACGTGCTAAATCATCCATTTGACACATTTTAATTCCATAAGGATGTGTAAACTTACTGAAACGTCAAAACCTAATCTTTTACCAAACTAAGTCCATATGTGAAGATGCACTGATTACACCAGACATAATTCAGAGGTTTAGCAATTTCTCTAAGCTAAGAAAGCTTTGCAAATAAAGGTATTCCAGACCTTATCTATAATTGCTAGCATTGCAATTCTGTGGAGGAAAAACTGAATACTATTAAAAGAAGGGTCCCAACCATGTGTACATCCCAAACTTATGTAAACATATTTTTTACACCAACTGTCAGTTTGTGTCTTAAGGCAATGATAAATTGGTGCTCACATACTTGTAACAAGAAACTGCAAAAAGTCAAAGAAGAATCCATAATACAGAATGTATTATTTCATTAAAATATTACCGGTCATAGAATTCGTTTCTTCTGAATCATCTAGTCCTGACGTCATGTTAACACATTACGTGATGATTTGTGTAGGAAAAGCGCTAAATTCCCTATAAGCAATGAAACTGAGGTCTCAAAGGAACTTCTAGAGACCCATTGCTTTGAAGAAATGAAAAACTTATAGTTATTGCTTGTGTTCTTGTTATTATTGTTTGTTAATCAAAAAAATATTGACATGATTTAACAAGATACATTTAAAGATGATATCTTTTTAAACGTCCTTGTGAAACTTAATTTATATATACTGAGAGAAAACAGCGTAGAATATAATGTAAGGACTATGTAAATAGCTTCAATAAGCGTGAGCCATGAGTGTTCAACTTAAAATTGAAGGTACCGAGTTTAACCCTCAAGAGTGTTACACTTTTCTTCATATGAAATTTACCTACATAAAATTTGTAAATTTTTGTCCTAGTAGACTCACATCAAAAGAATTTGTACGTAACAAACGCCGTTTTCAATGGAAATCGTAACCCTTCATTAGCGCCAAAACAAAAGAGTGACGTCACAAGTGACTTTTAACAGTTGCGTTAGTGAGTTAGAAGCTCTAAAGGCTTAATACTGTCTTTGCGAATAAATCTACTATTTCACAAAGAATTAACTGTAAATATCGGTATATCGGCTGTATAGAGGATTGTAAATGTACTAACAGAAGAAAACAATCAGTAAGCATCCTCAAACGCCCCTCGAAACCATAGGAATTGTAAGCAGAGCAAATATAGAATTCTAAAATATGTCAGATGGGATCAGGAGCCATGGAAGAGTATTTTATATACCCTCTCAATTGATCACGGCTGCCATTGAATGATTCAATAGATTAAAATAGTTGTATTCCTTTTTTAAATTAAACAACAAATTTTAATCTTAGCCATAAAATTAATCGTCTATACTCTCATAAATATTTTGGGTCCTATTCTCTGTAATGAAATAAGAACCTCTGGCAAATATCGAAACATATGTATAATTATATCAGTATTTTGAACATTATTTGTAAAACGTTCTACCCTGGAAAAACATGAATTTTTACAGTAGCTGATTGATTCAAAGACATTTTTTATTTTGATGGTACATATATGACGTCATTGACAAGCAGAATGCCCCTTTTATGATTTCTTACTGGATTATTTAAGGACCAGAGTTCAATGTTTCCTCGTGATTTATTACGTTTAAATGAATTTCTATCAAAAGAAATATATATCTATGTATCTCAATATGATATAAGTATCAGCGTTTATCACATGGAAATGCTTTTTGTGAGAGCAAGATAAAAATCACGAAAAAACAAATGACTGTAATGTAAAGTATAGATGCTTCTTTTAAATCATCATTACTATTTTTGCATGTCAATTCTTGTTATTCTCTTTCTTACAACAGTAACAATTTAGAGCTAAGGATAGGATACTAAGTCGAAATGTTACAAAATGGTGATTTATAAAAAAGGAAGAGACATGACCAATAAATATTCCTTTTTAAATCTAACAGAATGGAATGTCTTTCTGCAACAACAGATCAAAATTTTTGAGAAAAAAAAACATGGTTGTTTTCAGTAGAGATTATGAAATAGCTGTTTGTAGACCAAATGATCATTGTTTTAAATGCGAGAATAAGGGACCAGGTAAACGTAATTTTATTTGCAGAGAACGTAATTCTTAATAATAATGATAAAAAAGATAATATTTCATGAATTTATCCATGGGATTTGCAAAACTCTTTCAAAACGCAGTATTAATTTGCGACTAAATCCTCACCAAAATGGTTATTATTTTACAACATAGAAATATATAATTATATAAAATATATAATTAAATACACGTACATAATGATAATCGCTCAAATGTACTTTATATATTTATTTGAAAATTAGTTTAAGGCACTAAAAGGAAAACTTAAGTGTATGATTAACAAGAAAACAAGTACACGTGTAACGATGGCGACTCGAAATTGAACTCTAAGAAGTGGAACCGTGTTGTCAAATAAAGGAGAGTCGAGTGTACTTCACTTGCATCAGCAGTCAGAATGGAAGACTTAATATCGATATAACAGGAAACATAATCACAAATACATGTCATTTCTCCATCCTTTATTTCTTTTTCACAGAATAAAAGCATGCTTTGCGTAGATCTTGACACCAAAAGTCGCTAAAATAAGTCGTCACGAATAGATCCGAATAAAGGTCATGAAATTGAACAATTCTTAGATTCGCGGATAAAAGTTTTTGCAAGTGTAAGTTGGTTTACGGTGAAAAATTTTGAGATAACGAACAGAATTCAAGATCAAAAGTCAATAAAACAAAACAATATAGGAGCAGAGCAAACACACTGACCTCTAAAAGATCGGAAATGGGATCAGGTGCCATGGAGGAGTAAACATCCTCTCCCACCGGTCACATGCGCCGTGTGCTCCTTGTCATAATCGGGAAATAACGGAAAATCCGTCGCCAATTCAGTGTGTAATTAATGGACTAACAAAATGTATGAAAAACGTCAGTCAGCATTTGACTCAATAATAAATTGTATTTGCTGACAATGTCATTGTATCGACCGTAGAACTTACAAAACGATCAATTTAAACGAGACTGCTGATATATTTCTAAAAGGAGAATTAAATTGCTGTTAGAAAGTATTCTTACTAAAATTTAATACATCAACAGACCTTGTGAATAGTCATAAAAAAAGAAAAGCAATGATTTATTTTTTCTAATCAAGTAAAGGACAGGAAGCACCATTACGTGATCCATCTTGCAAAAGGCACTGAATGTTAAGGTTCTGGTCACTGTTCATTTAATTCCCATTGTTTATTGTCTCTGGCTCAGACTATTTCAGACTCCACGCATCAGCATCGACATCTTCACAATCAGAATGGATTTTTACGAAACCAAGGGCATCGTATATTAATCCAAGCATGCAGTATCTGTCAATGATCACATTCTTTACGTTTAATGTACGGCTAAAAACAATACCAAGATGTTTATACAGTTAGTAGAACGGGAATTAGAGGGAAAAGCATGTAAATATTGAATGTGTTTATTTATCCCCCTTTTCACCTGTTTTTTCAAACGCCCATTGCTCTTTGCCATAACCAAAGGAATCGACATTCTCTGATGTTTATTTCGTGCTCAGCATCAGCTTCAGTAAATTATTATTATTTCAAGATTTACATGCTGCAAAGGTGTTAATTAAAATGCATGGGAATTTTCTGTTTGACAGGTCTTTGCTAACCTAGTTAAGTAAAAATATAATTAAGTTGGGTGAAATATGAATAAAATAGGATTCACTTCATTGAATAGTTTTCTTTCTTTTCATCTATAATATGTGAGATTTGAAGCTTTAAAGCTGAATTTGATAACAGCAATATTACATAAAGATGCAAATGTATTGCAATTATAGGAGTTTGTTATAATATTAAAAAAAATAATGAGAATTCACATTAACAAAACAATAAACTGACTTGTGTATGACGTAAAACGAGATTTTTGGATGCAGTTGGTTGGAAATCAGCACAGTGTCGCGCCGTCAAGTAAATATGGCGGTGATATAATTTCACGTCATTTCGTCACTACCAGACGTTGTTCTACATGAACGACCGACGACATCCAAACACATAAATTCAATATATAATATATTTATTTTTCCTTATTTTTTCTTGCTTACTAGATGCAGATAGTATAAAGGTATATTGGCTAAATGCAACTTTAAAATCGTCTTTAATGAGCTTGCTAGTATATCATTTTTTGAATAATGTAAATCATGTACTGTCCCAATAATGCTTGCTTGCTTTGTTTCAGAAATTGTACATATATAGACCATGCTTGATTCATCTGAGATACATAATCTCGGTAAGTAAGTGATAATTGTATTTTGCTACATTTATAAGGGAATATGCCGGTCAAAAAGTTGAAGATATCATGTTTATCAGAAAGATTTGTTAATAGGTAGCCATTTATTAAGTTCTTTATCTAGAGAAATACAGAAATATGAAACAGATTCTATGGTATCTTCTTTCGAGTTCAAAGAGAAATATCGAATCAATGTACATGTTATATGAAAATGAATACTGTTAATTGATTAAACATGGCCGTTTTATGTAAATTTTGAATTGAAGATTCTGTAAGTAGGTTTTGGTAGTGTCGTACGTAGTGCAGGGGGAGAGGGGATGGGTGGGGTCTACTCCTGGAGACAATTATGAAAACATTTGAATGTACAAGACCTGAGAATTTTTTTAAACCATTCAGACTAATCTTGGCTTTAGAGTTTCGACAATTGAATAAAATTTTTTTTTTTTTAAACTGTTAGCAGATTATGGCCCTACCCTACCCCTTAGGGTCAATTAAAGTTTTATATTTTCTAGCCTATTAAGTTCTCCAGAAGATCTTTTCACATATCATAAATTCATGACTTTTTTGCTATTTCCTCCATTCCGAAGATGATGTGAGTTGTGACCCTTCTTGATTCCCCTTTATTCTGTTATTCTTTCAGGCAAGTTTGGTATTTACATTTGCCCAGAGGTTTTTGAGATGTTAAAAATATGGGGGAAAAACTTTTTAGAGATTCGCGGAAAAAAACGAAACCCGATCAAAATGTGATCAGAAATTCTCACTTGAGCTTTCGGCCCAGATGAACTTAAAATTACATAAAAATGGCAATCAAACCATATTTGTAATATCAATGTCGGGGTACTTGCTTGTAAAATCAGAGCATAATTTAACAATATAACTTTGTAGATGGCCAAGTAGCAAAAGCTAAACTTGGAACTCCGTTATTTAAAAAAACCCAGCTGTTAATGATGACTGGACATTATCGGGTGGTGAATGATTGTATAAAATGCTGAAAAGTCGTAAGTGTAAGTGTTTTATTCTGGTAAAATTATGTGATTTCAAAATTTTCAGAGGTCCCTTTAAGTATTAAAGTTTACAATTCTCATTTTCACTACTTTTCAAATATATTATACTTGTAAAGTACCCTTGATGTTTCTTCTTCAGTATACGTTAATTCTTAATATTCTTTATATTTTGATAAGAAATAAAATAAGAGGCTTCATATTTACTGGATACCGCTAAATATTTGTAAGGAATTTATGCAATTTTGAAATCCAGTTCTAATGGAGGAATGGTAACTTAAATCAAATATGATTTTTACTGACATGTAATTTAAGAGATACCCCCTTTTTGTTATGATAGTATTACTGCACTAATTTTAAATATATTAAATTTAACTATCACTTATGTATAAAGTTAGGATAAAACTTTTTGATACTAGTACTTAAACTTCTTTGTATCATATAACTTTCAACCTCAAAATCATTTAACAATTTTTTATATAAAAATGTGTAATTAAGGACAGATGATACAAACAAAAAATGGATGCCTGGATTGGTATATATTTTTTGGCCTAATTTCATTGCATATGATGCAAAAAATAAATTTCTAGAATATACAGAAATTGTAAACCTTCTGTGGTGTTCAAAAGTCTGCCCTTCTGAAACCATCCTTATTTATCTATACAAATATTTTTCACTTCAAATTCCATTTTTGTGCAATTGGAATAAAAAATTAAAAACTACGCGGTGAAAGTTATTCATTTTACTTATTTAAACATGACCCAAGTTGTTATTTTCAAATTCTTTGACAAAAGTTTGTTTGTATCATCTGTCCTTACGTATTGACATTGAAAATAAGAAGCTTATCATTCTTAGCTATTTTCATAGTTTTAATGATATCTTCAATCTTTCTGACTGGGGATGGATCTCCTCTAAGCAGAGAGTCACAAGATCAAAATCAATAACTTGTATGTGAAGAGTAGAAAAAGAAGGACAACCATTACTCTGAATTAAAGGACAAAAAGTTCACAAATTAATCGGATTCCGTAGAAACAACGTGTGCCATGTGTTCAATAAACGTGAGGGATCGACGTTTTACAAGGAAAGGGGATTGGAGTCAAGAAATAGAATATATGCTTTTGAAAGCAAATGGCATGCATTACCAATTGCAAAAGTCACTCCTGACTGATTCTAACACTGCATTTGGGAAATTAAAAGGAGAGAAAAAAGAACAAGTATATAATACATAGTTATTAAACATTTTGGAAGATCGTGTCAATACTGCCACATTTAAACAATTTTTCTGCCTCCTGAGAAAAAGAATGAACTATTACTAAGCACATGGAAGTACATGTATCATGTAAGCACATGTAACAGGATTACATACTCCTCCTAGACACCTGGATTTAGTATCATGAACTTAGAATAGACTGAAATCAGTATTTTGTTTTGATATTTATCTTAAGCTGTATTTAAGATATATGCTATAAAAGTGCAGGCAAGTAATTCTTTTTTAACTTAAACAAATTTTGAAAATAAGATTTCATTTTCAATAAAAAATTTGATTTGTTATAGATTTAGGTGTGTTTCTCAGTTTCATGGTCTTGGGCAAGATCCTCCTCTATCTGGAATTCCCAAGGGACCGTTTTTACACCAATTTTACTGATTTACATTTTCTGTACATCTTTTAAGATCAATCAATCTTTGTTATCTCACCTTTATAATAAACCTCTTGTTCTGTAAATGACAGAGTAACAAACTTTTTGTAATTGAATAACAATGTTTTGGTAGATAACATTTTGCTGATGGACAATCATTGAATTTTTTAAAATGTTTTGTGAACAGTTTCTGAAAAAATGTTTAAAGAAATGGATATTTTTTCTAGTAATGCAAATGGTTGCAATATTGAAAATTTCAAGTGAAACTGGTTCATTTACAGATGGTTAATAAAATACTTAATTCTGTAAGATTCTCTAAAGGCAACTGCAAGAATATTTGCAGACATAGTTTTCGGTCTACTAATAACAGTATGCCACCTCATTTTGTTTGAGGTGAAATAATTATGTAGACAAAATTCACAAATATATGCATTCTAGTAGAACTATGAAATATTTAACTTAAAGGGGATGGGTGGTTGTGGCCATTTTTTAAGACTATTTTGATCTCCTTTAGAAGAAAAGCTCATCATATCTTAAAAAAAAAAAGTTATATCTGGTGGTTAATAAAAAAAATAATTTGTTGACCCTCCTAGCCTCCTTATTTATCTATAATACATTGTAAGCCTTTATGTAAAATTGTTGGAGTCTTTTTTCTTATAACAAAGACATTAAAAGAACATTATGTTTAATTACCATATGTTTATAACATAACAACAAACGATCCCAGTTGATGTTAATAATATTTAAACCATATGTTTTTATAGAGGGTCATTATTAAAAAATATTAGTTTGTCCTCTCCTGACTCAGGGTAAAATAAAAGGATTAGGTCGTTAGGAAGTTAAGAAAAAAAAATTTCTGAAAATTTTAATATACATATTGACAGATTGGAAAATTTCAAAAATGATTTCAAAAATTTTAATTCCTGGAAGTGAAAAAAGGTTTGAGTCGGGCAATTTTGAGTCGGTCGGGAGAGGTTAAACAAATAATTTATTTATATTTATATTGAAGAAATATTTTCCAAACATCCCAAAATCTAACCAAATAAAGCAACTCTTTTTATAGGACATTAAAAAAAAACTACTCACGTGTTGGTGAATCCTGGCTTTGGACCTTGTATCGCTCTGCTGCCCCTAACCCAGCTCCCCTATGTCTCTTAAAGGTTTGTAATTCACCAAATGAAAACATTGTCTCTTATTGTCCTTCCTGTAAAACATATCAAGTGGTGAATTGTCTTCTCTTTTGAACATTAAACACATAAAAACATGGCCTCTTACAGTCCTCCAAGTAAAACATTATTAGTGGTAAAATATCTTCTCTTTCGTGCAATTCAGCAATAAACCTGTTACTAAGTACTTGTTTAACAGATTATTGTACCTCTTTACACTCAATTAGTCTGAAATAACTGAAGTCACATTATATCAGTATGGAGTGATTTATTGATTTTCTCGGCTTTACTCACCAAATGACAATTTTGTGTTTTACTTAGAGGCGTTTCAAGAAATGTTTTGGAAATAAATGAAAAACAATTTCTCTTTTTCCACATATTCCATTTTATCTTGGCTATTTGTTTTTGTTTTTTTTATAATTACCCTGTCTATACAGGATATTGCAGAATGTAAGTCATTGAACTACTTTAGTAAATGATAAATACATTAATTGACTACATTAATTTACTCTTTATGAACTTCTTTATTTCTAAATTGATCATTATTTTGCTAAACAGAGAGTATTTCCAATAGATAATTATTCCTCAAACTGGTTATAATCAGAAGTGCATATTTTTCTCAAAATGTATTGTGACATCATTGTCTCAATATCAGAAACGGTGACAATTTTAAATTAAAACAAATTCATACAAAAACGTTAATATAACATCTTTAACGTGCGTATGTGAATATTGTACACTTGAATTTTCTAACATTTTCTTTTAAATTACGTCAACTTAGTCAAGATACATTAAATCTCAATCTTGACTCGCTTTTTCTCGGTTTATTACCTTGGGGGCATGTTACAAGAATCCCATATTGCTTCAATTATTTCCTCGATTTCTTACATCAATAGGTATAATATTTATACTTTCTTTTTATAAAGATGACATCTTAAATAGGTCAGAACATCGAACAATGATCCTGCTTATATATACGGCATAAAAAATTGCCCCTCAGAAGTGTCAGACTAGTAAACCAGGTGCTTATAGGAGAAGTAAGCATCGTCTGTTATCATTCTCACCCGCCGTTGGCCCTATGTATTGATCAGATGGATGGAATAAACCGTAATCAAATCAAGTATTATAACAAAGGCCTAACAATTGATATCAAAATATCCCTAAATGAAGGCTAATTTGCTAAATGTCATGATAACAACGACCTCTGAGTTTAAAAAATGCTGACTTTGGACGAGGTTGTTTAAATGTCAGTATCATTAATGTGTTTGTCAATAGCCTGTCTCAACTTAGAATTGGTCGTACGTGGTTGGGTATCGAATAAGTTAGCAGTTTTGAACACTATTTGCGGGTGATAGTGGAATTTACTGCATGAATAAGTTAATGATAGAAAAGGCTACTTAAAATATTTGTCATAAAATCATATTATGAATCTGATCATTAATATCTAATGAATGATCCCATTTATTAATAAAAAGACAGAAGAAAAGTTATTAATATGAGAAAGTATTTTATTTTTACACAACTAAATACACTTTTTAGGATATTTTACGATCCTATTATGCCAATTGTATAAGAAAAATATAGTTAAATACATTAATATCATAAGGGTTTTTAGAAAAATTCGATGGACTTCCTTCATAATTTTTTTTATAATAAATGTCATATTATAGATAAACATATGGAGATAACAAACATTTTTCAGGATCAAAAGTCCATAAAACAATACAAAATAGGAGCAGAGAAACATGGACCTCCAAAACATCACAGATGGGTTCAGGTGCCATGGAGGAGTGAGCATTCCCTGCCGACTAGTCACATCCGCCGAATGCTAATTGTCATGGTCGGGTAATAACGGAAAAATCCGCCGTCAAATCAGTGTATAAATAATGGACTGAGAATAAGTGTGAAAAACGTCAGTCATCATTTGATTCCATGATAAATTATATTTGCTGACAAGGTCAATGTATCGAACTTAGAACTTACTAAATGATGACTTTTAACGAGCCTGCTGAAATTCTTGTTTCATCAACTTGTCAATAATTTACCGCGATGTAGAAACTGTTCGTAGAGCAGATTACCATTAACGCTTTTTTTTCAAGTAAAATATCTAAATATGAAACAGGTGTGTCAGACTCTGTGGTATCTTTTATCTCAAGCTCATCAGGATATATATCAATCGACATAAGAATGGAAATTACAATTGTTAATTGACAGTACGTCGTCGATATATCTAACTGTCGAGTTGAAGGCCATGCAGCAAGTGTTTTCTAAGATAAATCGCTAAAAAAAAAAATTAAGTGTAAAGTCAACAGAAGTCCGTGAACTCTTTGAAGAACCCTTGTAAACATTTCAAAATGATTACAGAAAATATGTTCTTAATATTATTATGTATACAGACAAGGTTAGATTTTTCTGTAATCATGGATTTCTGTTTACGTTATATTTAATAACGTTTAATTCTTTCGATAAATCTCTGAATAATCACACTGGAACTTAAAAATATATACTATAGAGACATCTTTACCATCAAATCGCGACACAATCGCATTCGAAAAGTAGAGCTTTGTTTTCTTCACTTTTATTTCAAGTTTTCATCTATTTCAATTATTACCAAAAAATGACTTAATCCACACTTATTTTTTTTTACCCAGTGGCAATACTATTCAAAGTTAAGTCAAACACATTTTATTCTGGAAAACTATCTGAGCTTTCTCATTTCAAATCGACTTTCACATTTACAACACTATTGATATTAAAATACTATAAAATGATCAAAGGCGATTCGTGTCACCTGACACGCTGCGCATGCTTATTAGTCAGACCTCTTCGATAGATTTACATGGACGTACATGTTCATTTTGATTCTAATGCTTAATGAGAGGCTTTAATTCCATAGAGAAATTGATTTAACCCAAAGAGCTAGGATTGAATATATGGATCATGATTGAGATAAAAAAAATCAGATTTGAAACTCATGTGGTTTGGACGTATTATTGCAAATGGCAAGAACTTAACTTTTTGAAATACATGTACATGTAGTGTGTAATATAAAAATCAAACTTTTGTAAGTAAGTAAATAAAGAAAAAGAAGGAGAAGGAGGAGAAAAGAAAGAGAGAGGGGGGATTGCTGTTGTCAATTGATTCTTTCTAGTGTTGTTTTTTTGATAGGTTGGGTTAAATTCTACAGAGAATTATGATATACATGTACTTTAAACAGGTCCAGTCCCAAGAATATATCTACCTAAGTAGCTATCAATAGCTACGTAGGTATTTAAACCTACCCAAAGTAACTATATTTACCTACTTTTTGTATTATCTGCATTTTGTGACCAAAAGACCAAACGGCGCAACATGGTGTATACCATATATTTTAATACAGTCACACTAATGATGATTTCGGCGCAATTTTGGCCAAAAATGATTAATTTCTAAATCTTCAATTTTACATTAATTTCTATGCAAATTGTTTATTTATGAAGTAATCATTTTTTGATCAAATTTTGTCATATCCATCATCAGTGTGACTGTATTAAGAAATGTGGTACTCACCATTTTGCGCCGTTCAGTCGTTTGGCCACAAAATGCAAATAAAGCAGAAAGTAGGTAAAAATAGTTACTTTGGGTAGGTTTTAATACCTACGTAGCTATTAGAAGCTACGTAGGTAGAAATAGTCTTTGGACTGGACCTGACATCTATGCGGAAAAAAATTTAAATGAATGACTTGTCTAAGTATTCCATAGTAATTTGTCTAAAATAGGAAGAAAAAAGTGTTACACAAATGTTTTATCAGGAGAAAACTGTAGTAAAAAAAAACAAGAAAAATTCACAAGATTATCAAGGAAAGTAAAATACCTTGCATTCGGGCGTCTCTTTATGAGTGAAAGATTCAGAGGAGGAACGTTAAATAACAATAAAACATTCATATTGAGACTACATCCCTTATCGGTGCCCGGCTGCAAATTAAAACTTTTTCTTCACATTCAGGGCCATTTAGTAGTGTAAGAATCTTTTTCGCTTCAACTATTACTGAGACATGGAACCACGGTTTACTAATTATTTGCTCTCTTCCAAAGGACAGGTTTCCACGTCCCACAGAAAAATTTGAAACAGCGACGTACGAATCATCTCCTTACACCGCACCTTATAGAGTAAATGCTCTAAAAATGTGCCACGAGGGCGACAATATAGCAAAGGAATTGTTGTCGTTAACATTAGTAAATACTTTTCATCAATTAAAGGTCAAGTCTTATATTCAACCATTTTCCAAAGTGAAATCCAGACTTGTATCTTTACAAATATTCCTAGATCACTGCTTTAAATTTTTTATTAATAAAAATTACTAAAAAATTCTAGAATGCTTTATATTGAACATTTGAAACACAGTTCTCCTATATTCTCTTTGTTCTTTATTCTAAAACAATGGTCCTACTGGAAACATCCCTTCTGGTGACGTAAATATAGTTAAAAATGAGGACCTAAACACTTCTTTTCAACAGTCAAAAATTTAGAAAAACCAAAGCTTCCAACTTGATTCAAAATTTTAGAACTACTTTCAGAACTACTTACCCCCAGACAATGGGTCAATGATAAAAATTAATATTTTGACACTTCGTCAGAATGGATTAGAAGTAATGAGAGGTATGAATATATCTCAAATTGAGTTTCTATAATCGAACTTGTTACTTTATTAACCATTCATTTAACATTATTTTGTAAAAAAAAAAAATTCCAAAGTTGATAAATGAAATTTATGGAGATAACGAAGAGTATTCAAGTTCAAAGGTTAATTAGACAATAAAAATCAGAGCAGAGAAAACAAGGACCTCCAAAGCTTCGATCAGAGTTTGGATCAGTTGCTATGGAAAGAGGCTCGAGTTTCCTATTCAAATAGCCACATGTCTGTAGTTTTTTGAGATTAAATCCACACATTATCATTGGGAATTTCAACGAGCACAAATTGTTCAATGTTCTATGCAGACCTATTTTAATTTTCATATAAAGCAGAATAATTTCAAAACTTTTTAAAGGGCATAAAAAGAAGAAGTTTATTCCCTCATTCACATTCAGATATACTTGCGATTTCTTTTCTATTATAAATGTTCATGTTTATTCATTCGTTCGATCAATTTATCCCTCTGATCTCGACATAAAACATATCATAGTGTCTCTTCATATATGGATATTTTACGAGAAAAGATGTTAATGGTATAATCTAAATACAAAATTTTATGATAAAAGAATGCCTTGAACTTTTCAATCGTCAACTCCCTCATTTTGTAGCAATTTATCGTAGTACCATCATCATTTGATCCCATTTCTGATGTTTTAGAGGTCACTAAATTTAGGTTAAAGTAGAATAATTTATGTCCAAAATCAATGAACCTATCGAACACACATAATATTTGTCCAAACTTATTCTAAAATTATTTTATTTAAAAAGAAATGGGATCTATATGTAGATTATTAAATTTATAGTAGTCTGAAATAGCATACGTTTTCAAGGCTTATTCACGATTTTGATATTTTCGTGCCTGGAATACGCAAGAACCGGCGCCAATACGACAACTGGGAATCTTCTCGGGTAAATTTTCGACACTTGAGAACCAAATTAATACTGAATTTACAATTTATCAATGGTACAATGCCTTTAGTATTCCAAAACTCATCTTTATTGTCTGTTCATAAAAATACATGTCCGGTGAAATATGTCATCATACCGTCGAGTTTTCTTTTTATTTCGTACAATTAATACCTTGCAGAGATCTATTTCGAAAAGATGAGTGATATTTTCTTTTCATCGATATTGGTGATAACAATAGGCATTGGGCTATGAATAAATTGTAATTTCGGTCTTTAATTCGATTCGAAAGTACTGACAATGGGCTCTAGTTGGAGACCGCGAAATTTCCAGTTTTTATAATGGCGCCGGTTTTTTTCGTTTTCCTAGCACGTAAAATATCAAAATCGTGGAAAAGCCTGCAAAAACCTGATATTTCGGACTACATTTATAGATGAAATTGCCGATTCAACGAACATTATATAGATACATGTATTCATCATTATAATACATTTTAATGATCACAATAGCCTTAAGACAAAAGTAACAAAATGCAATATTTGGAATTGATAAAGATTGAGATCATACCTCAAATTTAACATCATTAAAAAATTGTTAAATTCAGATGACATGCTCATTGAAAAATATATCGCAGATCATATTATGTGCTCTTAACAAACTGCGTGACAGGTTGTCATTAAAGCATATGAAAAGAAATATCAATTACAGAACATTTCAATTGGCTGAGGAGTTGAAGGACATAAGATAAAGAAATCACAAATGAAAAACATGTAAGGTTCTTCCATCATCATTAATAGTTCGTGTCTGCAAATTGAAGTTTGTGATTGAGTACACTCAGGAGATAGAAATAATTATAGTATTTGCTTTCTTATAATGGTAGTTTAGAATTCGTATCATGATTATGGATGTTGACGTTAAAACAACCATTTGTTTTGCACTAGTTCCACTGATCTGACCTACCATCAAATGTACTACAAAGTTTAAATAAAGACTATATGAAATACAAAGAATTTATGTTTTCTTATTAAAAACTCCATGACACCTGATCCCACTTCTGATTAGATGCCATAATGTTACCCTCTCCGATTTTTTATTTGATATTTTCTGGAGAGGGCTACAATTCCACAGCATCTCCGTAATGGTACAAATATTTTTCTCTAAATACAAGCGAAAAATAAGCAGGAAAAATAAATAGTTTTTACATTCAGCTTACTTCTAATAAGAGGAAAATTTTATTCACTATCAAGAACATAGCCCGTTATAACACGAAAACCATGAAAAATAAATCAGCATGTTGCTACTGCTAATCTGCTACCTGTCGATCTACTCAGCAGCCATGACAGTTCACGCGTGAAGTACTTAGACTTGAAATTTAGAATAACTCAACAAATCATATGTCTGTAATTATATATAATCATGATGAAAAATATCACTAAATATCGATTGATAAAACCATCCCATATTTTTTTTTCGTAACAGCGATATTTAAACTTGAAATAAGGGCATTGCTAAAAGATCCGCTCCTATACATGTATATCCTAAATTCTCATTTGCTGTCCCAAAATAAAATCTATCAAGGTCAGTAAACATGGCGGATAAATTCAAGTTGTGATGTTGACATACACGAAAAATAACCGATATTAGGATCATTCCTTATATTTTTGGATCGACCTATGTCTTGCATTACTACATTTTGGGAGTCAAGGTAAGAATTGTTAATAAAATAGTCATTTACTGACAATCTGAGCCAAAATCTGTGCCGGGTTGAATTACTCCATCACTTGCACCATTACGAAGATCCTAAGGAGATGTTACCACCACCACCCCCCAAATGGGAGAGGGCTACATTATTGCAAGTAACCTGATGTTTTTTTTAGGTCAGTGTTTGCTCTGCTCTTATTTTGTATTGTTTGATGGACTTTTGACCTTGAATACTGTTGAATACTAATCTCTATATTTTTCATCCTAGACTTTAAAGACGACTTCTTCTTCAAAGGATGGCATATGCAACTGTTTCCACATGCAATCGTTCTTACAATGTCATATACATTAAGTACTTTTTTTTTATACTATACCTACAAGAAATTTTAAGTAACATTTTTCGGTAATCGTTGTACGATTTGTATGAAATGCTGCTATCCTTTATAAATTCTTCTTGGAGGGAACAGGGTGTCGTTGTATACCTCACAAGTGGTGTACTAAAGCTTCTTTTGAAAAGCTATGATACACCTTAACAATTTTTGCTTATTGTTACAGTACATAAAGAATTACGTATTGATGATGCTTAAGATTAAACGCATGAGAAGTTCCCAAGAAGAAAATTGACGAATAAACTTCGACAAGGATTTTGTAAGCATCAAACCAGATCAGGCAGTAGTTTTTAAACTTAATGGTTTGAGTTTGGCATTTTTTATTCACTTTGGTGGTTGATGAGAGTCTAGTATTGAAGGGAAGGGCGTCCATAAATAATTGTATCTGCTGTTTTCCTTAGTTGTATAGATGTTCATATAGTTGGTTTAATACCCAGGAGCAGAGAAGAAGATTTTCAAAGAAATAATGCATTTTCACTATATACTAATTTAGCCCCGCCCTAGCACTAGAACCCCTGACCCCAGGGCCATGAATTTCACAATTTTGGTAGAGGACTCAATGCTGATTACAATCATGCAAATATTTTGACTGCTTGATGTCCAGAAGTAAAGAAGAAGATTTTTAAATATTGCATTAATTTTAGTGGTTTTGGCCCCACCCCTCAGGCCCCAGGGGGGCAGGGATCATGAAATTCACATTTTTGTTCCCCTTTACCCATAGATGCTTTGTGCCAAATTTGGTTGAAATTGGTTCAGTGGTTGCAGAGAAGAAGCTGAAAATGTTCAAATGTTAACACACGACACACGACGCACGACGGACGACGACGGACGAAAACGGATAGCAATAGGTCACCTGAGTTTACTCAGGTGACCTAAAAAGACGTTAATGGTAATCTAACAACCAAGCTCTACGATAAACGTGATGACTTTAACTTTTCTATCGTCAAATCCCCTTACTTATGCAGCAATATACATTCATCACCTGCATACGGCGTTTATATATCTCAGTTGAATCTATACGCAAGAGTATGCTCCACGTATGAAAAATTTCTAAAACGATGTAAATTCTTGACAATAAAGTTTATGAAACAAGAATATCAGCAGTCTCGTTTAAAGTCATCATTTCGTAAGTTCTTTGGTCGATACAATGACCTGGTCAGCAAATACAATTCATTAATGAGTCAAATGCAGACTGCCGTGTTTCATACTAACTGTTAGTCCATTATTTATACACTGAATTGACGATGAATATTTTTCCATTATTTTCCAATCATGATAAGGAGCACACGACAGGTGTGACCGGTCAGCAGGAGATGCTCACTCCACCATTGCACCTGATCCCACCTCTGATGTTTTAGAGGACCGTACGTATTTGCTCTGCTCCTATTTTGTATTGTTTTATGGACTGTGATATTGAATACTGTTCGTTATCTCCATATCCTTCATTGGTCACTGTTTAGTGTAATCAATTTTCATGAGATTAGACGGAGATTAGACGGATGAATGCTATACTCCACTAGGTAGCGAAAAAAAATTTACATTTATACTTCTTCTAATGCAGGAAAAATAGATATCGAAGAAACTTACAAAAGATGCACAGGTCAGTCTGTTACCCTGGCTTTTCTTGAGTAAAAAAAATTGAGAAAAGGACAGCATTTTGTAGAATTACGTATTCGAATTGAACATTAGGATGAGATGCTTCTATAACGTTACCTGACATGAATCTAACTAGACGTAACGTTTAAGTCTCCCCCAGTGTCCATTTTCAAAGAGTCTGTTTGACATTATTGGTAATTGGAAAGTAGTGAAATTTTTCAATTTTGTTGCATTATGACTCTATATTATAAATATGTCTGTTGTTTGCTTTCATCAAATCACGATAAAATTTTAGAAACTTAAGAAATTCCACGAATTTTTTGGATCAATCCTCGTATATAGTTCATCCTAGTACTCCATTTTTTTGTTTTTGATCTTGCGATCTGTCATATTTGTATAGTAGTCTTTTTATTTACCAATTCGCACACATACTTCAATATTGCCATTATAAGTATTTGCACTTTAGGCGGTTGTAAAGATTTCCTCAATCTGTTTGCAAAATAATAAACTTGCAATTGATAAAGATGTCAAGTAATTCCTTTTTTAGTGGTGCCTATCCAAATTGAGAATGTCCCCAAGGGTCTAAGACGTAAAGATACTCTGTATAGATTAAAGGAAAACAATGTTTGATTGAAATATATTTTCAGAAATAATATTCAAGAAATTCAAACAAATAATTAATTTAAAAGAACTTACTTTTTTTACTTTCATGCCTACAGGGGGCTTATCTGAATTTCTAACCAGGCGCTTAGAACAGGGTCTTTAAACAACAGCAAATCATCATCATTTCGTACTTAGAGTTGTTCGATAATATCGGATAATCTGCATATCGAATTATGTAAACAAATTTGCAATGAAAAATGACACTTCCATTACTTGGGATATAAATGGTATGAAGAATGTTATGATATAAGAAATAATAATATACTAGTAATGAGACAACTAAGTTACATAACCGTTTTTTTTTTAGGAAAGAATTTTGTTGTAAAAAGTTGATTGATGATCAAATATAAAGCTGTGAATTTGCTATAATGTGTCTTTATATGTGTGCAAATAGGGGGGGGGCAATAATTCTATGAAAGGAATTTTTAAACTGACTTTAAATTAATCTTTCGTTAAAATCACAAGTATATTGTAAAGTTTGACGAAATTTTACTTCTTGTTTAATTAATTTACTTTTAGTATGTTGATTAAAACAAATGCATGTATATGCCCTCAAGCTAGGTAATTTCACGTTTTGTTCAAAGAAGACAGGCTTTGATATAAATGCACTCTGTTTCAAAGCACAGCACCAGAACAATCAAAGAGATAGAATTGAAACATCAATGGAATTGTCTTTATTTCGTCTTACATATTCAGAATTAAAAATAAAACGAAGAGTTCCTACTTCTACACAGGATGTGAACGAAAAATCACTGCACGAAAAAAGAAACTCGCGAATTGACGTCAATTATTACAATATTTACATCCACTGAATATTTTCTCCTTTATTTCTTAAGAAAACCCATTGCGTTATTCACTGTATGAACTACATTAGGCATGTCGCCTGATCGGATTTCTTGATCAGTGGCTGTCCCATCAATGAAACGTATAAAGACGTTCGCATCATTAAAAAAATAATTAATCTTTTTAATTCTGCTTTAAATGATTATTTAAACAGATATAAATATAAACAATTAAATGTCTTTCTTTGTTTGTTATTACTGGAATTAACGGTCGCAGCTATTGCTGAAAAAAATTACATAACCTGTTCACGCGGGTTATGTATTTTTTCTGCAACAGCTGCTTCCGTTAATTCTAGTAATAACAAACAAACAAAGCAGTTTATTGTTTAAAACGAACAAAGTATTTTTGTGCTGTTTTTCTGTTTGTTCCGAGATATATAGTTCGCATACGGCGTAGGAAGCAATAAAAACAAACACTGTTTACATGTTACACCAAAATATTATTATGAATGTCAGATGTTATATTTTATCAATGTTGTCGTGTAAGATTTCAACACTACATGTATATTGTGTATTCAATTCAAACTCCTTGTCTAAATCAGAATAAATTGACGCTTGACTTCTTTGTGAAATATATTCATATAAAAAAAATCAAATCTTAATTGAATTTGTTTTTAAGATAATCTGACATTTCAACGTCTATTTTCATTTAATAAGCAAATGACAACTACATCTATAAAGTAGTCTAAAGAAATTCTATATGATAATATATTGAGTCTATAACTGTACACAACCATGTGTAAAAAAGAAAACTTACCTTAATGCAATGTTAAATTTTCATCCAAAAATAAAATCAAATCCATGAGTAGATACCACACAGATATCTCATTGAACAATGATTTGTCCGCTGGATCCTTACTCAGGAGACGATTGCAATAGAATCCCCAATCAGTCGCAGGAAAAACGGAAATTTAAGTAAATGTTGCGCTAGCAAGTTCGAGGTAATGATTTGTAGCTTGTGGATGAAGAGTCCTCAATTGTCGCTTTCCGTTGATGATTTTCAGGTGAGATGTCATTTTGAAATATCAGGAAAACTCGTTATGCACGGCTGTCGTGACAAGAGCACCTGTTGGAAAACTAATTATCGAAAACGTTGACACACACTCAGTTCCCGAAACACTGTGTCTTCGGTGATTGCATCTCCACGCCTTAGGGCCAAACTGCATAAAATCCGTCCATCTATGGTATAGGTAATCCTCGTTCCCTTTATGCATTCATCATTGATTTATATTTAAAACGTTAATCCCGATGGACCATCATGTGAGATGTACATTGAAATCTGTAATATTAATGTCGTCAGTTTCACAATATATGTAGGACACTAAGATTCTTCTTTGTTTTATGCAGTCTTATATACTTCCGGAATTAAATATAAAGAGGCGTCTCTTTAATTTGTTACGCGGAAGACTAACGTTTACGACTATAAACGGCTGGTGTAATTCATCATGATTGCATTTTCCACAGTTAATGTGGAAATATCAGAACAAATATCGGTATTTATTTGGAAATTGATTTCAAATTATTGTCCTCTACTATAAACTTTAATAATTATTGTGGTTACAGAGTATCATATATAATTCATTTTTCTCAGTACATTAATGTGGTTTTATTGAAAGCTACTAACTACAAAATATCGCCCATGGCTCGTTAGAAAAACATTTCCAAATGTTCTTTTGATATAACTTTTTTCTATCTCTTGGTTAAATGGTGCACAGTGGAAGAAATAACCAACAAAGTTTTGAAAATACATTTTCAAAGTGTTTCAACCAGCAGTTGCTTTCTGCTCTCTGTCAAAAAGATCTTCATATTTCCAAAAAAGGAAAATACAACATGGCTTTTGTGAAGACAGTAAACAATAATGCACAAATGTATATGAAACAATTTATGAAGATAACGAACAGTATTCAAGATCAAAAATCCATAATACAATACAAAATAGGAGCAGAGCAAACATGGACCTCCAAAACATCAGAGGTGGGATCAGGTGCCATGGAGTAGTGAGCATCCTCTGCCGACCGGTAACACCCACCGTGTGCTCCTTGTCATGATCGGAAAATGACGGAAAATTCATCGTCAATTCAGTGTATTAATAATGACCTTACAATAAGTATGAAAAACATTTAATTTTTGATGTTGGCATATTGAGAATCTGAGGCTTTCCCTTTACGTACAATGCTGGTAGGTATTATACATTAAAAAAATAATAATTACTGTGTCAATGTAAAAATCCAATATTGCTTCAATTGTACAACCATTTGAGGTCGATTTAATGGTTTTAATCAGGACAATTCTTTATTGTTATTAAAGATCGTGTGATGATACTGTTCAATCCGGAATTAGAGCATTCATTTATCAGTAATGTCATCGAGTTCGTTTGAGTAAGAGAGAACACGAACGAAATATACAACAAGTAAACGACGATCATGCATTTGAAAAAGTTACTTTGTACAATATTTTTATTCTAATTTCTTGCAAAAAAAAAATAAGATAAAGAATCCTTAAAAAAAATAGATATATTCTTTGTGATGAAAATCTATTGAGCTTCTTTAAAAGGAAATTTTACAAAGAATTTTTATTTTCCTGAATTCAAAAACATATATGTACCTTGTTTTATTTCAATATTTCATGTTCTCATCATTTGGGAAATGCGTTGTGAAATAAGAAAATTACAATTATTAATTTTGTTCAATACTTAGTCTATTCAATTAAAATGTTTTCCTTATAGAGTATGCAAAAGAAATATTTGTCGACATGAAGTCCAGTCTGACTTAATCCTACGGCAAGCTCTTTTACTATTTATTTGTAAAATAGAACATTTCTTTCGATGTATTTCAATAAGAGAGATATTTCTTTAGCTTTAAGATACTTGTATACATGTACCTCTTTAGCTTATAAGAGATAACTCTAATAACTTTTACTTTGAGAGATATCTCTGAAGATTAGTTAAATAAATATATATTCCACTTTTATTTTGAGAGATATCTCTTTAACTTGGAAAACATCTCTCAAAGTAAGAGATATCTCTTTAGTACAGACAGGTATCTCTCTAAGTGAAAGAGATATCTCTTAAACGTTTACAAAAGAGATATCTTTTAGAGGTAAAGAAGTATCAAAGATATTTATTTCTTTGTAAAAAAGATATCTAAGTGAAGGAGATATCTCTCTTAGTGTGAGAGATGTCTCTCAAAGTGGTAGAGATATCTTACTCCTTGTCTCCTTAAATTTTATAAAATATCTTTATAAAAGAAGAGATAATCCCTCATTTTAAGATAAATTTTATTTTTTGTTTAAATAGTAAAAGAGTATGTCAAAGAGTTCTATCTGAACCAAAGGGTTAACTCACTAGCCCAAGCTAGAAGGATGCCATGTATCTTACACTACTACATTTCTACATCAGTAAGAATTCTCATTATACAGTTTTTACTTACTTCTTTAAAAGGAAGGCTGGAAAATAATAGTTGCAAAAATATAGGATCATATATACAACAGTGGCGTTAAAATTCATGTACTTTTGCTGAAAAATGCCGTCATAGATGTAAAAGAAAACTTGCAGCTTAGTATTTCCTGTTAGGTACGCACATTATTTGATCTACTTCCCACTTCAAAGAAAGTTCATTTAAAAGAGAAACAAGCATTTTATAGAAAAATCTTCCCTCAAGAATTTGCAAAATTCTCTGGTAGTTTAGTTTGGAAACTGGAATAAAAATTAAGCACCAATTTGTTCCTTCTATTTTTATTTTGTGGTTTGCACAAGTCCATGGGTTATCAAAAGTTTGTGGACTGGTGTCATACAATTTGATTTGCTTAAGGTACATTAATAAAATTTTTGAGTATTTTTTCAATGTCATCTTTTCTGTCCATGAAATAAAGAACGTGTGTAAGACATACGGCTTATCGTTCAATAATTGTCGAAGTTTTCGTTAGCAAAAGCATAACCATGCAGAGCAAACTCAAACCTTGACGTTGTTTTACTTTCATTGTTTTTAAAGGAGACAATCTAATATAATTCTAATGCTGTGACGTAATTGGTCGATAAAATAAAAAACTTTTACTTAATTTTGATGAATTCTTTGAGCTCTTATTGGTAGTTCAGTAGGAAATGCTTAATAATTTGGCGTTGTAAGAGGTGGGCGATTTACGAATCCCATTGAGGGACGTGAACACTGGTACTGGCACAACAAAGAGACCTCACTGCTCAAAGACAGAAAGTGTTGAGTACAGGTCTAAACAAGCTAATTCAGAGAATTCGTGTCCCCCGCTTAGGGAAAAAGTCGGCTCCCCCTGACTGAATTTGTAGAATTATTAAATCTATACATGTATACTGAAGCAAATAAAATACATGTATGTCAATATGCATATAAAGATTTGATTGCTTATTCTTTATTATGTGTATGGAAGATTTTTTTATATGGAATGTTTATCACACTGTAATGATGATTTTATAACCTCGTAAATTTTTCATTTCACATGCTGAATACTATCATTTAGTAAAAAAAAAAAAGTATTTAAAAAAAAAAAAGGGATCGACCGAGATTCGATCCCGGGACCTCTCACATTTGAAGCGAGAGACATAATCACTAGACCAAGGAATAGCTATACGCGCATTGAAGTACAATGAAGCGCATTGAAGTGGTAAAATTTTCCATTTGGATGAAACGTTCTGAGTCATGTTTTGACCGTCATTTATAACATAACGACACGCCCATTTCTTTAGAAACGAAAGAGATATATTCGTCGTAATGTTTTAGGACACCCCACTTTCCGCGACAAGCAACATGAGTAACACTAAATTGAAGATTTTTAAATAAGAAACAACTATATAAAGACTCCCCGCTTTTGTAAAACACGCATTGCAACGAATTTGTACATAATTATGATTTTATCATGTTTATTGGAGTTAGCATAACACATGTATCAGTCGAACACGTGCTTACTCGCTGTTTATGTGGACCGTCAATTTGATTGGCTATTATATTTTTGGAATACCTGTTCTACAGGTATTCAATTGAATCATTTGACCGATTTTTCCTTTCTAAAGAAATGGGCGTGTCTTAAGATAGCTCAAAACGTTCCATCCAAACGGAAAATTTTACCACTTCAATGCGCTTCATTGTATATGCAGAATTGAAGTCACATACATGTATATATTCATGTTTCATGTTCGGTATTCTCAAAATTTTACACAATCCATGGTGTTTGATTTATTTAGCCTTTATTAAACAGTTCTAATAGATGTAATAAGAACATAAAGTCCGCCGAGAACCTGTTTTATACGCAATAACTTTCCTCATGCCCCTGCGTTAAAAATAGCGACATGTAATATCATAAATACTAATAAAACAAGCGGGGCGGGGCACTTTGAGAGGGGCGAGAGACGTCCTAAGGAGTTTTGGTATAAAATTATATTGCATAAGCTCAAAATCTTCTTGAAATATCGCCCAGAAATGATAGTATTACATACAGACAGAATGTATCAATTTACGACCTTGAACTTTGACCTTTTGACCTCAAAATCAATAGGGGTCTTTATTAGGTCACAGGGAGTTGTTATATAAAATTTCATTGCAATAGCTCAAATGGTTCTCGACATATCGTGTGGAAACGAAAGTGTTTTAACAGACAGAATTTGCTTATTTATGACCTTGACCTTTGACCTTTTGACCTCAAAATCAATAGGGGTCTTTTTTAGTCCATAGGGAGTTGCTATGCTAAATTTCATTGCTAAAGCTCAAAGGGTTCTCGAGATATCGTGTGGAAACGAAAGCGTTACAGACAGACAGAAAGACGGACGGACGGACGGACAAACCCAAATTAATATCCCCCACTTTTCAAGCGGGGGACAATATGCAGTCCTCCACTCGCCAGTGTTGGCGTCGCAATTAAAGTCAAAATTTTGTAAAGGAATGTTGAACTAAACGACATCAAAACATGAACTGTGTTTTGTTACCTCTCAACAAAACACTGATAAACAAAATTGCAAAGTATGAATTTTACGCGATCTTTGAAAGTCTCTGTCTTTTTATGAAGGCGTGATTTAGTTTATCTGTCAAGCTATTTCCTTCTAGCTGCCTCTAAGGAATCATTATCTTGAAGTTCATTTCTACTTTGATCTCAAACACAAATCATTTCCGAGATTTTACATTGCTTTTTTCGCTGGCAATCCCTAAGGAATGTTTGTTTTTCTTTCTAGCTGTATACAGAAAGACACGAAAAGCCATACCTGAAAGATAATGTCATTAAAAAAGACGAAAAGTATTAAACCAAATTAAATTAAAAGCTAAAAGAAGCAGATTTTTAGCTTTATTAATATCAATAAATAGGACTTCATCATGTTTGATAAACTTGTAGGTGAAAAATTCTTAGAATCTCTGAATTAACAATGTGTGCATGCATTGATATCTTTCCTGTTCTAGTTGTGAAATTTGCTCCGAAAAAAATCATACAGTAAATACCCTTGCTTTTTAAGGAGTATTATAATTTCGTCCAAAATCCAAATATCTTTCTTAAAAAGACCTTTTCTCATTAAAGAAATAAAATTTGTTTTTAGTAAACAACTTTTTGGATAAGCCACATAATTGGTTTAAAAATGAGTTGAATTGAACAGCAAGGTTAATACAATTTTTGAAAAGTTCTAAAAATACTAGTATAATTATGTTTTGTCTCTCTGAAGTTTCTTTGAACATTTTTGCAAGAGTTGGAAAAATAGCAATAGAACTCTTTGTATTTGGTTTATACCCTGAATCTCATTTTCTTTCGTAAGCAGCAATATACATGTACCTTTGTCACCTGCATACAGAGTTTATATCTCTCAGTTGATTCGATACGGAAGAGCATGTTCTACGTATGTACAATATCTAAAACGAGGTGAGTTGTTGGTGAAGCAAGTTGGTGAAGAAAGAATATCAGTAGTCTCGTTTAAAGTCATCATTTCGTAAGTTCTAAGGTCGATACAAACACCTTGTCAGCAAATACATTTATAATAAGTCAAATGCTGATTGACGTTTTTCATACTGCTTGTTAGGCCATAATTCTATTTAAACACTGAGTTGTTCCACGGATTTTCCTGTTATTTCCCAATTATGACAAGGAGAAGATGGCGGGTGTGACCGGTCGGCAGGGAATTCTCACTCCTTCCTAGCACCTGATCCCACCTCTGATGTCTGATGCCCGTTCTTGTTCCTCTCCGATTTCATAATGTTTTTTGGACTTTTGAGCTTGAATACTGTTCTTTATTTCCTCATTTTTTGCGAACAAGAATCAAAAAAATTAAATTCTAGCAAAAATTCTGCATATATAAATATACAATATTTCTCACGTTTTCCGCAGAGTAGAGGTGAGGTTTCTACAGGATAGTTACTGTGTTTTAGTGGAAATCTTACGGGCGGATTCAGGTATCTTTATAGAATACTTTTTCAGGAGCTGAATACATCATCACTGTCTTACAAATTGATAGGGTGTCGTTACAGCTGTTCACGGATCTTGAACTTGACCATCAGGTCCGGTTTCAGTTTCTTAATCTGCATGTGTGTGTAGTTTAGTTTAACAGAAAGGAAGTAACGAATAACATTGCCAAAGCATATGCATGGTTTTTATCGAAAGAAGAAAGGGGAAAAAGGGAGACGTTTAGGTTAAACACTTGTTACCGAGGTAGGATCTCCCTGAGCAGAGCACAATGCTTATTGGTGAACCCAACTTTGAGATCTCCACATTCAATAAAATTCCATTGCAGTTTATCCGTAAAGTCTGCAAAGCAATCATCGAGAAATAGACCGAAAAGGTTGAAAATCCAACAAAACCGATGAATGGAAAAAGATCGAAGATAAATCAGGGTCGCTTCCATTGTGTTGATTTACTTAAATTGATGACATACATATATAGCTCCTAAGTGCTCCAAGAGTCAAGGTTCTCTCTACAACCAAGTGCATTATATAGGCTTTTTCATTTGTAGAACTACAATAAGTTTGCTAGGTTGGACCTTGTAGAATCGATGGTTTATCAGGTGACTCTAGGAGCAAAGTGATATGGTTTAAATAAATCTGTTAATAATTTTTTTTTTCTTTGAGCTCCTATACCCTCTTGAGAAATTGTAACATTAACTCACCTGGTCGTATCCATAGATTACCCATCCCCGTGAGATTGTCGAATTGTATGTACTGTCCCTGTAACTTGTGGTGCTGTAACAATGTCCCTTCTTATACAGTAGTTGTAGAAGAGAGAACCATCACTTATCGAAAACGTACTATAGTATGTGTGTTTTTTAATATATAATTGCACCAATGTAATAGTGCAACAACCTCAAAGTTTGTAACCCATTTCTATTTACAATAGTTTTCCATTCATTGGGGTTTGTAGGGTAGTTCAAGTACTTATCCGGTTTATTCGTTGATGGTGACTTCTAAACCTCTCCCATTAACAGATAAACTACATAATGAGGAACAAAGAAAGTATACATTGTTGAATTTTAGTTGCCTCCTTATGCAAGTTACAACCAATTTTAACCGAGAATTTTAAGGATTCCGTTCTTAAGAAGTTCACAAGCTTCAAGATCTTTATTGTTGAGTTTACCAAGAAATTTTGTGAACTGTTCTAAAAGAGCTCGCCCTTACAACAATTATCTTATAATTATTTGAACTAACTAAAATTACCTCATTCATTTCCATCTTCCCTTGTAAAGACATATTCCAGAATTCCATCTATTGAACAACATAAAAAAGTATGCAGTTTAAATAGTAGACATTTGACGGATTCGCGGTCAAGAAAAGCAGTTACCACTCCCTTAACATCCGAGAATACCCCGGTATTTGAAAAAGAAAAAACTTCATATTGCTATTATTTATTTTTAGTTGCGGAAATGGTCAAATTTATACATGATGAATTGTCAAACATTTCTAGATAAAAAAAAATTTCTTGCAGAATTGATAGCCAATTGATAGCCATTCGTCATTCCTATAGTGCTATATTGGTCTAAAGGGTAATCCAGAGACGCCAGAATCAGAGGGTCTCAGTTTCTTTTTTGTTTCATGTGTTCGACTCTTTATGTCCGTCTGAATAGATTCATGTTGATAAAATTAAAACAACCGCTGATTTTGGTAGTTTGTAAAATATCGTTTATCTACATGTGTATTTTTAGCTGTTGAAAGACCTCCGATGCTTCATTTTTGAACACGATTCAGCATCCCATGAGCATGGTCAGTACTTCCGAGCCTTGAATTTATGTTGTTGCAATAATGAATGCCATTAGGATTTACAATTTATTCTCCAATTCTATTTACTTCCATCTCCAATTTATCGCGGCCCCTCTTCTGACAAATTGTATAACGGCCTGAAAAGTTCAAATATCAAGTGCACGATTCGTAAGGTACATGCCACAAAAAATGATACTAGCATTCTGTGGATTGTGGGGAAGTTGAAAATAATTACTGATGTATTGATTATGATATTCAAAGAGAAAGGGGGAATCTTTTTATAATAATGAGAATATTATGTGACTTTCTGTTTGAAAGTGCTTTATAGCCTTATTACAATATTTTCTATCATCAAATTTGTCTTGCAAACGCGGCACAAAATATCGACTTTTTCATGAAGTATTTAAGCTGTTATAATACATTCAACTTTGAGATTAATCAAACTTCATTCCTATAGCAAAGGACAATAGGCCAGGACAGATTTATTTTCCCTATAGTATTCCAGACTGTAATTAACAAATTGACATTTTATGTACTCTAGATGTGCTGGATAATGTGCGGTTATTCAGTGGTCAGATGAAGCAAGACACATTACAATATCTCGGAAAAAATATTATAAACTGCTTTTGGATCAATGGTCCAGCATTAAACAGAAAAAAAACAAACACTTAATATCCGAAAGAAGTAATAATCCTTGTTCTACATTCAAAGCGAGCGCAGCGAGCGTTGCGAAGCGACGCTCGCGAAGCGAGCTCAATAGACTAACGTGTAAGAACAGAGGAAATTCGGAATTGTATAAGCAAATTTTGTTGTGAAACATTCCCAGAATTCCTGCACTACCCAATGTCCCTTGCGCGAATAAATAAATAAATAATAACGTAAAGCATATCTATATATATCAGGCTTTCAGTTTGTAGAAATCTTTCAAAGAAACAAGAAATAACTCTGCAATGTTTTTCGACAAAAATTGAACTAGTTCTAGTTTCAAATTGACGCTCGGCTTTCTCCGTAAGCTCCGACGAGCTTTGTGACGTTGTATAACGTCACGGCTAGTCGAGATTTCTCGTGCGGCTTGACGTTCGAAGTAGCTGATCAATTTTTTAAGTGTTTTTGATGGTACAACTGCGCTCGCCCCAACGGTCACACCGCAAAACATATTTATCATTTTGCAACTTGCTTAATTGCAAAGAAACCAGAGAAACGTTTCACTTCTTATTCAGTTCACAGGAGTTCGCGTACCTATCAATTTTGCCGAAATTTTCGGTAAATAAAAAAGATACGTAATACCTATAATAACAAGTAAACATTGATGTAACCATCAATTGTCGCCCGGGAAATATATAAAGTAAACAATGGAAATGAGTCTTGATCATCAAACCGCTTTGATATGTTTGAAAGGGCATGCGTCTAATTGAAAGTCGGATAAAAATCAAACAAAAACGATACCATTTTAAACTTGATCAATTCCTCGTGTAAATGTTGGCTGCATAAAATATAAATTGAAGTTAGGCACATGCATCACATATATTCAAAAATGTATTAATTTTCAATTTTAGAATATAAAACGTGAACTTTGCAGAGTACGTTTTTATCCGAGAAGTAAAATTCGATGTTCTAAAAAAAGGGATCTGTCGTTTTTTCGATAGTAAATGATGAACAACTTTATATATTAAATATGTAAAACATTTCATTTTAAAATATTCAATTTATTGAAGTAAATATATTATGTTTCTCGTAATTTAGAAAGGGAAAGAACATTCTGATTAACAATCTTTTCAATGTTTAGAAAACCTTTAATTTTGAATAACTTCTCCCACCCCAATCACCATACACCAACACTTAAACTTATATGTATAGAGCAGCCCGGTCCTCCGGGCTGCAATAACACGTATACGTATTACGTATTTTTTTATTTAATGAAAATTTCGGTATAATTGATAGGTACGCGAACTCCAGTGTTCAGTTATAGAGATCTAATTTCAAAGGAAGCAGGGACTTTACATCTACTTAATTACAATATTGTATATCTTTTATACATGACATTATGGAGATAATGAACAGCATTCAAGCTTAAAAAGTCATTTAAATAATACGAATTTTGGAGCAGAGCAAACATGGACATATCTAAAACATGAAAGGTTGTATAAGGTGCAATGGAGGAGTGAGCATCCACTGCTGACTGGTCACACCCGCCGTGTGCTCCTTGTCATGATCGGAAAATAACGGATAAAGCCGTCGACAATTCATTGTGTAAATAATGGCCTAGAGCAAGCAGTATGAAAACGTCAGTCAGTATTTGACTTTTAAAATGATAGATTGTATTTGCTGACAAGGTCATTGTATCGACCACAGAACTTATTTGTAAATAAATTACCCCGATTTACAAATTGTCCATAGGCTATCGAATCAGTGAAGAGATATAAACCCGGCCCGTATACAGGTGATGAAGGTATATTGCTGCATACATGTAAGTAAGGGAAGTTGACGACTGCAAAGTTAAAGTCATCACATTCATCGTAAAGCTTGGTTGTTAGATTGGCATCAACGTCCATCTCTAGTAAAATATCCAAAAAGGAAAGAGATGTGTCACTCTGTGGTATCTTTTATTTCAATTTCATCAGGATATACCTTATCGATATAAGAATGGAAATAAGCATTGGTAATTAACAATACGTCGGCAATATAGACATTTTAAGGGTACAGCAAGTGTTTTCTTATTTTCACGTTTGACTTTGAACAGATTCTGATTCATACGAAATTGGTTGTGGGGAATATATAAACTGTTCTAAACTGAAAAATGATTTTGAAGAATTTACTCCTTAGAAAGGTGGCTATGGATAAAAGTCGGATTACCTCTTGTAGACATAAATCTCAGTTTCTCCAAAATACTATTGAAAATTAATGAGTCTTACAAACTACCTGCTTTGTCAGCAGAAAACAGTGCATGTATACTGCTTGTGTTATCTTTCTAATTCTTTTTTCAGTAAAGATTTCTTTTAATAAATAAATCAAAAAAATTATAAAGTTGTTTAAAATTTGAAAGTTTATGCACAGCCAAATACCTGTAACTTTGTCATCTTAAGCAGATAACAATTAATTTCTTAATAACAACAAAGACTTTTTTTATAGAAATTCCAATTTAATTATTCCTTAAATAATGTCAATGTTTTCTTTTCTTTTTGAAGCCTGAAATTAAAAAGAAAGATATGCACTTTAACCTTCATAGTTAAAGGCTATTAACATATGTACATGTATTCATTTACTTGCATGGATTGAAAGTTGTTTGTTTGTTTGTTTGTTCGTTTTTAATAAACAGGATGATATATGTGCATTACCTTTCTTTCCTTTCTTCCCCTAAAATTAAAAGAAAAACACAATAATGAGCCAAAATAACTGGAATACTTATAATCAAAAAGCAAAGGATTTTGTATTTCTCTTTGATTTCCATATTCTATCTATCTCTATAGCAGTCTTGCTATCTTTGGGAATTTTTTCCAGATTTAAAACCTAGTAGCATATAAATAGCTGACCGATCTAAGATTTAGTTACACCTATAATGAAGCTTAAGCAGGCGACACATGCTTGCTTGGAACACTCTACTTTAATAAATTATCTAGAAATAAATTCTAGGAAAGTCTATGAAATGTGAAAAAAAAATTTTTTTTATTAATAATGTATGAACATTTTATGCATAAACAACAGCAAATTAGACCTTACTACATGCAGCTTTCAATAATTAAAAAATTATCACTTTTTTAATATAATTGTATATTATATAACAAGTTTAATGGATGCAATCACTGAACATCAAAAATATCAAATTTTCTAGGGAAGAAATTTAAATTTGATTTTAAAAACATGCAACCTTTGTCATAAAACAAAATAAAGATTTACCTTTCCACTCAACTTCCTTTTCTTGGAGGACCCGACCTGAGAATAAAAACGAAAAATACAATTAAAACCATGATGTCAATATGCTGTATACATTTGGAAAATCCCTTAATGATTAAACTTCCCTGTCATTGTTACGCTAGAACTGACAATCCTCATAATGAAATCGATCTGTGTAATCAGTTAATTGACTCCATTCAACCCACAGCACTGTGTACATAATATCAGGATTGAAACTTTGTGTTATCTGTTGATAATTCGAATTTTACTTAAACACTGCATCATGAAATCTAGGTGTGCAACAGAATTACCTTAGAGGTTTGGCCTTCTGTCAGGGCACTGATGTCATCAAAGTGAGTCAAATTATTCAGCGAGGAAAATCCCGCAACTCTCCTCATTTCATTCTGTAAATATAAAGGTAAAGATCAGATTCAACAAACAGAAGCAAAACTATTGATCCTTATTGCTTTAACAGCCACATAAGGTAGTGATCAGATTGCACAAACAACATTAGAACTATTGATCTTAACCCCTGTTAAAAGTACAGATACTGTAGAAGCAGAAATTTTTGTGGGGAATATACAAGCATTTTGTTGAATTGTCATCTAAAAGGGTTTTGTGAGCAGTAAATTTCATTGTTTCCAAAGATATCCTATAAGAAAATTCAGTATTTAGTCATTTTAGTCATAAAAAATTTGTGTACCATTAAAATTTCATTGATAATTGCTAAAAAAGGAAATAAACAGAATCTATTCACCCCAGAATATTCCTGCTTTTAGAGTACTAAAGATATTCATTGGACAATTATTTAAAATAAGTGACATTTGACCTGATTAGCATTAAGGTCATCTTTCTAAAATACCTATCCATAAGGTAGGCCATGAAATGATAATTTTCCCCACACCTCTGCAGCAATTGATACATGTACTATAAATTAGTCAAATTTTTAGCACTTCACTTCAGTTTAGGAGTCTTAATTTATATGAGTGAAAAATTCTGCAACATATAAAACAACATTATAAAGAATATAAGAAAAGTTATCTCCTTTCAAATATGTAACCATTTAATAGCAAGAAAAACAAACTACATGTAGCAACAACAGAAAACAAATCAAAAAACCTTGTCTGAAACAAAAACATATTAATTGAAGTAAATTACCTTATCTTTCTTGGACACAGAGAACCTCATGAAATGTTCCTCTTCATACCTGAAAATTGCACAGAAAATTTTAATTAAGTGTGGACAAATCTATTAGACTATTTAGCTTATACTTGTTGTTAAAACCAAGGACCATAACTCCACAGAAACAAACATCTATACTACTAACTCTGTTCTCTCCCTTAGTTTCTTCTCGGCTTTAGATCTCTGTTTACTAGTTGTTTCCTGTAAAGAGTAAAAGAAGAATTTAACATATCATTTATAAACCTTTCCAAATGAATTATGCATCAATTTTATAAAAATGAAATTTATACATGTGTGCATATAATGATTTTATACCTTCAATGAATATGTAGGCATTTTGTGATTCATTAGATTTAAAGTATTTTTATCTTTTTCTTCATATTATTATCTGTTTATTTTTAAATATTTCCTAATGTACATGTAGTTGAACAATTGGAAAATTTACTGTAGATTGGCAATTAATCACGATGGTTTTAATTTTGCTATGTTGCGAATCGACACTTTTCCACGAAATTAAACCAATTATAAATGCTATCATTGGTTTTTATGAATGTTTAAGTGTGTGTACAAAATAAAAATCAATTTCTTGCAGCGTGAAATTAAAACCATCGCGATTGGTACTTCTTAAGAAATCGTGAAATTTTAACACCGTGGAATTAAAACGACTTACGAGGGTTGTCCCATAAAATCGTGGACAAAGCGTTTTTCTCGAAAAGTAATGGGCGCACTTAGCTGAAATTTTCAGTAAATGTTTATTCATACAATTTAAGTGAATCATAATGTTTTTTATAATATATATTCAAAAATAAAGATTTTATTCTGCTTGAATGTGCACAAGGTATGGTCCTACGGCGCACGGTAAAAATAGCAAAGTTATATTAGATAAGACATAAGAATTAATTCGTAATAAAAGTTTTAAATATTGCCTGTATTACTTAATGTGAGGAAATCCTATTTAGTTAAAAGACAAGATTTTTTATCAATCCATTTTTTTATGTAATAAATGTAACCCCCCCCCCCTTCATCTCACTACAATTATGTTTCAATTACTGATATTTTTGATGTATTAGGTAACAATAGACCATAATACTAGTATAATTTATTATCTAAAAACTAATAACATCATCATCCTTATTCATAACTTATATAACCTCTATTGATGCCCTATTCCTAATCAATGTGTCATACTTTAATAATTATAAATTGTGCCTTCTGACATAATGACTAATTTCTAAAATTACATATAGAGTATTTTAAGAAAAAGTTAGGAGGCTACAAGAGGGGAAATGAATTGTCAAAGTGAACTTCAGATCTAGGATTTTGGTTCAAAGTAAAAAACCGTTTGCATTTAATTAAAGTAAGTACAGATGTTGCTGATTAGGAATTACCTTGATTTCTGTTGGCCCCTCGCTGTATTCCTCCCTCAGGTCTCGAAGCATGCTGGTACTGAGTGCCCGCTTTTTAGCCCGCTCCAGAGCCCGATCTTCTTTATCCTGTACCGTCTCATCTCCCTCTGTCAAAAAAATTAAGTCAACGAGATCTTCAAAGACTGCAGGAAAATCAGGAAAGAAAAATCATTTTATACAGCCCAAGAAAATATTGTTTATTGACATTTGGTTTTATACTTGAAACTGTGTAGAATAAAACATGTATGATTTATGATAGTACATCAATTAAAGTTTAGGATTAAGATATATATAACCTTACCGTAGTGCATGGCTGTGAGTTTGGGAGGTTGATATACTTTGGATTTTTTCTCTTCTCCCTCAGATTCTGATTCTGACTCTTCATCCAGCTGGGAAAAAAATTAATATTAATAAGTCACTTTTCATGAAAAAAAAAATTTTATTGTATTTTCTGCTACTTAGGCATAGCATGCCAGTGAACTGTACCTATTTGACAGCATCATAAGGTTAATAATTCATTTACACATTTTTGATAGAGTACATAAAAAAGTTGTATTGTATTCTATTAAGCAATTTTGGCAAAATGCACAATCTGCTAAATCATGTACATTGCTAAATGTCTTGAATATTGTACATTATACCTAGCATATTCAAAAAGCGCTTAATCAAATTTACATCAATCTGTTGATAAACTAATCTCCGCTTAATATTGTACAAGCCAAATAAAATACATTACAGCATTTTTGTCAAAATAAAGTAAGGAATTGAACTTGAAAAAGCATCCTATACAAATATGACATATAATTTTTATTTCCATCAATGACAAAATGATAATACAGTTCTTATCTAAAGAATTAAAGCTTTGGGTGTACATGTATGTCAGCTGTTTTCAAGTATGATTAATATTTCAAAAGTGATGGCATACATGTATTTAGAAGTGAAAAAGCTAACAACATTTAACTGACCTTGAATCTGTATTTTATTATATTGTATGGCATTGTCAAATATGACACACTTTCATTAACATAAACAAAAATGTTTTCAACAGAAAGATATTTAAGTTAAAGGAGTGACTCCTGTGGTAGTCATGTACTGCACACGAGGAAGACTTTCATGTCTGCATACTTAACACCTAGTGATCAATAAGCTTAACAAGGTCCGATCCACTTGATCTGCGCATACGTTTCAGCGTCGACACAGGCACGTCACAATACCACTGACTGCCGTCACAATTGAACACGATAACGTCACAATTAAAATGACGTCAAATTGCGCTAAAATGTTTCGCTGATCTCGCTTACCTGGTAGCTCTACGTAGACTGGGCATTGAAAGCTGGCATTTCTATCATTTACAATTTTTAAAAAATATTTGTTTAAATTAATAAACAACTTTTGAACATAATTAATTTTGAGGGATCATTTTTTTGGAACAGATTCATTAATTTTATCTTGTTTTATTTCAATTTTGGAGTTTAAAAAAACAAACACTGCAACCAAAAGTAAACGATTTTAGTCTTTCTCCTTGAACATGTTGTTCAAGTGTTATACACACTCTTTCTATTGCGGACTTGAATATGCATGGATTATCTTCAGTTTTAAAAAATAAAATAAGCCTATGAATCATTTAAATGTAACCCTCGAAATATTTTTTTTTTTATATCTACCATGATATACATGTATTAGTAAAAATCGTAATTTTGTCGCCTTTACCCTCCCCCTACTCTCTTTACCCCTTTTTCCACGTAAAACAACGTCGTGGGTTAAAAGAAATATAAAGCATGGCGAGAAAATTATTTCATAATGTAAGAATAATTTATTTTTTAGAAACTAATACAGTATTGCAATCGTTTGTTGTTGATATGTAAACCCATTGCGACTTATGAAATACGTAGTTGGATAGAATAAATCCAAATTTTGTGTTTTGACATGCCCCCTTTTCACTGCAATAAAGGCTACCTCCAATTTTCTTTTCATTTTTTATAAGAAGAATGAAAATTGCATGATATATGTGAAAAACAAAGAATTTCATCATGTATTTTTTTTTAATTTGTAAATTTCTTTGTTTTTTGGAGAGTTTAAGTATGTAATTGTGTATAAAAACAAGACAAATGGTCCATATCTTGACAGTGCCCCCATTTGACTACAATAAAGGCAAGGTAACAAAATTTCATTCTAATTTTTCTAAGCATAAAGCATACAAAAATATTTCCAAAGATTAAATTTTTTTATCATTCCGTTTTCGTTATTTTCAACTAGATCGGGCCTCGTTAAAGCATTAAGAATTTTTTAATCACAGATATTTAAGTTCACTGGTACTTTAAGAAAAATAATGAACTTAGACCATCTTTTAATAAAAAAAGATTTCATGAACATACATGTTGACAGGATGAGTAAATTCGGAAAGAAAAGGGAAAAAAAAATCCTGGATTTCAGTTTTTGCATATAGGGTCATTTTTAGCCAGTCATTTGAGAAAAGGCAAAGAACCTATTTTTTCAAAGGTGGCCTTATCCATTTAAAATGTTTAGGTGTCAACATACCTTGTTTATTAAATTATCTGGGTTAGCTCTGTGTCGAAGAGGGTCAGAAGAATCTGAAATTTAGATTTTTAAAACTCAAATGTATTGGTTGTCGTCTTTCCAGTTAAATCTTTCAAATTAAAAAAAAAATCAAAGGATGCAGTTCCTACCTGTTCCTCCACTTGCAGCAGTTCTTACAACTTTGTCAACCTCATATTTTAATTTCTTGTCTATTGGTCTCATTTTTTCAAGCACCTTGAATTAAAGAGTACAAAGTAAAAACTTAAGAAAACATACAATTTCTTATTAACTATAATGAAAATGGTCAAGACCAATGGGCCACACCACCTGGCTGAGGAGAATTCCATTGTTTGTTTTCTTTTGGGGGGAGGGCCATTGATTTTAAGACCCAAATCTTTTAAGAAGAATTAAAAAAAAAACACCACCAAAAAATTCACTTTCTTATTCAAAAAACTGTTTGAAGGCCCCACAATGCACAAACTAACAAGGTTTTATGATTATAAACCTCTCTGTTAGTCTGTATCCGCAAAATAAACTCAGTGTATTTAAAATGATTAGATATAAACTTTTAGTTCTTGCTCTTAAAATAAATACTAACTGTTCTTATTTCTATGAGTCTGTCAATAACTGGTTCTCCCTCTATGCTTCCTCCCTTGGATTTTTGTAATGTTATATATGTCAGATTAATCAAATAGCTCAACAAGAGCTGGTATTTCACTTCCAGAAAGCTGATTCCCTGTGGGAATAAAAATAAGTAAGTTTAAGTCAAATCAATTACATCTTGCATTTAATATTTAAATTTAAATCTTTTAGTTTTGTAAATTATGTAAGCTTACTTTTGATGTTTGGTATTCTCTCTCGTGGGCCTTTTTCAGGAGATGGTCTATAAGTTTAGTGACATCTTCTGTCTGTGATTCCATGTTCTCCAAAAGATTAATAGCTTCTGTTGCTTCTTCTGTTGACATGGTGCTAAAATTAAACAATTGAAATTGTAATTAAGCAAAAGTTAGGTCATGAAGGGTGGCTTGTAATCCTTGTATAATTCAAACTTTTTTTGTGTTTGAAAGTATTAGTGAAATAACTTACGGTTTGAAGAAAATATATCAATATCAAATTGATATTTTAAAGTTACTTAAGATTCAAAATGCTCGATTTGAATAACTTTAGAAATATGTTACATTTCTTACAACAAGGAAATAAATTTTATAATTTAATAATTTAGTTGGAAAATACTAAAGTGTTCACAACTTTGTTTGCTTGCAAATTATCTCCAAAAGTTTGGGATGGATTTTATAGAAGTTTTGGACAATAGTACAGATTCAGTGTCAAATCAACGTGTAGAAAAATAAGAATTCCCAGCACATTGTCAAATATTAAAACTTACAAGGTCTGCTGAAAAGACTACATGTTGTCATTGATCTATGCAATCTACTGACCAAGATTAAGTAAAATTTTGTTTGCTATAACTTGATGTGACCATAAGCAGGGAAAAAATTCAAGATATCTGAATGATGATTCAAGATATCTAGGGTAAAATACTTAGAGCACATGTACATGTATGTGGTCGGGACTTCCAAATCTTTTCATGTATCAATCATTATGGAATTCCAGATAATGAGATATCGTTGTTGAGATACCAAAGTTTCTCTATTTGCAATCCCAACACACAGGCATTACTTATATTACCGAGTGGTTTACAAGAGATGACTTTCACATTTACAAAAGTTATTACCCTTTGCAGGGTCAATCCAACTTTACCAACTTTATGGGTCAGTATCTCAGAAATAAATCTGTACGAATTTGTTAATTACATTTTTCATGTCACCCCATATTCTGGCAATACAGGTACAGATCAAAATTGTCCCATAACGTTTGAAGATTAAAAATATTAACAGGTAATTTACAAAGGACAAAGTGGGAAAAATTAGCGTTACGCTGTTAACGGGAGTGAAAATTGCTAACATTGTACTGTAGCTGAATAAAGAAAGATAACTCTCATAAGACTTTTTTATTTAGGTATCAGGCATATTACTATGTACACTACTGTATTTTAATTCATAAACAGAGAATAAATGTGTAGAAGTAATTTACACCAAAATTTAATAAAAATCAATCTTAAAAAATCACAATGAATCAAGTGCATGTAGCTTTAATCATGTTAAGTTACATGTACAATCTGATTAAAAGCACCCTCTCCCTCCCATCTTGCATCTCTCAGTGCTGACAACACTAAGACAAGAGGACTGGTTTTACATGTAACAATACTGCTAAAATCAAACATTAATTAAACACAATTGAGACCAACAAGTGGGATAATATAATGGAATCTGAAAGAAAATTTAATACCTTGGCAAGTCAACACGCCTGAACTTAACCGGAAACGCTTAACGCTATCTAAACGCAAAATCTTAAGAAAAACTTTCATAATTCCGGTCATTGCTCTTGAACTGAAAATCGAAATACAAGGTTTCGCTCTATTCTGAAGTTTAAAAAATATATTGTTTATTTGTATTCTAGTTGTGTTCTATTGTATTATCATGCTTATTATTTACTATGTTCTGTGTGGGCCTTACTGTAATTGCGTTTGTGCCCATAAAATATTTGTATTTGTAATTGTATACATATTAAAATATCACAGGTATACCTACATTCAAATTAATTATTATACAATATGATTTTTTATATTGGCTAGTGAAAATTAGAAAAAAAATGTAGGTAAAGTTCACAAGTACATGTACTTGTGGACAGCCCCCCCC
>PRKT01000024.1:1469115-1543840 GCA_003671525.1 Saccostrea glomerata
CCCCCCCCTCGACACCACAATCACACTGCACATACTTTTTGGAATAGGCTAGATGGAAAAGTTTTGTTAAAACATCATTTGTTATGAATTAATCAAAAATTTGTTCTTGTACTATACATGTTAACATGTAAATTTCTACATCACATCATTGCGTCACCCATTATCATATTTTTAGATTAAACACCATTCGGCACACCTCGGCCGATTCCCACTTCATCTGATAAGGTGACGGAATCGACGAAGGTTTGCCGAATGGAATAACATTAGCACATGCTGCAGTCTGGTGTGCATTGGATTAATTCATTTTGTGTTATGATTGGATTATATTTCATGAAGTTGACAAGACCTATGGCAGTCGGTAAGTACAAGTTTAAGTATAGTGGGGGGTAAAATAAACCCAAACGATTAGGTTAAAGTTCAAAAAGGGTCAAAGATCATCGCATGCCACACTAGACGAATTTCATATTGTGAAGTTATCTCCCATTGTCGATGTGACATTCAGTTACTGCCAATACTGGTGCGGATCCGGAATTTTTTTTCGGGAGTAGGGAGGGGGGTTCACATCTCAATCAAAAAATTTCAGCCCAGAATTTCCTGACAAGCAGGAGAAAAAAAACTGAAAACATAAACAAAATAATGCAATGATAGTGGGGTCAATGTTTTCTAAGTTAGGGGGAGGATGTCCAAAGTCATTTTTTATTTGCTTCAATATATAGTCTTGGTTAAATAATGAAGCAAATTCCGGGGGGGGGGGGGGGGGGGGGGGGGTTCCAATCTCCCTACCCACTCCCTGTCCTTGAAATAACAATCTATTTTGTGATTCAAATTAAATAGTATATTTTTTTTCCATATGACTAATTATACATATTTTGTTTCTTGTGTTTATATTATGTCTGTCTATTTGTCTGCAGAAATTATAACCTTGCCTTTAAGTTTTAAGTGGGATGGGCTATACAAATGGCTTCCACATTTTATAGGTTTATTTCTTGTGACAATTAAGACCTTTTATTTGGGTACCATTAATTTTTACCTCTGATCGCTTGACCTAGGATACACATTTTTACAAGAAAAATACCAAACTTTAAACTTGGCCTAAATTTTGATCAGTAGGTGCAAGGGGCTTTCATGCTTAACATGTGTATTCATTGTGAACTGTCAACAGGTATAAATATGTTTGACCTTGACCCTAGAGTTTGAACCACTTAAAAAAAATTAACCTTGGCAATTAACTTTTGAACAGGAAATACTAGGGATTACTTATTTCACATGTGCATTCCTTGTGACAAGACTTTCTTCTGATATCAACAATTTGAACCCTTTGACCTTGACCTTTGAGTTTGACATATATTTGAGAAACTTCAACCTTCGCCATAGGCTTCCATACAGGGACATCAGTGTTTCACAAACACATCTTGTCTTCATTATTATTTGGTGGTGTCTCCATATGAGGGAAAAATTCCCGAGAGAGATGTATTCACAACAAACAAACAAATTACTAAAGAAAATATAAAACATGAATATGTTGGTCATGCATATCTCTGCATGAAAAAAACAGCTTTTCAAATACTGCAACCATATTGTAACCCTTTCAAAACACTCATTTGAGCTTTTCTGGTTTCCTTATCATATAACGTCTGTCGTGACATGTCGTCCATCTGTTTGTCTGAAAACTTTTTACATTTTTAACTTCTCTAGAACCACTGGGCCAATTTTACCCATTTCATATAGAAATATGTACATTTGTATGTCAGACTGTCCATCTGTCTCAATAAATTTAACCTTGGTCATCACGGTCATATCTACTGAATGAGAAGAGACATGGCATTCATATTAAACTTATGTACTAGTATTTACCTGTGAGAATGGCATGGTTTTTTTTTTTACATATGACCTAGAAGTTTGACCTACTTGCAAAAAAATTAAATTGTTATAAATTCATCATTTTGAAAGAGAAAAGTTAGGGCATTCATATTATAATGCATGTATATTATTACCTGTGATAAGACCTTTCCAAATGAATCATGACTTTTACTCTGTGACCTTGACCTTGAAGCCTAACCTACTTTTCAAAAATGTTGCATTTGCTTATAACTTTTGATTGAGATGAGATATGACTCTCACATTTGACATGTACATTAATTACTCATAAGAATTCAAGGTGTTTCCCAGCATGCGATGCTTTTTTACCCCTTGACGTTGATGTTTTACATAATTTTCAAAATATTTAACTCTCCTAAAAGATGATTAGGCTTCTGAGTAATGTGAAGGAGGACTTCAGGGAAGACAGGGCTTTTTGCATAAAAGACATCATTTTTCGACCTCCATTTGACCCCCCGGAGCAAAATCAAAATTCCGAAACCTTACTGCACATTTCATGACACCACCAAACATCTCCCAAAAGATGATTAATTAGCTACTGTGTAAAATGAAGGAGGATTTCAGGGAAGAAAAGTGTGACAGACGGATGGACGGACATGAGTAACAACAATATACCCGAACTTTCTTTAGAAAGTACGGGTATAATAAAAGTGCATCAATGATAAGATTGCTTGACATTTTATTCATCAACCTATCCTCCTAGAATTCGGAATGAAAATCATTCAAAGAGATGGACCACATTAAAGTATTTGTATATATTTTAAACTTTTTTTTTTAAATGTAAAAACAAGTAGTACCGTTTGCATACATGAATAAACATGGGTCTGGGAAGGGGTGAGGGGAAGGATCAAGTTCATATCTCTTTACATCTTAATGGTTGAAAACTCCTAAAATGAATATTGACCTCAAATCTGACTTGTCCTCTTTATTTTTCAAGTAGTGGTGTCTCCATTTGAGGGAAAATTCCTGAGAGGGATGTTTAACAACAAACAAACAAATGACATAAAAACACAGTATTGATTTGCGTTAAGAAATACGCAGGGAATTTTTTCCATCATAAATCTTCTTCTCTAGAACAGCAAGGGCATTATTGTCCCACGTTTTTGGGAAAGGGAGGGAACATTAAATCTTATTTGTCTGTCAGTCTGTCCATCTTTGACAGTATGTGCATCTGTCACAATAAATTTTACCTTGGTCATAACTTTTGAATAATAAGAGATAGGGCTTTCATATTTCACATGTACATTACCACAAAACTTTCAAAATGTACTATGATTTTTTAACCCATGAGACCTTGACCTTAAAGGTTTACCTAATTTCCAAAAAATAACATTTTAAATTTAAAAATTTTGAAAGAGAAAAGATAGGGCATTTAAATTATACATGTATTTTACATGTGAAAAGACTTTTCTAAATATATTATGACTTTTGACTCTGTGACCTTGACATAGAAGTTTTACCTACTTTTCAAAAATATTATATATATATATATATATATATATATATATAGAAAGCTCAGAGAAATTCACTTATACAAGGATACTCACTTCCGCCCCAGCCCGGGGTTGAACTCTCGACCTACGGAATCTGTCTCCTAGCAGTTGTTCGTGTCGTTGGTCATTTTTAGTGCTTTATATAAATTTCCATCCGTGACCTTGTATCTACTTGATAGATCCGACATTTAGGATATACAGTGTTGTTGGTTTTTTTAGTGCTTTATATATATATATATATATATATATATAAATAAATATTTGCTTGAGAAGAGATGGGACTTTCATATTTGACATGTACATTACCTGCGACAAAATATTTCCGAGCATGCTATGATTTTTCCCTTTTGACCTAATTTTCATAAATTGACATATGATAGGGGTGCATATTTGACACACAATCTGCCATAAATTATGGCATCCCATTCATTAGAACACGGATTGCAGAGGACCACAATTCTTTGAATTTGCTTGTATAATCTTGATATGGAAACATCCTCATATAATGTAGATGCAAGTTTTTTTTTTGCACCGCCATGATTAGGAAGACATGTATAGTTTTTGTCATGTCCATCCTCCAACCTTCCATCTATCTTTCCATGGAGCTCAAAGAGACTTTCTAGATATTTTTATCAAAGTCCATATGTTGATGCATATACTGATGTAAACTATCCAACTGCAGCAATATTTTTTTACCTTACTTTCCTTTGACCTTCACTTAACTTTTCTTAAAATTAGTGTTTAGCTTTATTTTAAAGAAACCATTCAAGTTGTGTAATGGAACTTCACATGATGATACATACTGATGTAAGCTTTACAATGCTTCACTCTTTTTTTTTTACCTTGACATTTCTAGTGACCTTGACCTCACTTTTCTTAAATTAATGTCTAGATCAGTTTTGAATAAACAATTCAAGATATATTTATCAAACTTCATATGGTAATACATACTGCTGAGAGCTATTAATGCATTAACTTATTTTGACCTTGAATTTTCTTATGACCTTGACCTCACTTTTTAAAATATGTGTTTATCTAAGTTTTAAATTAACCATTAATTATATTTTTATCAAACTCCATATGTTAATAGTAAATTTACACTGATGTAAGCTTTTCAACTGCAACAACATTTTGACCCCAACCTTTCCTTTGACCCCTCTTTTTTTTTATTAAAAAAAGTTTTAAGCTGTTTCATTAAATCATTCAAGATATTTTTATCAAACATAATATGCTGATATGTATTTGTGAGAGCTATTCAACTGCATCAAAAACTTCACCTTGCACATTCCTGTGACCTTGACCTCCCTCCTCTTGAATTTGTATTTTGCTTAGTTTTAAAGAAATAATTTAAGACATTTTTATGTTTAGCATGCACTTATACATAGCGTGGTGAGAATTTATTATCTATATCCAATTTATTTAGATTTTAGTTTCAATTCAAAAGAAACTGTTCAAGATATTTTCATTAAACTTTATACACTAATACAAATTTTCATGTAGCATTAGTAATGTACATCTGGCGGGACATTCATGTCTTATAGACATATTTCTAGTTTTCCAAATCATCACCTCAAAGGCTAGGGTCAGGCCACAATTAGGGATCAAAGTTTTATTTAGGAATAAAAGGAAACACATCTTCAAAATTCTTCTTTTCAAGAACAACAAGAGCATGATTAATATGGAAACATTCTCAAGAGGTGTAGATTTAAGTTTGTACAAATCATGACCCCCTGGGTTAGGGAGGGGCCATTTTTTCCTGCCCCTTTTTGCCATCCACATGCAAATTCAAATTTTGAAACCATTTTACACATATGCAGAACAAACCAATCATTTTCCAAATGATCATGGTTTAAAGCTCTTGCATAAAATATTAGGGAAGCTCTTGAAAGCAGGGTGATAAAACATATATATATATATATAATTTCTACCCCCATTTGACCCCCACCCCCACCCCCGGACAAAATAAAAATTCTGAAACCTTACTGCACATCTACATGACACTACCAACAATCTCTTAAAAGATGATTAGGCTGCTGAGTAAAATGTAGAAGGAGTTCAGGGAAGACGGAGTGTTTTGCATAAAAACATCATTTTTCGACCCCCATTTGACCACCCGAGGCAAAATCAAAATTCCAAAACCTTGCTGCACATCTACATGACACCATCAATCATCTCCCAGAAGATGACTAGGCTGCTGAGTAAAATGTAGAAGGAGTTCAGGGAAGACGGGGCTTTTAGCATAAAAAACGTCAATTTTCGACCCCAATTTGACCCCCCGAGGCAAAATCAAAATTCCGAAACCTTACTGCACATCTACATGACACCACCAACCATATCCCAAAAAATGATTAGGCTGCTGATTTAAATGTAGAAGAAGTTCAGGGAAGACGGGGCTTTTAGCATTAAAAACGTCAATTTTCGACCCCCATTTGACCCCCCGGGGCAAAATCAAAATTCTGAAACCTTACTGCATATCTACATGACATCACCAACCATCTCCCAAAAGATGATTAGGCTGCTGAGTAAAATGTAGAAGGAGTTCAGTATACAATAGAAGACGGGGCTTTTAGCATAAAAAATGACATTTTTCGACCCCCATTTGACCCCCCGGGCAAAATCAAAATTCCGAAACCTTACTGCACATCTACATGACACCACCAACCATCTCCCAAAAGATGATTAAGCTACTGTGTAAAATGAAGGAGGAGTTCAGGGAAGAAAAGTGTGACAGACGGACGGACGGACGGACAAGAGTAACAACAATATACCCGAACTTTCTATAGAAAGTGCGGGTATAAAAATCATACATTTTAGCTTTAAAATTTGATCATTTTGTATATCTTTATATGGAGCTCTTCTTCTAAAGGAGATCGAAATAGCCCAGCCCTTTTTACATCGACGCCAAGAAGACCAAGGTAATGACAGGCAATGCACCACTATACTTGTCACAATAAATGGAGAGCCACAAAAAAAAATCACGTCTTAGGAAAACACGGACATCATTAGCCAAACTTCAGCCCATCTGGAAGTCAAACAACTACAGTCTAAGAACTGACGTTTTTCATACTTATTGTTAGTCCATTATTTATACACTGAAATGACAACGGATTTTCCCGTTATTTCCCGATCATGACAATGAGTTCACGGCGGGTGTGACCGGTCGGCATGAAATGCCTACTCATCTATGGCACCTTATCCCATCTTTGAAGATTTGGAGGTCCGTGTTTGCTCTACTCCTTTTTTTTTTTATGGACTTTCATATAGAATGCTGTTCGTTATCTCCATATTTTTCATTCATTATGTAGAATAAAAATAGAAAAGTAGCAAAAATTTGAGTTGGCAATAGTGGTATATACACGTTGTCTTTCAAAAGAGTTTCATAAAAAAATTAACTCTTTTCATTTCAAGTTCATCGTTTCAGCAATTAAGGAATGATTATAATGGTTTCATAAACATCAAATACTCAGCAACCGAGTAGGCGCAACAGTTTCCTATAGAAAATGTTGCTAGATGTGAACAATGTGCACATCTCTTATCCCCAACTATACACGTGTGTATATCCATATATGTACATATGCCTGAGTTTTCATTTTTGATGCATTTTTATACCCAAAATCAAAAGCCACGTTATGAAAATTATTTTTTATAAATGAAGTTTTGTAGATCTAGCATGGGGGTCGTAAAAGTTAGACGAGCTCACTTTTGATCTCAGTCTACCTTTTCCACTGTATATTCCTCAGAGAAAAAGTGAGACTGTGATTAAAAAAAATGAGCTCGTTTAAGTTTTATGGCCCCCAGGCCTGGACAGTTATACTGTAATACGTATATACAGATAATTTCCTCTGCTCGATTGATCGGTGGAGGTGAGTACAAAGTGTAGACATTTGACATTACCGGGATTTCAAAAACATCTATCAAAAATTTTAATGTCATTATTATGACCTTGGTAGCAAGTATAATTATTATTGGGTCGTATTTTGGCTGAGTTGTTTCACACCACTTGTTAGGTTTTTAAAATTCTTTTGAGGAAATTTCCATCTATACCTTATCATAAAATAGGGTTAACGGCGGTTTTGACAGGTCAACGTACAGGAGAAGACTTACTCCTTCTAGGCATCTGATCAAATCTCTGGAATTTCCCGGGGTCTGTGTTTTATACCCTCTTCAAATATTTGCATTAAATAGTCAGATATTTTTTAAATCAATCACCCAATTCGTTATCTCCAACTTTTAAATTCTTAATATCTTATATCTCAAATTTCCCAGTCGGTGAGCATTTTTTGTATGATCCTGGTTCATGTAAAGCATATTTAAACCTAAATAAACAATACATCTGGAAGATATTTTGATAAAGAATTTGTCATTGCTTTATATACAAGAATAGATATGGGTTACCCCATATCCAAAGATATTCGACTGTTAGATTTAATATGTTTAACAGTGTTTATAATGACGTTAATAAAAAAAAAAACTGCACTGTCTAATTATGGAACTGTTGTAAATATCGTGATTCCATAGCATTACGGTCACCCAGTCTCCTAACAAACAGTACACATAGGCCTACATGTACCTGTAGCCTTGGTCTACACACGTGCAATGGAGCTGTCACACGCATCCAGCGAGCTCGGAGAAACACGTTTTGTTTTGCCGAGAAGTTACGGTGTCAGACAAAACTTTTCTTTTCTTAATTAGATCATATAAATACGAATTCTGATTAATAAAAATTATACAATCCCTGTTGAACTTTATATAGTTTGTTCTAACATTTGCATCTGCAACAACTTGTGTTTAAAATGGCCGGGTTGGGAAAATCAGGACCGGATCGGAAAATTCTAAACTGAAAACATGGAAAACCTTTTTTGTTTTGAAAATAACTGAAATATACTAATATATTTGTCGCAGAAATTACTTACATTATTCAAGTTCTATATATAATGGTATGCTGAACTTCAACACGAACCCGAATCTCCAACCCATGCAGTTCTCGTTTTGCCACACATACCCTACAGTTTACAAAGTGTACACACGAGCAGGCCAGGGATTGAAAATTCCGTCATTTAATAATACACACACACAGAATGATTAATTTTTTCTTTAAGAACAAATTGTATGATAATTAACGGACTATAAACATGTACTTAATACAATTGTTGATATAGTATTATCAATTCATTGGTGAAAAGATATGAATCGAAGAATGACCTAATTATTCTCTGTTATCAAACACGTAAAAAAAAAAAGGCTGAGGAGGGAGCGAGCGTAGGAATATTGATATTTTTTATTTGCATTTCGGGGGGAAAGTGACTTTCTAATGATATTTTGACGTTATTTTTGATTTCTTTAACGTATGACATACACAACTTTACTCTTATCATGAACAATAATGTTGTATCTACTTATCATGATGGAATTATTTTGGTCGGACCAATATGTGTGAGCTGCCGCTGAATACAGTTATATATCTTGCAAAGATAGTATGCATTGATCGAATATATAGACAAAAAGACAGTTCCTTTTCTTGATTATTTTTCATTGGCCAGAAAGCGGTTTTTTACGAAACAAAAAATTCGGTTAGAAAAAATTTACAGACATTGTATACGTGCATATATAAGATAACACTTGGTCGACGGATTTTATCATCATGTTATGCAATAATTTTCTGTAATCATGCACACTTATTCTGTTATGACCTAATATATATTATAATTTCTGCTTAATTTTCCTGATGTGTCAGGGGGACACACCCTTCTAAGAGAGACAAATGTTCTGCCCAGCTAAATAAACCTAGAATTGCCCATAGATTGTTATAACAGAGTTTAGTAGTTTGTACACCTTTGATTGGTCAGTTCAACGGAAAGCAGAATAGGACCGATGGAAGCTCATGCCCATATAAATTTTGAAAGTTTTCAATCATTATTGATCTAAACATTCGCATCTAGATTTTTTAACTCTTACAGTAAATGAGTTTGATAAAATTCTATTTTTGAACATTCTATAAATAACAGTAGTGCATTTTGTACGATTTAAATAATTTTTATCGGTTGTAAAATTTTCCCCTTGTAAAAGAATGATAACTCTCACAATTCTGATACTGTTATAAGAATTTACAAGGTATATCCAGACTCCAAAAACACTGCATTGTTATTTTGTCTAAAATGAATTGAATATTCTACATAATTTTTGATTTATGGTTTGATAATGAAATCCTCTTTCTTAAAACTATGTCCAACTTACTCCATTTATTTTTTTTAAAAAATTCATTTTTTAAGCAGATGGCGCAACCAATTTACGTTGTGAACATAAAATGATTTTGAAGTACCTCTACTTCTTAAAGAACTTTATAGGGAAAAAAACTTTGATGAACACACACGTGTTATTTTGATTATCGTCTCAAAATGTGTGTTTTCGTATTCAGGTTGAAATGAAATATATTGCCAATTCATGTTCGTTAGACAAAGATTCTGTCTTAGTCAAATAAATACTATTGTTTCTTTGTATATATTATTCTACGCTAAGTTTCCAGTCATTAATGACTGGTATAATATAAACCCTTGTCTGTAATGTGAATCTCTATGTTACACAGACCCCTGCTATAATCTGGCTTTATGTCTGTATCTTGTTATTCATCTTTCGTGTTTGACATTTCCAGTAAATATGATGTAATTTTAGGTTACATCCATATGTTTCAAAGTGAGCATACTACACTTAATGAGAAATAAAACTTTGTAAACTTTTTACGATGTATCCATCATAAATATAAAAAGCATTTCTATGCCAAAGTAGTGCCTTGATTTTTTTCTTTCTAACCGATAGCGTAACACAGAAAGGAAATGGCAATTTAGACATGCAAGCTTAATGCAGATACAAGAACAACATTGTTTGGTGTTTCCCTAACATCTTGAATTCCTGACATTAGACGCCGTTTTGCTATTTTAGCGCATGGGTATAAGACGGTTCACAGATGCTAAGAAGAAGCTCTTTATGTTAGAAAGTTTCGGTAAACATGGTTATTTAGACTTCCGTGTGTTACAGGAAACTTATCAGTAGGTATATCCAAAATGATGCACTCGAAGGATAAATACGAAGTGAATCCAACAGCGAGGTCAGTTCACTGTATTATATATGTACGACCATTCTTCACATCTTCCCATAAATGTCGAATAGTTTTCATCTTTTGTCCATACTCTGCATGCAATAAAAACAATTATTAGTATCTGTAAATCTCTCCTTTCTGCCATAATTTTATTTTCTCTCTATATTTAATTCTCTGGTCATTGGAAAGTATTTTGTATTTCTCACAAGAGTAAGCAATTTTTTCAGCAGTCGATCAAGATAGCGAACCAACAAATTCAATCGAACACCATTCAAATGTTCCGAAACAAATCACTCTGCGCTGAAGCACGATTTGTAATTGAATTTACACAAGGATTTAACTTTTCTGACAGGGGGTTCGTTAAGTACATCAATTTCCCCTTTTAAATCATGATGTATTTGAAAAAAAGAAGAAAAAACAGCTGATCTGCTTAGCGCTTTTACTATGATAAAACACAGCGGGTTTTAAAACCGTTGACTACTTAACCTTCTTGATGCATGGTGCCAATAAGCTCTCGGGAGAATGTGCTAGAAAGATTTCAAAAAACATGTTACTTCACATTCTTTCTTATACGTGATCAATTGATGAATAACATAAATCAAACTTGATTGACATTAGAAAGTCATTTTTAATCTTAGCTAGGTCCAAGTAATTACAAACATATTTACATGGTTCCTTTTTATTCCCAAATTAAAGTCTATTTAAAAATTTAATCAATTACATCAATATTATTATTTTAATTATCACTGACGTCTTCTAAGGTGTCACTGCATAAATATTAACTAATGAATACCTGTTTTATAAAAATTTTTGAGTAAACATTGATGAAATGATTCAAAATTTGCAAGGATAGAATATCTAAAGATTTTGTTTATCCGCTGGATCAACGCTCCTCTGACATTATGATAATAACTACTATCAGAACCATCTTTAAAGTCCAAAAGACGTGTTAAAGAAATTCATTGGTTGACTGCAATAAAGACCTCAAGACCTTACACAGGACAGAACACCCGTGTTTTTTAAACCCAGATTGAATGTCAGACCTGACCTAAAACCTGATTGTTTATATAATTAACTGTCTGTGGATAAATATTTGAAGACATGTCGTTCGATGATCTTGATGACATTCTGCAAAATAGAATTGAACACAGGTCTGTTATTATAATTACCAGATTGATAGTTTGTCTCTTCTACTATTTTTTTTTTAGAAAAGTTCCTTGACCTCATAGTCCTTTCTTGCCCAATAAAATAATGTTAATAGTCTTTCCTCTTTAAAATTCATATACAAATCTTACATTCATTTGACTCAAAGTGTATTTTTACCGTAATATTCATGCGATTAAATTGTTAAAAACATACCTTATTCTTCCTCCAGATTTTGCTTTTCTAGATTTGTAAATTCTACTGCATTTTTTAAAATGCTACTATGTACTAGAACCTTCCAGAACCTTCTTTGTCCTATTCTTTAACCCATAGTATTAAGTTAAAAATGTATTCTTTTATGTTTTTAAATACATCTGCTTCATGTAAATGCAAAAACGTTCTGCAATAATAACAGGACACAATTCGTACTCATGGAAATTCCGATAGATTGTTGGATTTCCAAAACTACATACAGATATTGCCATTCAAAAAATCAGCACCCTTTTTAATTTTAGGGAAACAAATGTTTAATGCAATTCTTGTAAAATGTGAAATATTTCATTGATATGGGACAGAGATTTTTAAATGCTCTTTCCCATAGATGTTTGAGTTTGAAATTAACAATTCAGAATAACATTTCTATCTACAGAGCGTCTTTGGGCGATCGTCTCTCCTCGTACTACGGAAACATCCGCAGTATCCTCCTGGGAAGGAGATCTACATATGAGGTGGAGGAAACATTTCCAAACGTGGACGAAGGTCATAGTAATACATCCAAAGAGAAAGAGGCTTCAGCGGAAGGTAAAAAGCTTCTTTCATGTAACGCATGTATTCAGTTTCTTTTGATAAAACAAAATTATCACTCCCGTGTGTATGTGTATGTGTATGTGTTTCACAAATGCATCTTCAATGATTATGACATATGATAAGTACACTTAATACCCTCTCCACTTTTAAAAGGTGGGGGTGTATAACGCTTTGGGTGTCTTTTTGTCTGTGCGTCTATCTTCCCGTCCGTGCACTTTGTGGAACACATCTCATATCCAAAGCTTCTCCAATACATGATCTATAAAACATTCCCCTTATATCATGGATACCCATACTTTCTCAGTTCTATTCATACATTGTGCAATCAGATTAAAATCAGATCTTAATTTGTTACGCTCCGAAATTCTGATGGTCGGAGTACAACTGATTTTAATCAGATTGTATATTGTGCACCTCCTTCTTCATATATTTTGATAAGATGGATCTATTTTTAAACTTTGCTATATAGCAAAAAAAAGGACTTTGTCATTATATTCTCTGGGAAGTATCATAATGAGGATTTACTGCTCACAGTACCTCTAGTTAAATTTATTCTCTGTTGAAATTGTGCTTAAATAGTTTAATGCACAATATTTGCGTTGATTTCGATGATGCAAAAATATACATGCACTTTATAGATTTTTAGAATGTCTATGGTATGTCACGTAATCTTGTTTGTATGATCTGAAGGGAAAGATCGACGTTTAATTGTGAAATTATTCAAGTTGACTAACAGAAATCTTGGACGAGGGGTTTTCGTGCAGAAAGTCTCCTGATGATATCGGAGAAAAGCCAGATAAATGGTGAAGGGATGGAATAAAATTTTCGAGCGGCAAACCTCTGATTGCAAGACATTAAGTGTAAACCTGCCCACAAAATCCCAACTGGTTAAACCAATCTTATTCTTTAGGACATGTGTACAGATTATGTCGATATTAAACAAAATGCAAATTGTATTACACAACATTTCTTCAAATGCAGCATTAGAACAACACAAGAAGTAAAAGAATTAGGGAAAATATTTATCAGTTTATATGTATGACATATATGGAGATAACGAACAGTATTCATCAAAAGTCCATTAAACATTACAAAATAGTAGTAGAGGAAACAAAGACCTCCAAAACATCAGAGGTGGGATCAGGTGCCATGGATGACTGAGCAGCTCCTTCAAACCGGTCACACCCGCCGTGTGCTCCATGTGATGATCAGGAAAAACGGGTAAATAATACCAATCAGTATGGAAAAGTCAGTCAGCATTTGACTATTTGATAGATTGTATTTGCTTACAATGTCATTGTATCGACCATAGAATTTATTAAATGATGACTTTAAACAAGGCTGCTGATTTTCTTATTTCATTAACTTGTTTGTCAATAACTTACCTTGTTTTAGAAATTGTTCATAATATGTAGGACATTTTCTTACGTATCTAATCAACCGAGAGATTAACTCCGTATGCGAGTGACTATTTATCTATGGTATATTCAAAATTTGTACCTACCTCCAAACATTCCAATTGAAATGTAGATAGATTTAATTCAATTAAAACCCCATTTGGATATAGGTACAACTGTTTTGAATATAAAATAAAGTTAATTGAAAAATAGGAACAAATAATAAGAACTACAGATCTGATTTAAAGATTAATTTAAAAGCAATTCAAATATATTATTGATTTATACTTTTTTGTACGTATCGATGAAGCATATGCGGAAAATATCGTTATTGGCATTTTTTTATATGAATTGTACCTACAGTACCTACATTTGATTGGCTTTAATTGGTTTAAGAAAGGATAAAATTCAATTGATCCAGTCATTAATAGGAATTGAAGATAGGTGTTACTGTAAATGTATTATATTTAGCGTGTACGATATTTGACGGATATTGACTTTTGAATAAGTTAGCGTAGATTTGATTTAGCGTATTTCTTCATATTCTCATTTATGTGTATACGTGCAAGACATATAGCTATGCACTTGATTTAGCGGTTGCTGCGATCCACCAAAGCCGCTAAAAAGAATACACAGCCAAATGTAATACGTGTACAGTATTCATTGGAACTTAGATTCTTTTGTTTAAAGATACATAGGTAAAATTATTTTCACAAATGTTCATTGATTTAGATCAATCTTTCATTCAATTATAAGTATCTTGTTTGCTCTGCTCCAATTTTTTTTATTGTTTTATGGACTTTAATTTGAGCTTGAATATTGTTCGTTATCTCCATATATTTCATCTTTTATTGAATTAAGGTAGTTTCAATTAGTCAATAACATGTTTAAGTATTGTACTGTAGTTATTGTATTTCTTTATATACTGATAAATGTAATTACACACATATACTTAATATTTTCAATTAATTTGGAGAAAAGTTTATTTATTCGAAATAGGTACAGATATTTGAAGATATGTTCAAATAATTGAATATATCTTAATTAAGCGTCAGTATATAATCTTGAGTTATTTCATTACACATTGATATTTGTAGCTGGTATATGACAGTAAAGATAACATAAGCTAAGAATTTTGATTTTGATATCTTGCCAAAACATGATTATTTTCTAATTACTCTTTATGACAGGCTTTAATATTAAGATAAATGGCTCTAGTTGAAACAGTTTAATTTCTCTACATCAGGATAGACTTCTTGTCAAACATATAATTATGTATCTTGCTGTCAAGGACTGAGGGTCTCTAACAGAAGATTACTATTAGTGTAGATAATATTAACATATTTTTCTTTTTTATGTATAAATATTGCACATATGGCTAATGCTAGTATGTATTTACATGAGATACGACAAAGTTACTACAGTTCTTTTTGGCCAATTAATTTGTGAATCATAACTAAATTATGCATTGATTGCCCAAACAGAATAACTATAATTAACAATGGTTAAAAAAGGGTAATCTATAGGTGTGAACTTGTACAGTATGTGTAAAGAGCTCTGATCTCTGAGCGACCCTGAGGGTGGGACCTGGTAAGCATCTGGAAATTCTGTCTCGCGGCCCATATTTCCCAGATAAACTTGATGAATCACAGTAGGGAAGAAATATAACATAAAAGCTTGCTTGAATTCTAATCAGTGCAATTATTATACTGACTGTCAGTTAAACTTTGAAGAAAGAAAGAAATGAACATAAAAAAAATGAACAATTGGGTTTTGTTTTTTGAATCTTGTTTGATTAGGTAGTTCGACGGAGCAATCTATCTGCTATTGTTGATCTTATGGCGGAAGATTCATTCAACAACAAGATGATTTACAAAGACCGTGTAATGCAGCCAGAAACCAAATTACTTCACAGATTCTAATCTAAAAGATCCAGACGAGAGAAAACAGCTCTCACAAAAAATTAAAGAGAATGAAAACACTGTGATCTAGATGGGTTGATGTTGCTGTTATATATTAGCGGAGAATTACAGAGTATCGAATTTGTAGACAGAAGAGTGGCTCTTGCTGCAGTGTTCTTAGAATATTAGAATTGAAGTTTTCTTAATCTTTATGATAAAATATTGTTCATAAATTAATAATGAAGTTCATCAAGATGAATGAATGACTATCTTAATTTATCTGTTATATATTCATTTTCAAATCAGTTGGAAAATTAAAAATAAATAGCTGTTAATTGAATAGAAGTATTCAAATAACGGGGGAAATACTTATGTTATGGTCTGGTGAAGCTTGAATGTGGTACAAGAGTATAGATCGCCTTAACATGCTGTTTAAATTTAGCATCACAGTATATACATAGAAGCTATAGGTTTCTGCATATTAGAATAGAAACATGCAGAGATGCACATTAGCCATTTGTTTCTTATTTTCTCCATATCATCTGAGGATTGGAGTCACACATAAAACTCATCTCAGCTGATTTCCTTTGTCACCATTAGACTGTTTTTATAATGCATTTATATTTTCTTTATTTTCCTTAAGGTTTTTGCATTCAAATATACTACACCATTTTCCCTGTATTTGTCTTATATTACATTTTATGAGTCTGCAGTTATGGAACAAAATTATAATATTAATTTATAAAGATTACATTCCTTGATTATATTTCTAGCTTAAATGTAAATTCCCTCTTCCGTTGTTCTGATTCCTTTATAATATAAATTGAATAATCAAAATTAATTTCCTGTTCCATTTCTCATTGTTATGCGTATTAATTTTTCATTCCTAAGACTACAAATAACTAAAGGGGTATGATTGATTCATTTTATGGGAATGATATCATTTTTCAAATACTAGTAGATTAACAAGCCCGTTTTAACAAATGCGATATTAACAATATTACGAAGAGCAGCTAATCTTTTGCCACATTTGGGGATCTTGATTTTGCTGCAGCATTACAGTCTCAGATTATGAAGCGCAAATTTTCTCCTTAACCCATTTGATGTGGTTATAAAACCATTCATCCTCCGCGGATATGTCAGCTTTACGTGTAAATAAGAAAATTATTGGCTTTTAATGGGGTCTCCTTGGGCTGTACGGACCTGGTCAGGTATTTAGAATAAATTTTAAAACAACAAGGCTATGAGCATTTCCAGCTCGTATTTAATGAAAAATATAAAGTATGAAGTTTTTCAGAAATAGTTTAATTGGTATTTTATCGTTTTACCCGCACAGTGTCTTGTCCATTTTTTCTAGATGGCAACTATAACATTTATCTGAAAGTATGAGATATTGCATGGACTTACATGGAACATTTATTTCTTTTTTATCATTATATTTGGTCAAAAATCATGTAAGGATAAAAAAAGAGATTATTGAAATCCTGTCGACGCCATCTCATTTGTCAGTAGCTTATCTTGGTTTTAAAACAGATCGTTCTCAGGACTTGCTCTTAAGTATCAAATACGTTCAGAGAAGTAAATATACTGTATACAGGGAAGTGTTCGCCCTCGTTTTATTTTTCCCCATTTCGCTCTAACCTCAGTTGAGCGATATTAAAAAAGGGGGGAATTCGAACAATACAGAATAATTTCGTAAACAAAACTGTGACTGGGCGAATTTGAAATGGGGCAAAATTGTTTGCAAGTCTAAAAGGGCGAAAATAAATCGGAGCGAAAATAACCCTGTACACAGTAGATGGCAGTATGGTAATTCAGATTAAAGTTTGTTCAAAACATGATCCTTCCATTGACCCATCAGGATAGGGTGACCATTTGACTAAACTTTTCAAAAAATGTGCTGATTTTTCTAGCCAAAGTAATACAGGTTACCGATATACATGTATGCTAATGATTCTCTAGTTTTCTGATTGAAGTTATATAAAAGTAAATAAGAAATGGAGTACCTCTTGTATGGGCACAGTCATGCTTAACGCACTTAACATTCAATTCTCTGTCTAATACAGATAAGGAGAAGCAGCGTGCATTAATTTACTTAAATTGATTAATCTACATGAATGGTTTAAATATCTTTATACATACCAGCATCAAATATACCTGAAAAAGGAAAAAAAAAACATGATATATTTGCATACTATTAGACTCGTTTTGTATTTGTAGGATCAGCAGAAAAAATATGTCAAACAGAACAAGCTGTTAGTTAGGTGAAATTTGAATTCGATTTGTCTTCTTTCTACTTACGAACGATCTCAGACAAAAAAGATGACGACAAATTAATTCTTTTATCATAATTACCTTAGAAATCTGAAGAAACATTTTTTCCTCACGATATCTTCTAATCTCCAATCTATCTAGCTGATTATGTAATTCCTCATTTATCAGGCTTTGTAATTAGAGGACTGGCTGGAAAACGAACTGCTTTGCGTTTAATGAATACAAATTTTACGACACTGTGATGCAATCATAACTTGAAGTCTTATGGCTTTGCCAAATTATGTAGGGAATGGTTAAAATTAACATTTTTCCCTAATGTTTCCTATTTAGATTTTCTTGACAAACCCTCAGATTTCTTTCATGCTGTAAGACGTCCAAACTCTGAAATATAAATCAAAACACTCCCTTTTCGTAAAAATTGTAAAATCTTCTTCTAATGTTTATTATCAATAAAATTTTAAAAGTCAGACAGTAATACTGTTTCATGGCAGTTAACTGGTATTTTAAATATATCAGAAACATAGGAGCTTTTTGGCATAAAAATGTGCATTTGAACTTGAAATTTCTAATTTGCTAAATGAAAACATAAACACGTGTAATGTTACCTGTCATTAGATACTTAACATGTAATTGTTCCAATTTTGAAAGCGAGTGCAGATTTTTTAGAATGTTTTAGTTCTTTTAATGAAAATGTTAATTTCAAAGCCATTGAACATATTTACGCTGTTTTGGTTCATTATTTCCTGCTTCCAGTTGTTCAAACTTGTCCATCATCTTTACAATGTGTTTTACACGTGGTTCTTTGAAGCTTCGGATTGCTACCTATTCAAACATTCTGTAGTGTGGATTGTGGTATGATACCCTCTTCTGTTCTAAGATTGGCATCATTCTCCTGGTGAAGATGAACAACGTTAATATTCAGAATGAGTTGATTCCCCTTTGATCTTCTTTTTGGAATTCCTGTTGTTATTTGGTATTCTAGGGCGAATCACAACTACTTATCGTTAATATCAACAACATCCCTATTACTTCTGTATTGAATACTTAGTCTGATGACAGTCACATTGAAGACGAATTGAAGAATGATTAGGTGCACATTTTAAGAAATAAATTGGTTCTTCTGTTCCTCCTCTCTTTTCTATATATTATTATGACTGTGTTGTTGTGTATTTTCAAAAATACTTTTCAGAGGTTAGAAATAAATTAACAAAAAAACATAAAGCCTGTAAATGAACCACAAAAAATATGGCAATATTATAAATGTACGTTTCTGTGATCTTTTAGAATTTTACTTTTGTATAACAAATATTATATTTTCCTGTTGAAGACAACTTAACTATTGAGCAGATGAATGCACATCCGCTGTCTTAATCTTCTCATTATATAGAATTTTCGAGATATTCTAGGTCATTAATACCTTTAAGTTGTCACGTTTTAAGTTAAGTAGTCGACAGTACTTGCAGGAACACAAATGTTTGCACACCGACGCAATATGATAACACTGATCAATATATTTCCGAAAATTAATTCTTAGAAATAGTTGTAGGACATTCTTTACAATTTCAACGATGAACGATAACTTCAAAGAGGAGAAGCTGCTCAAATATTGTTAATTTAACATTTGATTTAAATTGCTAACTGTTGTCAATGTAAAGGGAAAATGTATAGGGAGAAGTTGGACAAAAAAAATATTCAGAATTTAATTAAGGATAGAGACTTACATTTAAAGCAATATTACTAAAAGCCCCCCTCCCTCCCCTGGGACGGGGAGGGGTTGGGCTTTGCAGTTAGAAAATAATTTTTCCCAACCATAAAAATATCAAAAGTTACAATATATATAACGGGGACACATTTGAATAGGGAAATATTGATTATAGATGCATTTCATAATCAAATGAAAAATTATTTTGGCCTTTTATTTCATTCAGATAGGATCAATATATTTTTTCTAATGTTACCTCAGATTAGATATAATAAGATTATATAAAATGTCAAAATAAGTACTTTAGAAAACATTGAAAAATTATTGGTTGTGAGATTCTCGTCATTATCGATAAAAATGGGGAAAAAATTAGTGTAAATAATGGTGCAGAAATAAATATGAAAAACATCAGTAAAGATGTACAATTCAATATGTAAAAAGTAGGCACAGAAGATATTCAAGATTGAAACTGATGCCTCTAGTAAAATACAAAGAGAATATTCAATATTTGAAACTGAAGCTTGTGTTGAAATACAGAGAAGCTATTCAATGTTATGAAAATGAACCCTCCTATAGAGGATATTCGAAGGTTCGAAAATGAGGCAAGAAATTCAGTATAAATGACAGTTTCGTTATTCTTTTTAATTTTGCTCCTATTCTACCAATTGCAAAACTAAAACAATTACCATTTTGTAGGGTAGATTTTTCTATTGAGACATTTATTAAAATTTTGCTGGTCCCAGTATTTGATTCTTGAATTTGAAGACTGCGGAGGTCCTGTGCCTTTCGTAGACGCCCGTAAAGCTGTCTCAACAAGTGAATCTTTTATAAAGTACTTTCTAAAAATAAAGTAATCAATACTGTAAGAATGTCTTTAAACATGCACTCCTTGCGCCAGCACATCCTTGACATTTTGTTGATTCCAAAGGTATTTACAACGATAGTAATGACTGTAAAATTAAGCATAGGTAGATTTCAAAAAATGATCTTGCACAATACTTTTGGGATAAGTTACAGTAGTTAACATTGAACTTTGATGTAACATAAAAGACTGTCTACGACAGCTGTCATCCACAGTAGCAATGTGTCAGCTAGTTATATTAATACAAGGGATCATACTTTAAATACAATTTACACAAATATAACTTGGCTGACGTTTTTCATACTCATTGTTAGTCCATTATTTATACACTGAATTGATGACGGATTTTTCCGTTATTTCCTGATCATGACAAGGAGCACACGGCGGGTGTGACCGGTCAGCAGGGGATGCTCACTCCTCCATGGCACCTGATCCCACTTCTGATGTTTCGGAGGTCCTGCTCCTATTTTGTATTGTTTTATGGACTTTGAGATGGAATCCTGTTCGTGGTCTCCATATCCTTCTTGGATTTGAATCAAGTCTGGTCTTTCTTCCGTCTTCATCAGTCTTTAGAATCATAGACATGTATATACTTGAAGAACATCTATTCCTATTTGTAGCACTTGATTAGATTCCGATTTTTGTAAGGTACTGTAAACATAAGCTTTTTTTCTATTTTTCTCGGGTAAAATAAGAATGCATTCACAGTAAATGCATTTTATATATTTCAAAATTTTATATCCATGAAATAATAAACAGAACTATGTAGAGAAAAAAATTAACTGTAAATTATAGAGAAACGAAACAGAAATCAAGATCAGAAGGCCATTGAAACAGTAAAAATCGGGAACAGAGCAATACAGGCCTCGAAAGACACAAGACGAAAGATTAAAATACCTCCGTGATCAGGTGCCCTGGAGTAGTAAAAACACCCTGTCGACGGTATGCTCCTGTCATTTTATATGGACAACTCCATAGACATTTCAATGTGTAAAAATGACATAACAATCAATATAAAAAACGTTTATTGATTGAATTTGCTATCAAAGTCATTGTATTGTCCAGAAATCTTGCAAAATAAGGATTTTAAATGATATTGTTTCATCAAATTGTTTGTCAATAACGTGCATCCTTTCAGAAAATGAACCAATTTAGAGCAGTCTGTTGCATATATTGAATGAACTGCAGACATAAACAGAACAGTATATGGTACCTAAGTCAAGGATGTTGACGATAGAAAAAAATGAAGTTATCTCATTGAAAATAGTTTAACTATAAAGTAACCGTAAGCATTTTCAACCAGAACATAACAGTACACAGATGTTTTAGACTCTGTTGTATACTTACTTTAAATTTTACTGGGATATACCGAGTTGAAATAGGAATGGAAATTACTGTTGTTCATTGATGATACGTAGCAGATGTATCTAAATGTCGAATTAAAGGCCAAGCTCCTTCGTCTCATCTTCAAGTTTTTGAATAAATCTACTTTTATGAAAAACAAAAGTACTGATAGTTCTGCTTATAACGGGCTCAAAAGCAATCTCCAAAAACTACATACATTGTCAAGTGGAATCTCAAACATTTTTATACATGAATGCACAATAAGTATATTGGGGAGAGGGCTAAAATAGGCATTGCCTGCTGCCCAATCCCATTAACTTTATGTGAATAAAATTTTGTATAAATTAAAAAAAAAATACAATAAGTTTATTTAGAAAATGGCCAATGAAAAGTAACTAAATCTACGAGTTTTATTATTATTAATTTATTATTATTTTTAAAAAAGCAACTGCCTATGATGTCAAAAAGCCTTGAATTATTTTTTTTTTTGCAATGGATTTAAAATGTGTCGAAAAGTCTTTTGTCGTTTCGTTACTGGTAAGAACTAAAAATTTATATATATATACATGCACTACGTGTGCTTGTCATTATTTTGATAAACATAATGCAAATGATTCTAAGAATAAGACCAGACTTTATTTAGCATTTCTTAGGTATAAAAATGACAAGACAAACAATAGTGTTCATTCAAACGGTGCTTGCACATCCATTTTCATCAATATTACATAATATTCAAGTAATTGGTGATCACCGATCAATTTGAAATCAACTACTCTCCATTTTGTTTTACGGTTATTTTATTTCTGTGATTTTATTCTCCTTACGCTAAATGTTCATTATGGAAGAAAAGTTGCTATCTAGATGACGGTCGATTGTCATTGAAATGCAGCGGAGATAATAAAAATTATTTCATGACAAAGATAAGCCATCCAATTATCCTTCAATTAAAAAATCAATTAGCAAATGTTCATTCTCCGATTTCATTGAGAATCCTCTTCTTAACTTCCTTTCACTATCACTTCACAAGAATCTGTTTTACCCTCGGTAAATGACCGGCTTTTTATGGCTGGGTATATGAGCCTCTAGTCAGTAGTTGACACACTTTTAAAACTTTGTCATTAATTTCACCAGGGAAACTAAAATATTGGTTAATAGAGCAATTATTATATATTTCCCTGTGCAAATAGAGCATTTACGCCTTCTCTGAAAATGATATGATGTTTTTCTTGCGTGTTTTCTTATAATATTGTTTCTCATTGTGATGCTTTCCAAGAGTTGCCAGTAATTGGTTTCTCTACTCGGTAAAAGGATATTATGTTCAGTGTTTACCGTGGCACGCAACGATGAACTCATAGTTGCCTTTTTTTCATTTTTGTCACATTCGTTTAAGCTTTATTATTAGGAAAGCGGTTCAGAAAAAAGAATTTCATAATTAATGTTATATTTTCGCGCTTGTTATGTGTAAAACTCTGTGAAAAAATGATTACTTAAAAAAGAAAGTAAAAGGATATCAAGCGTTTTGATGATGATATTTATTGTTATTTTATAATGTATAAATATTATTTTATAAGGTAAAAACAAGAAAAAAATAGCGCAAAGATATAAAAGCCTTCATTTCATTCATTAGACTATTTTAACTCTAAGGTTGAAGGATTGTATTTTTTTCTTTATTCCTATTGTGAATCATTCATTGATATCAAACATTGAATTACATTCAATGTTTCTCAGGAGTATTGAGCATGTTGAGTGTAAGAAAAAATAATGACGTCATGTTGCGCCAAATCTGGCTAGAATCTTATCGAATCACAGGACGATAAAAAGGCCATTTTACTGTGTTTCGCTATTGATATCAGACGTCAGTTAGAGGATGGGAGATGAAATTCTATGCAATTATTCATGCAATGTTGGGAATCGACTTCTAGATATTTTGCTGCATTTTGTTTGAAGGGGAATATATGAATTTGATTTCGATATATAGAGAGTTGAAGTCATAAACATTAAGACATAATGTTTAGATACACTATAAAACGCCTGTATATGTTAGATTTGATACAGGATACTTGCTGTTCATCCAGAATTTTCTGTCTTTATTCCTCAACATGAAGACTAGAATCACGTAATGAAAGGTCAATTCGGAAAGACAATTGACTTATAGCAATGTCTATTTCATGTAAATCAGGGGTTTATCAAAAATGGCTCTATTTTATGACATGATTTACTTCGTTTGATTTTACATAGAATTAATAGCTGGACAAAAGAAGAAGGGAAAAAAATAGACTGTAGGTTGATCAGAGATTTACATTTATTATATGTAATTGTGTATTTAAAAATGCTTGTATCTTGCACTCATATTGAAATGTGTTATTCTTTTTTTAAGTAACATTCATTTGAAGTAATAGAAAAAACAAAGTTACAAATTTAATCATAGTTATTATTATACTAGTATATGCTTTCGTCTATATAGGCCTAAAATTGATAAAATAGTTTTCTTAATCGATAACAATTGTATTGATTGAAATTATAAACAAAATTGTCACACCTTTATATATTATATAATATAAAATCCACATAAATCAGCTGTATAACTTAGGTCTGAACTCACAAAAATAGTACCAAACAAAAAGACCTCAAATTTGCAATTCTGTCATGTTCTAGTTTGTATCGTTAGAAAACTTACGAAGATGTACTTAAATTTAATTTGACATTTTAAAAGAACTAATTTCTTAAAAACATAAAATCACAATTGATCCAAATATTGGCAGTTATTGAATATTTATATAACTGCATGGATTAAATAAAATTTAAAACAATTATTATTGATTGTTATTTGACAGTGTTCTCTTTATCATATGCTAGTATTGACTTTGTGGGAAATGGATTGTGCAAAAGAAAGCATTTTTAGCAATATTGGAAGTATCATTAAGTGAATTAAGGTAAATTAAACTTATCTTTTTAATCTTATTAAAGCGGATTTTTATATTTCAGAAATCTCGTTGAAGCCAAAATGCCTGGACCTTCAACGTTCTCTGAACCGGGAGTCACATCGGACAAGTTCTTACGAGATTCCCAACTTGATACTGAGGAGGGGCCAGACATTCGACATGAGTATCCTCTTTGATAGGGTGTTCTCAGAGCAGGACGACACTATAACTCTACAGTTTGTCACAGGTCAGTGTAACTTATAATTATAACTTATAATTACATTTTTTGATGGTTTTTTTGTGTTTGTTCCAATATCGAGATATGCAAACTGATTGGGACATAGCTTTGAATTTGTTGGTTGAAGTTTAGCATTTTTCCACGAAAGGTTACAAGGGTTTACTTTTTAAAAGTACATTACATTTATGAACTTCCTCATTTCACTAGATATGATTGGTACAGCTACACTGTACTAGTATAGTATCATGAATATGTTTTTTTTTTACATTCAATTTTATGTTAATATTTTATTTCTGGAAATTTGAAACGATACTCATGAATGATATCTGTTCTAATTGTATTTTCTTTACATATAGCATAGGAGTTTCAGGTTTTTTCACTTTGAAAGTTAAAATAATTTAATCATATCAATTATAGCAGAATGATTGTTTAAAGAGTAGTAAAGAAAGACTACATAACTCTATGTTTATTTTTCAATTTACCAGGACGAAAACCAATACAGAGCAAAGGAACCGTTATATCCGTCCACAAGGTTCGGGAACTACAGCCAGGGACCTGGGGTTATCAGATTACAGGAGTAGATGAAAAGAAAGTCAACATCAAAGTATGTACATCTGCCAGTTCCATTGTCGGCAAGTACCAGCTGTTTGTTGACACCATCCACCGCCCAAAAGATGGCGCTCCACAAAAATGTCGTCACTGCCATCCTGATGACGTGTTCATCATATTCAACCCGTGGTGTGAAGGTAAGGATTCATGTTTAAAAGGAATAAGTTATCAATTTTGGAGTTTCTTTGGAGTATTACATGTGATCGCATTATGAGCGTTATTATAATTTTAATCACAAACAAACTTTATTTCATATGCCAATGAAACTCTTAGAATTATTTTCTTTTTTTATATACAATTTCTAAAACGGAGTTAATGATTGACAAACAAGTTTCTGAATTAAGAATAAAAGCATTCTTGTTTAAAGTCATAATTACGTTAGTTCTGAGGTCGATGTATGACCTTGTCAGTAAATACAATTTATAATGAAGTCAAATGCTGATTTTTCATACTGATTGTAAGACCATTATATACATACTGAATAGTGGACGGATTTACATTCATTTCCTGATCAGGACAAGGATCACGGCGGGTGTGACCTGTCCGGTCGGCAGGGGATGCTTACTTCTCCATTGCACTGGATCCCATCTCTGATTTTTTTAAGGTCCGCTTTTGCTCTGTTCCAATTTTGTATTGTTTGATGGACTTTTAAGCTTGAATACTGTTCATTATCTCCATATATTTCAAACCAAAACCTAACTTTCTTTTCTATGGAAAAGTACACAATTTTTTCAGTGTTTTCAAATGCTGAAATCATTAGATAACTTTCGCTATACATCACAATCGAATGCTCAAAAACCACCAGGTTTAGGTTTGCAACTTTCAGACGATTCAGTTGATATTCCGGAAAGAGTTCCCGGGATCATTCTTGAAATGCCATTATACTCGAAATGCCAGCATGTGATATTCTTTGAGATTTTTTATAACGTTTACGTTCTTTGTTTTGTCTAAATGTTAAAGGTATTAATTCTGATGTCGACTAGAATGTTATCCAAAGTGATTGCAATGGCAGACTTTTGTACTTGAAGTCTTTTTTCCCTTTAACCACCGAGGAATAATTCAGACTTCAATTTACAAGAGGCTTAATTCATTCTTGTCATTTAAGAGTCTTTATGCTCTGTTTTTACTCTGTGTGTCTACGTGATTTTTCCCATGTCATTTCACAAGATAATATCTCGTTTTCACAAGATAATAAGTCGTTTTCACAAGATAATATCTCGTTTTCACAAGATAATTATGTCGTTTTCACAAGATAATTTCTGTTTTTTCAAAAGACAAAATTTATTGATATATTTATACCTGTATTAAAGAAATGTAACATGGTTTTTTAAAAATTGAAATAGGAGTATAACTGATACTTTTCTGATGAAGGAAAACTACATACTTAAAGACAGATGATACAAACAAAAAATGGATGCCTGGATTAGTTTATATTTTTTGACCTTATTTCATTTCAAATGATGCGAATAATAAATTTTTGCGAATAAGAAATTCAAAACCTTCTGTGATGTTCAAAATTCTACCATTCTGAAACCATCTTTATTATTCTATACAAATATTTTTCACTTCAAATTCCATTTTTGTGAAAACTTTGAATTAAAAATTAAAAACTACACTGTGAAACTTATTCATTTTATTCATTAAAACATGACCAAAGTTGTTATTTTCAAAATTTGTGACAAAAGTTTTTATCATCTCTCCTTTTCTTATCGTTTTTAAGGTTTGGATAGAGATGGTGTTGGGTTTTTAAAAATATGACAAGAAAATGTTTGAATACTTTAGTGTAGGAAGATTTGATTTAACTTCAAAGAATAAATACTGCGTGCCTGTATTTAATGTTTTATGCTTGTGTTTAATGTTTTAATAAATCCTATATTTAGATACAATACATAAAAAGTCGAATCTTAAATTGTATTTCAGCGGACTCCGTCTATTTAGAAGAAGAGACACATAGAGAAGAATACGTCCTGAATGAGACGGGTCGAATCTGGATGGGAACTGTTGGCAAGTTCTGTGTTCGGCCCTGGAACTTTGCTCAGGTCAGCAGATACATTTAGTGTTTTAATTGTCTTATAGTCTATCATTAAGTTTTTTTTCTTTTGTCTGTTTAATTTTTTCCCAAACAAGTTCGAAAATACATGGAACAATATAAGTTTGGAAGCAGAGCAACTACTGACTATTAAAAACACAGAAAAAAATGTGCTTGTTGTCATGATCGAGCGAATAAAAAATCCGTATTTAAAGATTGTTTCAGTTTTGATGAAACAGAAAAAGACCTTTTTATGCTAAATTGAGACAATAAAATAAAAGAATTGCTTTTTATTTTATTCTACTTATGACTCTCATCCAGAATTTTTTTTCTTTTGTATTTTGTAAAGAACTGTTACAGTCGACTGTTATAGAGACTCCTTAAGTCTTTTTCTTTGTCTGTAGTATGCATTCTTTAATGAAAAACTAAATGGTGATAAATATTGATAATTAGTGCTAGAATTATATGTTCCGAATGGTTAAGGTAAAAGTTTTTGATGAGTTGATAAACAACATGCTTTCAATTTTAGTTTGATGATGTTTGTTTGATGGCTGCCCTATCGATGATGGAAAAATCTGAACTCGGTGATCCAGCCAGAGGGAATCCACTGCTGGTGGTAAAAGCTCTCAGTCGAGTGGTAAGTTCAATTTGTTCTTAACAAAATTAAACATCGAACTACATGTTTATCTTCTCCTGCAGCAACTTAAACTTAGACATGAATGAAATTTCTTTAGTGCAAATTATTAAATCATATTACATTTGTATGCCAAAAAGAAACACAAAGCACTATACAAAGTTGATGCTCATAGATTCTTAAGGAAATATCCATTTTCATAAAATGAGTTCAGAAAATAAATATAATGAATATTGATTCCGCAAACTCAATCAATATCACATTTTTTTTTATTGCAACAAATTGTAGTTTCAAATGAGATGTATAAAGTTAGTATGTTTTCCCCTTATCTTTGCTAGATTAACAATAATGAGAGAGATGGCGGGGTGTTGGTGGGAAACTGGTCTGGGAAATACGAGGATGGTGTAGCCCCATACGCATGGAATGGAAGTGCTTCCATCTTAGAAGAATTTCTAAAAAAGAGGAAAGGGGTCAAGTTTGGACAATGTTGGACTTTTTCAGCAATAGCAACTACGGGTATTTCAATTACACACGTAGCATTAATTATTAAGCTTAAAAAAGAGACAATACAGCCTTTATTCGGTTATGGGTGTGATATTTCAGACGGCCTAGTTCAGTTATTTTACTTTAAAAGAAATCACTTGGGATATTCTGTTTATCCATTATAGTGTCACATTTCCCTGTTTTCCTTGATTAGCCTTGTATTTTGTTTCAGTATTTAGAACTCTTGGGATACCGACAAGATGTATCACAAACTTCCGGTCTGCGCACGATAGTGATTACAGTATACAAATCGACAACTTCTGGACGCCGGAAGGAAGGCCTAGAAAAATGATGGATGACACTATCTGGTTAATTATTACTTTTTAACTGACATATTTATTATATCCTTTGGTTTATATCATGTTAACCTGATTAACGGTCGTAAAGTTTAACAATATAAAGCTGTTTAGTGAAACTAGCTTAGGCAGAACAGAATCGGAAAAGAAACCAGATATCTTGATATAATTGTTTATTGTTTAGATTATTGTTTTTATAATTTTACCTTCGTGGAGCGAAAAAAACTATGGCGCGTACAGTAGATATCAAATTAATTCATAGTTGGTTCATGTTTTTATCTTAACCTTTTCAAAGTGAAATATCGAGCAAATCCTTTTCAATAAGGATATGGGCTTTACTTTTTTTTTTAAAACACTGAAAGATATAAATTTTATCCCAAAAAAAAAATTCAAAAAAGGATATGGCTTTTTAATTATTTGTGCATTCAAGAACAATCGAGTAGAAACCCATTTTACAAATATATGTTTATAATATATTTACAAGTATTTATTTCGTTTTGTTTTGATCAATTGAAGACTTTCTTGTGATTCTTATAAGGTATTTTAATCTTTGATGAGTTTAATATTGTCATAGGAATTTCCATGAATGCTTTATTTCATTTCGTCAAATAGATTTCAATGTTGATATATGAACACACCTTAAACGATTTCAATATTTGATATGTTTAATATCTTCTTAGGGATTTCTATCTTTGGCATGTTAAATTTCTTTCATGGATTTCCATGGTTCCATGGTACATTATTATCTTTTTAGGGATTTCCATGTTTTATACAATTATTATATTTTTAGTGATTTCCATGTTTGGTTCATTTTTGATATCTTTTTAGGGATTTCCATGTTTGGAACGAGAGCTGGTTCCGGCGGCCAGACCTACCTGACGGGTACGATGGTTGGCAAGCATTTGATTCAACTCCACAGGAGTGTTATGAAGGTAAGAATTGATTCTATCTGTTTCTTACTGAAAGATTTCCATGGTACAAATTGCCCCCTCCCCCCGTTACTACCAGACTTATTTTTAAATTCATGTAAAGGATAAATTGTCCAAAATTTTATACATGAAGAGAGGAAAACACTTACTGTAGCCTTCAACTCGACATTCAGATATCTCGACGACATATTGTCAATTAACAATGGTCATTTTCATTCTAATGTCGACACGATTATAACGCGGTCAGCTTAAAATAAAAGATACCACAGAGTATGACCGTGACTTTCATACTTCTCCATAGCACCTGATCACACCTTTTGATGTATTGGAAGACCTTGCTTTCTCTGCTCCTATTTTGTATATCTTGATGAACTTTTGAGCTTGAATACAGTAGTTTGTTATTTCTATATATTTCATTTAAGAAAAACATCTGATTGGAGTAGTTATTTTTTTAGTAGTTTAGAATACATTACTAAATGCATCTTTATGAAAACTATAGAAGGTAACAATTCAAAGGAAAAATTTAAGTTCTTATCGTTTATAAAAATTTTATTTGAAATCATTTTATTTTCAAACAAATGAACGCAAAACGGTCTCAAAGCAAGAACATGCTTTCTGCATCTTTATGATTCCGATCTCATTTAAACACAAAAGCAAATCATTTAGACATTTAAGTTCCCACCAAAACAAATCTCGTGTGTTGTTCCATCGGACTGCCGGATGAGTGAATTATCTCGGCAGGTTTTGTTCATTTATGTCGGTAATCAATCGTACTTTTGTGTCTCTTCTTTTCCTAGGAAAATCTATCAAAATTAGATTGTGTAAACCCATTCAAATCCAAGCCTGACAGATAAGAGAGAGTTATCAAATTATTTCAGAAACTTACACTAAACATGCCTTCTGTATCCGGGGGTTAAGACAATTGGATCCGATTCTAGATTTCTTTTTTGTAAATAATAAAAAGCATTCCAGAGGGAATTTTAATTAGACTCCAATGAAATAAACTTTGCTGATATAGATTGAAATGTACACAGTGTCTTATTGCTTTACACTACAACAATATAAATGCACTTGACATTAATGCTTTAAATAACAACCGTAGGAAATATGCCTTACATCACTTTCTGAAAGAAGTCTAAAAGAATATATTGATGCAAATTTTAATATTTTTTTTCTATTTCTGATATTGATTTGTTACTTTCTTTATCAATTTAAGGTGTTTTCACTTGTGGGCCTTGTTCCGTCCGAGCAATACATAATGGAGAATTGTATCTGGGTTTCGACACCAACTTCTTGTTCGCAGAGGTAAACGGGGACCGCGTGTATTGGACGGTAGACGTGGATGGTAACATGGAAGCCGTGTACAAAGATTGTGACGTAGTGGGCAAGTTCATGAGCACCAAAGCAGTCAATACCATATCTCGAGATGACGTCACATCCAAATATAAACATGATGCAGGTATTTCAACGACTTATAATATCGAGGTAATTAAATTTTACCAATCAATTAATTTGCTGTTAATATTTATTCTTGCACAGATTCTATAGAGAAGGCAGACGTCATCTTCAAAGCCAACAAATTCTGCGGCCGCACAGACGTTCAAATTCGGAAACCCTCAGCCACAGACGTGAAGTTCAGTCTTAACGGCGACGTCCAAAAATCCGGAGATATCGACGTAGAACTTAAAATGCTGAACACCAGCGAGGAACCGAGGATCGTAGAAGTTTATATGATTATTGTTGGTACTAAATACACCGCTGTGCCTCTATCTGACCTTAAAGATTCAAGTTCCACAAATGTTCTGGAACCAAATAAAGGTGTGTTTATACCCATATGCATATCAATCGATAATACAGATTATGGTAAGGGACCCAAAGTTGCTTACTTCTTGAAGTAAGAGAGAGAGAAAAAGGTTTATGCTAATACAAAATTTTATATCTTTTTATATAAAACTTCTTTTCTTATTTCAGACTCTGTATCGTCCATTAGTCTGAAAGCAGCAGAATATTTTAATTCTATCGACGCAGATAGCCATATTTCTGTTTATGTCATGGCATCAGTAAAAGAAACGCAGCAAGTATACATCAAACGGGAAATATTTCGAGTGGAGCAGCCAAATCTAGAGCTTAAAGTAGGTAACAAAATAACCATCAGTTCAAAAAGTTTACACATGTGTTAACAGACAATTACATTTTGTGTCAATACATGCTCATACAATGTAATTAACGCTTTTGATGTGTGTTGGCAGACAGAGGGAAGCGCAGTTGTTGGTAAACCATTTGATGTGATTGTTAAGCTTGTCAATCCACTGTCTATTCCTCTAACTGGTGGGTCGATTTGTATGGAAGGACCAGGAATGGTAAAACCATCATCCGTCAAAATTAAGTAAGTTTTCCTGCAATTTTTAGTAATTGTGTATTGCCTACGCGATCTATCGTTATTTCTATGTCGGTATTAGTGAAAGAATCCCCAGGGAACACTTCAAAAGGTTATTATAATACATTCGTGCTTTTCATACCGGTCATACACCATAGAAGAACACGTTGAATTGAAAATTCCTCAACTATCATAATAAGGTTTCACACATTAAATAAATATTGCATCTTTCTACTTCCCATGGGGCATCTGTTTGAATTATGTTGAATAATTTCGTTAAAAATAAAATGTGAATGATCATGCTGAAGATGTAAAAGAATTGCTGTGTGTTGATTACAGAAAATCAATTGGTCCTAATGAGGAAATTCGGGAGACAATACAAGTAAAACCCCGAAGGGCCGGAAGAAGGGAGATAATCGCTAGTTTTCAGTGTAAACAGCTGTGTAATGTGACTGGTGTTGTGGAGGTGGACATTGTTAATGAGAGTAAAAACTAACTGATAACAATAGAACCAAATACGAAAGGAGCTAAACACAACATTCACTATATTACTCAAGTGCTTTTTGTATTTATTTTTAATTAAATTAGAAAAATAACATAAAGTCAATTTTTCCTTTTGCATGTGAGTCCATTTTTGTACAGAAACCATTTCAAAGATGGGTAAAGAGAGAATGTATAAAATTAAATTTGAGAGTATGTTCGGTTAAGCATGCGCCAAAATGCTACACAGTTCGCCCTTTAGGACAACATGTTCTTAGGAATGTTCGTCGTCTTCGAATTAGAAGTCGTTTTAGACCTCTATTGGAAACACAGGCGTACAGTTCACGCATTTTAATTATTTTGATAGACAACTTTTTAAGCTCTATTTTCTGAGTTGAAATGGATACATGCTTCATGTCTGGTTAATTTGAAAATTTATTTTTTGTGCATATGTTTTACAAATCTAATAATCCAAAAATCGTCTGAGTACATTTTGCGCTATTACATTTTACGTGTATCTTGACGCAAAATGCAACAGCGCAAAATCCCAGTTTATTACATTTTGCGTTGTTGTGACATTTAATTCGCGTTGAAAAAACGCAGATAATTGTTGTTGGGTTTTTTCTTCAATTTTTATGTCCTTTCCGAACTGAACGTGTTAAGCAAAGTTTTTTTTTTTTTGATAAACGGAGAAAGTTACATGTACATTGTATGCAATATATGCTTATCAATGTATTTCATACATTGTAAGGATTTTGTTAAGGATCGTGGCCTTAGATGTGCACACAGAAAGTGTCCGAAACTTACAAATATTTCTTCGTGTATCTGTACATCAAATAAATACAGAACAAGATTTAAAAAAAAAAATACACATTTATTTTCGTAAGAATGACATATAAAGATAAAAAGGTATACAATAATAAGTTTTGTTATATTCATGGACGGCCTTGAAAAGTAACAAATACATTGTACTTATAAATCGTAAAGTAAATAAAGTAAAACAAGATAAAAAAAAAATATATAAAAGCACCGGTTCCAATTATTTGATGAATGTACACGTATACTAAATTTTGTTTGGCTGTAAGCCTTAAAAGTAAATATTTACATACACATAATATAATTTCATATTCACCAATTAGCAAGTCACCTCTATAGATCTTCAAGATCTTTTAAATGGCGGTCTTCCATCAATGAAATATACAATGCATATAAAATATACAATATTAAACGTATTCCATTTTAATATGTTTTACTATAGTAAACAATAAAATAGGTATTAACGCTGCAGCTATCGAATCTCTTAACCCGCTTACCTATATTGTCCCACAAGTTAAGCTAATTTTTTTTTTTTTTTTTGCATTTTACATTATAAAAAATTTCTTTTTGAAAAGCTAATATGAAAGAGGGATTTTAAATTCTAGCAACAGATACCTCTATGCAATGTAGGATTTGTTGCCGAAAAAATTGTAGCAAACTGACTTTCACAACATTTACTCTTGGAAACACTAAAAGCATACTACTGGGTTCACAATTTTGTTTCTAAGTACATCATCATTTATCACAAATAAGAAAAATGTCAAGGTACGACTAGAAATATCTTCTGAATCTTTGCAGTGATCCAATCTAAAACAAAATAGGGAAAATACTTGTATTATGAATTTAACATCTAGGTATTTTTTATACGTACACGTGTCTAAAGAAAATTTGTCTTCGAAAATGTATTTTTAATGAAATAGGAAAAAATAATACCTATGTATGAGAACAGAAGGGTCAAAGTGATAACTAAAATTGAGCATTGTGGCCCGTGGGCCTCTGGTCATTAATACATTTCTATACTCACCTACTATTGGCTGTACACAAGAAGTTCCACTTTTGTTATATACAAAAGGGAAGTACAGAAAAATACCACTGGCTATAAATAGAGCTGCATACAAAAATTCAATCCGTGGAGAACGTATTATTGGAGCCATAACGAGGTAAAGTGACGTCAGTACCACGAACATCGCAATAATAATCGGGACCTTAAAGTAAAAATACATTATTTTCAGACAAGAATGAACAGTTGAAATTGGTTTTAATCAATACCTTATAATTTTAAATAGTTCTCCTTCATAAAACTTGAATTAGATTTTATATGAAGATTACATTACGATGAGGGAGAAATACTTTCTTCTCTTCGCCCTACCCGATATGGTCTCTCTGTTTTTGGTTCCGTTCTCCGTAGAACTAACAACGAAAAAACAGTAAAGCCGTAGGAAATCCAGGCCGAAAAGCTAAAGAAGTCGATCAGAGTGCTCAAGTCCCCAGGAACGATTAAACAGGCACCTATAAACGCCTACAATTAGAAATTTCATAGTACTGATAAAAGGTTAATTAATGTCAAAGTAATGCATTAAGAAAGCACCCCGGTAGGAAATAATTTGTACATCACATAATAAAAGCAACAGTGCTAGTGCTGACATTTACAATATCCTCTTTTTCTTCCTATTTTTGCATTATTTTCACGAAGAATTTCACGTATATATATATACCAAAAATGGTTATGCTGATATATACAGTATAATTGGTTTCAATGAAACACAAAACTACTAGTACTCACAGTTAAGATTATGGACGGTAGCGGAGTCCTTCGGTTAATACTTATGTAAGAGAAAACCTGAGGAAAATGGCCTTCACGTGCTGCTGCAAAACACAGTCTGCAAAAGAAAGTTTATCTATCAGAAATAATTTCATTAGGACATGTTATGGAAGAAAGGACGGTTGCTATTCCTCTTCTATGAATTTGTGTTACATGTAATTTAGAATCCAAATATTAAAGAATATTTATTGATTCTTAAACGTAACATAAAATAGAACTTTTTTTCGGAAAAAGACTAGTTTTTAAAATTTGGACGCATTTGCCAATATGGCGCAGTGTTTATATAGATCGTTTACTCTATGAGGAGTAGTAAGAAGTTGATTTTAATAAAGTTATAGGTTCGAATCCTTCTGCAGAACGTGGACACTGGTCATTTGGATAAGGCAATATAAATTGATTTCTTAGGTCACAATTGTCAGTTGGCAAAAGTACAAAAATATTCCTCACAACTCAATTTCCCTGAGTGCAAAGTGAAGGTCTTACTTTTCAGCCATCCACCTTCGGTCGGCAGAGTCTCGATATGAGTAAAATCTCAAAAGGAAAGTTTAATAAAATGACTAGTGTGTTTGTCTCCTTAGATTTTGTGTAGGTTTGCTTTCTCAAAACCTCATATGCAGACATATTTTATTTGTTGATTTATAACAATGTAGTCAATGCCATTCTTCTCTGTGATTTTAAATAGCAAAAAAAAAAGCTTAATGGAAGGACTACCCTGTGTTTTACCTCGATATTCCTAGGTAATACCAGAAGTTGAAAGAGGAAAATATTCCAGGGCATTGTTTTGACCTTCAACAATCCCCCTTTCCTATTTAACCTCCCCTAGAACACAAACTGCTTTATTCATCTAACTTTGAATAAATCATCCTTAAGCAAGTCAGGGCTATCAAAACTTAATAAGTAGGTGCTTGAAAGTATAATAACTGCATGAGGAAAAGAGCTTCTCGAAATTATGTATTATTGGTTATTAGACTTTTACCATGATAATTTTTTTTTAATTATTGGAGTACTTTTAATAGCTAATGAAATATAATACCTTCCTGAAGCAAATAAACAGCCATTTGCGGCACCAAAGCAAGAAATAGAAACGAAAATTGGCATGATAAAGGCTCCTTTTCCTAGTATATACCGACCCCAGGTCTGAAAATACAAGGTTTGTAAGAAAGTTAAATATTTTCCATTTAAAGAACACCTTAAAAATATAGCAAAAAAGCATTTTTTTTAATGGAGAGAATATAATTATTTTTTCTTACCACAGCCACTGCATGAGATACAATGATTTCCTCTTTTGACATGACCCCCAGGTATCCTATGTTGGCCAGAATATAACATACTGTTGTTAATGGGATGCCAATCATGATTGAGATAGGAAGATTTCTAAATAATATATTAATTTTTCCTATAGTACTTTAAAAAAATTCTTTATTTCGTTTCTTTCAATTTTTTGTTTTTTTGTTTTGGAAATGTTATTTTCAAGAAAATGGTTTAATTGGCGTGAATATTATAAAGTCCATGGTATTTAATATTTTTTTAAACTCTAGAAATAATTCCACTTATCATATATTTTTATCAAATAAAATTACCTTCCTGGATTTTTCAACTCTTCTGTAACAAAATTTAAGTTGTTCCTAAAAATAGAAAATGTCAAATTTTACGAACATAGTTATATTTTTTTACTTCCTACAATTTAACATGTTGTAGATGTTTATATCAATCACTGTATATCTTACCAGCCGTCAAAAGCCCAAAGTCCGTTATAGAAAGCAATAGCAATCAAAGATACATCACTCTCCGTGTCCTGAAAGCCGTCCTGGATGTATTCACGATTGCCTTAAGCAGTACAGAAAATCAAATCTTATTGGGATTGCAGTTTTAGAAACATTCTAATTGGTCGCTGTAATCTCTCCCCCCCCCCCTCTCTCTCTCTCTCTTTCTCATACGATTAACGACTGCATTTGTACTGAAAAGCAATTTCTTTTAAAGAATTAAAAAACACTATTCGAGCTACTTCTTGGGAAGGACGTCTGACATTTCAAGAAAGCTGAACTGAAATCACGTGGTGAATTCTATATACCTTGTATGATTTTGATCAATCCGCCAACAGTCAGTACTGAAATAGCTATCAGCTTCACCACTGTACATATATTCTGAATATATGTGGCCATTCTTACGCTGTATCCATTGACAAAAGCTATAACAACTAAAAAATAATTGACAAACGTAATATCTTGATTTTTTTTTAAAGATGGAACCATATATCAACAAAAAAATGACTAGAAGACTATAGGAATAATGAAAGTGACTTAAATAAAAAAAATTAAATTGTTTTCAGTATTCATTAAAGTACTTACATATGGCTGCTAGGGAAACTGCTTTAACGGCAGAGTCAGGTGGTTTGCAATCCAGAAAGAAGGGCTTAATGGCATAAGTACCTAGAGACAACGTCATGATGGCAAACATGGTCGGTCGTATAATGAACAAGCCAACCTGCCAAACATTATAATGTTCAAACATTCAATTTTCATATGTTCCTCCAATATATATGAAAAACAAGATTTTGTTTCATTATTTCGATAATGAAATAAATAAATTATGATTAAAACTCTTTAAGAAGAGGTTATCTACAGTCTGTAAATTGTTACATATAATGGATAACATTTTGAGAACGTCGAGAAAGCATTTCTAGTAACAATTTCTAGACAGAGAGAAAGCATTTTGTATTTACCCAGTCATAGAGAAAAGCTGGAATCGGGCCTATGCATTTATCCATTTTTCCATATGTGTACATTAAATAGGAATGTTCGCCTCCAGATTTTGGAATCATAGTTCCAAGTTCTGCATAGCATAATGCCGCTTCAAGACAGAAACGTTTATTTGTTTAACTTTCAAAAGGTAGGTACGACTTCAAATCAAATCAACAATATAGATAAGGACAATATTCAATGGTGGTACAATTCAAGGTATGTAACTTACATACTTCCATACTTCCAATAATAAATTTTCCATTGAATTTCAATTATATCAAAAATATCATATGTTTGGTGCCGTAGCTAAAGATCATTCTCCTGATAAAATGTAACTGCCCTTACCTAGTGTGACGACTACTCCACATGCCATCCAAGTGATCAGACCCATACCAACAGAGCCTGTCCCTTCCAGCACGCCTTTGGGGGAAATAAAAATGCCAGACCCTATATAAGAACATTGTACAGATTTAATTGCAAAAAGAAAATTCGATACCATGGATATTGTAATACATTGATAAAGCATGGTAATTCAATGAAAAATGATAAAACAACGATCAGTTATTGGATTCAGAAGTCCTCAAAAAACAAATATAATACAGATCATAGACCTGTCTATATTGCGTATCATTTGGAGACTTAAGTGGATATGTATATAATAATATTTTATTACACACTTAGTAATTAATACAGTTTTTTTAATATGCGGTGTGGCTGACGTCACAATAGCCATATCAGCCCTGGATTTACTGGGCTGATATAGGTTATCAGCCCTGCAGGGCTGATACGGATAAATATCACACTCCTAGTAAATTAAACTTCAAAAACAGTACTTGTGATCATACACATATTTTGGGGGTTACATAATTCTCTTGATTTTAACCTTTGTAATGATAATCTAACTGATAGTGATAAATAATAGATTATTTTAAAATTACGGATTGAGGACATTTGAAATAGAAGTACACGCAGAAACAAACCGAAACTGTATGAGACAATAGACTGTGTACATTTTAAGGAGTCCGTCCATGATTATTTATTTATTTTCTTTTCAACTTAATGTGTTCTGTATTTGATAATAAGTATGTAATAAATATGATAATACATACCCTTTTCCACATCACATCCTGTATCAGCCCTCGACCAATATCAGCCCTCGGACCTTCGGCGCTCTGGCTGATATTGGTGCCTCGCACTGATACAGGATGTGATATGGAAAAGGGTATGTATTATTCTCTATATATTGTTGCTAAATAAGTAAATTGACAGTAGATGACTTAAAGTCATCATGTTTGTCATAAAAGTATAATGTTGACTTTCGCCTTGATACAAATTGTAAAATACTCAGTTGCTAGTTTTATACTGAAATATCTACGGATTTTTCCATTCGTTCGATCATGTCAAAAGGCATACAGTAGGTATGACCAGTGAAAAAGGAAGAGGACGTTCACTTTCCATGGTGCCTGATCTCACCTCTCCATTTTAGAAAACTGTGTTGGCTCGCTCGCAACATTTATTGTTTGGTTGGACTTAGCAGAATAATCAGTTTTCAAAATCTTTACATTTTCATTTCTACGAGTTATGCTTCCAAGAATTTCCCTTACATTTTAGGTGGTCTTTTTATCATTTGAAAAATGATTGTTGGCATCTTCTTAGTATGCATTAATGATACGGTTTAGGAATTTTCCTTTTAATGGTGAAGATGAATTTTGTACTTAAGTGTTATCTTCTAAAACATGTTCCAGAACTTCTATAAGCTAAATCAGTTTTATAACTTATTAAATTTTAAGTAGCAGTGTCAAGTAGGTAGGCAATGTTTTCACTATTTTCATTCATGAAACCAATTGCCTTTTTTTCTTATTTTTTTTTTCATTTTTTAATTAACATATTCTTTGTTTAAGTGAATTCTTTGTCTTAACTCTTCATCGATTTTTTTTATTTTTATAGAGATAACGAACAGTATTCAAGCGCAAAAGTTCATTTACAAATAAAAAATTTGAGGAGAGAAAAACCAGACCTAAAAAAAATCAGAGGTTGGATCACGTGCCACAGAAAAGTAAGCAGTTCCCGCCGACCGGTCACACCCGCCATGTGTTTCTTGTCATGATCGGGAGATAACAGAAAAATCCGTCGATTTATGGGTATGTTATGGCCTAACGATTAGTATAAAAACAACATCGGTCAGCATTTGACTTAATGATAAATTGTACTTGTTGACAAGGTTATTGTATCGACCATAGAACTTAGGAAATGATGACTTTAACGAGGCTAGGGGGTGGCAGCCATTTTTAGACTATTTCAATCCCCTTTAAAAGGAGAGCTCCATATAAAGATATACAAAATGATAAAATTTTAAAACTAAAATATATGAATTTTTTCCTTGCCAAATGACAGTTGACAGCTAATTATCCGTATCTAAAAAAGATAAGTTAAATCTGGTGGTTAATTTGGGATTAAATTGTTGACCCGCCAGCCTCCTTAAACGAAATTGCTGTTTCAGGATCTTGTTTTTCAATAAATTACCTTGTGTTAGAAATTGTTCATACGTAGGGCATTTCTTGAGTCTCGTATCAACAGAGAAATATAAACCTCTTATGCAGGTGATGAAGTTACATTGCTGCATAAGTAAGGGAATTTTACGATAGAATAGTTAGAGTCATCACGTTTTTCCAAAAGCTTGGTTGCTAGAAAAAGCATCAACGTTCTTCTCTTGTAAAATATAAAACAGATGTGTCATACTATATGGAATCTTTTATATAAAGCTCACCGGGTTATATCGTTTCGATATAAGAATGGAAATAACAACTGGAAATTGACAATATACATTACGTCGTTGATACCGATACATGTATATCTAAATTTCAAATTGAAGGCCACAAGTGTTTTCTTTCTTTATTTATAAGATATAAGAATTTTGACAAATTCTGATTCATATGAATACAAAAATAGGTCTGCTAATAACGGGGCCATTTGGTACCCATGAGAATTCTAATTTATTGTTTGATAACTTGGTCTCCAAAAAACAACATAGCAATTGTCAATCAGAAACTTAAACGCGTCTTTTTAATATAATCTTCAGAGTACTTTTGTGTACAATAATAATGTATTTTAATATAAAAACAAAATTGCGAATAACCAATAACAAGATAAGAAAATTCACAAGTTCCATTTTTATTGAAAAAGCAGCTATTAATGATATCAAAACCTGGAATTTATACATGTAATAGGGAATTGTTATACATATATGTAGAGTTAATTTTTCAAAGTTTTTATGCTGTTGATTTTGGTAAAATTTTGTGATTTCAAATTTTCCAATTGGAATTTTGGTAAAGTTTTGTGATTTCAAATTTTCCAAAAATTCCTTGGAATTTTTTCTAGTACCAACGTCTGATTTTTACCACTTCTCGAATATATAGTAAATTCAGTGTGTTGCACAGTACTCTTGAAGTTTCTCCTTTACTACTGTCACAGTAACCTTATGGGAGCCACGTCCCACCTAGCGTTTCAAGGGATCCGTGATTTTGCTCTCTTTCCAATATGTTTTTTGTTTCTTGTCTTACTGGATTTGTGAGAATGATCACTGTCTTTTATCTTCAACTTGATACAAGAAAACAATTACCTAAACTGCGTTTAAAAAAAAAAATCCTACGTTCTTATGTTTCTATATCCCAAGTTCAAAGTTTATCTTTACAATTTATTTGATATTTTAAGTCCATATTACTGTGATTTTAATGTGATAAATAGAATTCAGGAAAATAGAATCATACAAGTAGAAATTTACAAAAATTATGGACATTTAGTAAAACAGTAAGAAGTGACAATTTTTACACTTTTTCGATATACATGTAGTGCTTTTGTAAATCAGGGCCCATGTTTTGAGTTGAGCTTGCCTGGAGTTTCTCCTCGGTTGATTTTCTTGGGATCAAAGACCTGGTTGAAATTTAAATTTGAGTCTTGCACAGGTGAACGTCCGATAGCTATCCAGACGATGATACCTGTGTGTAGTCTGGGATCAAACGACATTTACCGACATTCTCTTTAATCACCTTTAGGGATTTAGTAATAAAAATACCGCGGCACTATAAAAAAAATCTTGCCTTGTCACATTGGGTGTGACGGTAAAGGTTGGTATAGATAATTCTACAAAAAGTTTATTTAACACGGAGGTTGAATTTATCTTCTCTTAAACATAAGTGTTGGGTATTGACGGTAACATTTGTTAAATAGCCTTCTTTATACTCAGTATTGCAAATTACAAAAGTAAAGTTTATACATTGTACTAAGGTTGGTCTGTTTCCATACTTTGAATGACATAAATAACTGTAGCTTCCTCTTTTATCCAATTACTGTAAAATAACATACCGGTATTCTCGTGGGGGCAAATTTTCGAGGTTTGAGAAAGAAATTGATATGTGGGAATATGATTTAGTGGTTGGAGAAGTGTTAAGTAATATATATTTAATGCATATCAAAATTAACATTTCATGGTGGTCATGAATTCGTGGGTCTCTTCATGCCTCCAAAACAACGAAATTTAACCACCCATGAAAATTAGTGATTTCACAGTATTAAAATTTAAGTTATTCTTTGATTGGTTTTAAATGTGTACATACTGTTTTAAAAGTCACCAATATAAAGTCAACATTACTCATAATAAAATAATTTTAAAATATGGAAATTTTGGAAATAACCGTCGTTACAAACCGCGGTTTGGAGCCCAAAACCATCCCTCAATGATGATAGAGAGATTCGATGTGAATCACCAGTGGGTTATCGACGATGTAAATAAACAAAAATGACATTTTATAAAACATAAATTGTCGGACAAATATTGATCGTTATATTCTTTTTAAAGCACTCTTTCATATGCAAATAGAAAAGAGATATTACAAAATAGTAAGGGTATAGAAGATGCATGTCTTTTTTCATACTTTTAGTGACATGAATCCAATCAATCTATACTTTGCTTGGTATAATATATGTACAAATTGCTTCAAAAATACAAATAAAATAAGACTTACCTATCATGGTACCCATAATGAGAAACACGCCTGACAGTAGTCCCACGTTCCTGTCCAGTTTCGATGACATTTCTGCATCAGTACCAATTTTTTTCCTCTCTGTGGCCAAACATGAAATCAAAATATATACTTCTAATTGTTTAAATACAGTTTAGATTGTACAGTTTTGCGCATGATCTAATCTCCCACAGAGTGAGTAAGTGTTCGATGAGATGAATACGTACATATCCATATAAAATATCACCACGGACCTTGACCTTTGTGACATTTTTACGTAACAGAAGGTCGCAGAAGCGGATCGAGTCGGTCCGATCTTGAATAAGGCCTACATGTACCTTTTATTGACGAATGCAGAAAAAATCTGTATATTCTTATCGCTGTTTTTTAAGCCATTGAGCTTTCTGGAGATATCAGCTTGAATTTTTAATTTATTCTCTTATATGTGATGTAACCCAAACTTGGGTGGAAAAACTTAAACAAAAGATAATTACAATCTGTAAATGTGTTGTAAAAAAAAAAAGGGATTCTTTTGAATTATTGATTTTTAAATGTTACGTACAGATAAAAGTGTTTACAAAAATAGAAATGTTCTGGCATAGTATTTTGCTTCATTATCCATCAAGAAATGTTCAGTGATTTTCATTTTATAGAGAAAATAATCAAAAAGATATTTTTTTAAAAAAATATGTGAGAAAATCGTTTGATTTTTTCGGCATCTAGTAATATATTAAAAAAAAATGTTACGCATTGAAATTTAAAACATACATTTTGTAAGCGTTTACATACTTGTATAAACTTGATATGGATAAATTGCGTATTAATATTATTTTTTCTCTCAAATAAGCTACCGTTTGATATATACATACAAATAAGGTTTCTCTGATATCCAAGATGCATGTTATATTAACTTCATAGCACATCCCAAACTGATTAGGGGAAATATTTACATTTTATTGTATACACATTGCAAAATATGAGAACGAAAAAGTGAATGCATCAGTTCTAAACTTGACATTCGATACCGTATTTGTTATTTATATTGATTCATGGTCTAATTATCATCGAAAGATTTCTTTCAATGCCATTCTTCAGACTCCATTCAGTGTTTACATAACAGATAATCTAAATTTCTGTAACATATATTTAAAGTCAGCAAAGTCAGGAAATCAAGTAGGGCACAACAGTAATAAGAAACTTTAAAAACACGATTTAGCCACGTGAAACTTTTTTTTTATTTGATACATGTAGAAAATATAAAAAAAATTATTTGAATATGTAATTTTCCACAATCGAACGACAATTTTTTTAAAATTAGCTCATGAACTTGCAAATATCCAACTAAGTCGATAGTTATACGCTAACAAATTCTTACCTTCCATATTAGGTAAAATGACCAAATATGTTAGTAGGTGAAATGTCCACGCATGTCTCCGTGCTTATAAACTCACTAAGTCATGTGACCCCAGACATTGAGAAACATTTGATCCAAAATATTTTGCATGCTCTGATATACAAGTAAGGCAATGGATAATTTATATATAAGTAAACGATCTATTTTACATGTATGCATCAGTAAATCGTTTTTGGTGCAATCATTTTGAAGAAATGGAATATTTTTAGGTCATCGGGTACGGATCAATGTCATTCTACATTATGGAAAAGGCATTGTGCAGTTTCGGATCATTAATGCTCATAATGGATAATTTTTGAAATATTTAAGTCACGATTTTATTGCAATATAATTATCTAAAAAAAACTGCATAACTACTATATATATTTAAATTAACAAGGAAAGGGTTTTTGAAGGGCAGCGTTTCTGAAAAATCGAAATTAACAACTAAATTCAATTATTACTTGGATTGAATTCTACAAGTGGAAATCCTACTTATACCCATACTTCCCTTTCTAAGGAAGAAATGCTTCAACATCACGTGTCAGTTTTGAATATTTTTAATATTCCACAGAGCCAAAATGAATTTGAACTACCTTATATATATCGGATTCCGATCCATACAAACAAAGATACATTGCGGGTTCCAGTAAATGCTCAATCAAGCCTCTTTCGTTATTCCTCACTAAGATATTGACAGTAGTGAAGGAAAAACTTTAAGAGTATCGTGCAACTATATATTCAAGAAGTGGTGTGAATCATTTGTGGATACTTAATAATTCTAAAGAACTTTTGGACAATTTGAAATCACAAGATTTTACAAAAATCAACAGCTTAAAAGACTTTTCAACTTTATATACAACAATTCCCCACGACAAATTAAAATCCAGGCTTTTCGATATCATTGACAGCTGCTTCTTCAATAAAAATGGAACTTGTAAATTTACTTACCTGGTCATTGATCATTCGCAAAATTATTTTATTAAAACAGATTAAGTACTCTGAAGTTGACATCAAGAAGATGCTAGAGTTTCTGATCGACAATATTTATGTGGTTTTTGGAGACCAGGTATTCCAACAATTTATTGGAATTCCCATTGGTACTTACTGCGCTCGGTTATTAGCAGACTTATTTTTATATTCATATGAAGCAGAATTTATGCACAATCTTATGCGTGAAAAGAAGAATACACTTGCTGTGGCCTTCAACTCAACATTTAGATATATCGACGACGTATTGTCAATTAACAATGGTAATTTCCATTCCTACGTCGATACGATATATCCTGGTGAGCTTGAGATAAAAGATACCACAGAGTCTGACACTTTTGTTTTATATTTGGATATTTTACTTGAAAAAGACGCTAATGGTATTCTAACAACCAAGCTATATGATAAACGTGATGATTTTAACTTTTCTATCGTCAACTTCCCTTACTTATGCAGCAGTATTATAGCTTCATCACCTGCATACGGAGTATATATATCTCAGTTGATTCAAGACGCAAGAGCATGCTCTACGTATGAACAATTTCTAAAACGGAATAAATTATTGACAAGCAAGTTGATGAAACAAGGATATCAGCAGTCTCGTTTAAAGTCATCATTTCGTAAGATCTATGGTCGATACAATGACCTTGTCGGCAAATACAATTTATCAGTGAGTAAAATGCTGACTGACGTTTTTCATACCAATTGTTAGTCCATTATTGATACACTGAATTAACGACAGATTTTTCCGTTATTTCCTGATCATGACAAGGAGTACACGGCGGGTGTGACCGGTCGGCAGGGGATGCTTACTCCTCCATGGCACCTGATCCCACCTTTGATGTTTCGGAGGTCCGTGATTGCTCTGCTCTTATTCTGTATTGTTTTATGGACTTTGAGATTGAGTACTGTTCGTTTTCTCCATATCCTTCTTCAAACCTGTAAACTTTAATTTGAAATACCGGTCTTTTGACCATGGTTGATATATTTTGCTCCATTTAACTTGGTTAATATTCCATTTAAATCGTTTTATGATCCAAACTTATAAAAGTTATTCTGATATGTTGTCAAAACGGTTTTATTTCTTTTTAAGGATTAAACTGAAATCAGGTACATATTGACAACACATCAAAGATACGAGAACCTAGGATGTTGCTGGGATATAAAGATAGTAAAAAATTAAAAGGGAGTAAAGTATATGTTTTTATGCAAGTTTCTGCTATCAAACTGTACTTAAAAACAAAATTTGAGTAGTATACAAACAGCTGAAAGGCAAATATTCTTTGTTTATATATTGTTCAAGTGTACCTCGATAGGCGATTTTTAACTATCACCATTTTATCACCATCTTTTAGGAGCAAAGGGAAATAATCATCAGATAGGAAGTATTTAAAATGGATTATCGAAGTCGTAATTGAGAGATAAAAAGCTGAAAATACGACCTCTAAATGGCTTTTAAAAGTTAAGATAACTTTTGTGCGCAGTACGACTATCTTCATTAAAGATAACAGAAATTCTATATTAATGCACTTTAGAATTAAGGCCATTTTGATTATTCTTAAGAACAAATGAATTAGTCATAATAATATGCATACGTTTTGTTAAGATGTATTATGTTATAAAACAATTTAAGGTCCATAAGCATAGGGCCAAAATAATCGTCAAAATCGTAAATAAATGAAAGAATATAAAGAACATATGTTATTATTATAAATGCATATAAACTTCATTTCTAGGAGATCCAAACTGAAGATGTCATCTGAGTACACTTGAGGTATTGTTGTTTATGCTACATGTATTTGCAAGGGGTTATCAAAATGTTCATGGCCTGATGCGATAAAATTAATACTATTTAGTCTGTGCTTACAAAATTTACACACTTTACTTAACGATATTCCCTGTAGTTAAATAACGATTTAAAACAGTTTAGTTTGAATGATTTTACAATTTTACGAACAGCTGATTTTTAGAATGCATATACGTAATATGGTAATTGAATGGATTTATATTTATACATAAGCTAGGATTGCTCTTCATTACACTACGAGGGGTGATCAAAAAGTTCGCAAACTATCTCTATATCTACAAAACAAAAATTCAGATTCAAATGAAATTCGGTACACACATAGCCATACACATGGTCTATAAATAACAAATGCTGAATAAAGTTTTCCTCCTTGTTTGTGACGTCACAATGTGAAAATGTAGGTCACTTGTGACGAAAATTGGTTGCCTCAGTCGAACTCGAACGACTGTACAATTTATTGTATATCTTAGAAATCTCTCTACAGTATCATATAATAATTTGTACACGGTTTATTAAGATAAATAAGTTCCTAAAAATTCAATTAATGATTGGACTGATCGTTTTAGTGAAGGAAGGCAGATGGTTTAAAATGATACTTGTCATTTTTGGGCAGTAAAAGCAAGTTTGAAAAGATATGTGTTTTTAATTAAGAAATTTGCTATCAAAGACCTCTAATTTACACTTTGAAAAATAGTTGAATATTTGAACAATAATATAATTATTAAATACCTAAGATATCGTTTACTCTAGATTTTAAACATATTAGATATGATGAAATGGAGGCACCCATTCTCTATCCATCTTGAATAAAGGTCTCTCCCGAGACAAAAGATTTGTGTTTTAATGGTCGCCATTTTTATTTTTGGAAAGAATATTCCTATCCACCCATTCTGTTGCCGAGATTTGACCATTTCTGACAAATGAACTGTTCTTGTCATAAAAATTATCTCACATGGAAACAAATATAAAACTCAGAAAAATCTTGCAAGTTTTGTGACAGAACGCTACGGAGGGGGTCACGTGACCGCCAATATCACGTGATTCGCACATGCGCAGAACGGTTGTTGATGTGCATTAAAATCGGAGAGGATTAATTTAAGATATAATCAACACTTAAACCAAATATTGTTGCATTTATGGAAGTTATTCAATTAATTTGCGAACTTTTTGATCACCCCTCGTATGCCAGTAAAATATTATCAATGTTACATTTTGACTTGATCGACTGTGGGCACCCTGGCTACAAATAGACATTGACTGGGGCATTTTTCCTCTCTCTGAATCCTTTAAGGCATTAATTCAAGACCGATACCCTGGAGACCCTTTAACCACCTGTTTATGCATGAAGAATTGGTAACAATTGACACTAATCTATTATTATGGGGTGATAGAGATTTGCCTGTATCAACTAATATTAATATTTTTTCTGCTGTCCATAGATTTATTACTGAAACATGTAGATTTTAAATTTACTTGATATTAACTTATATAACTTGTAAATATTATAATACTTATATTTTAATGTATTATTTGCATGACATAGTGTTATATTTTTGGAGAGGAACTAGTAAGTTGAAAGAATTTGTTTCTTATATCCATTTCATTCTTCAATAAAATATGTTCAAAACCAAAACCTGGATGCATTTATTTTTGCGCTGTAGCCCGTTAAAATCTTTCTTAGGTCAATGCTAGTGCTTTACCGAGGTTAATTAAGATAGCATTAATTTGTTTCCTGCTACTTATGAGGACACTAAAAATGAATAATACATTCAGAGTTCCTGCAGGCAAAGGGAGACTTGTTTTTTCCAGAAGCGAAACTTTACAGAATGCTAGAAAAAGAAACCCACCTCTTTGATTTCATTTTCAATCCCCTAATTGTATGCCTATTGGACATTTCATATAAGTTCAAGATAAAACTTCAAAGAACTTTCAAAATGGGGTAAAAATGGCAAATTCAACGGAATAAGTGGGATCTTCGACATGCGTGAATTAACAGAATTTTTAGACGACAAATGCTCATATCTAAAGAATTTTTCTCACTCAGATAGGAATAAGCGTCAAATATCGTCGAGTCTGCGCCGGCTGGACACACCATTTCTTATATAATATATAAAATTATGGTAATAGTTTATTATATAAATAGAAAAGATTATGCTAATGAATTGTTTATAAAATACATTGTAAATGCTAATGGACTGTTTATAAAATGATTGATGCATTTTAAGCGATTTAAATTTTTTGACGCTAGTTTACGAGCTTTTTGATAACCACTCGTTTAAGCATGTTCTTCTATCTCATAATTTTATCCTAAAACAAAACAAGATTTTTAAAATTGCATGAAGTTCTTTAGGAAATGACAAAATATAAAGATCTTGGAGGAAAGTAAATCTATTTGATACAGTAGTATTACATATGATGGGTATTAGTAATGTCTATTTAGAGTTACGACCACCAATAGATCATGATAACACATGGGCAATTTATAGAGAATTTCTGCGGAAGATATAATAGAATTTTTCTCGTAAGCGAAATAGATCTGATTTACATGACCATTTATTGCCTTGATTGATTATTTCTGTTATGTGCCCATTAAATGAAAATACAATACTCGTTAAAGACAGTGAATCAATATTCCTTTCAAAACCACGCAATAATGCCCGAAAAAAATCTTTCTTTTTTTTCAAGTTGCAAATACCATGAAAAACCATCTACTGGTTCTAAATAGAATTTTTTTTAATATTCTTGAAAATGTGTCTTTTGAAGAAAACGTACTCATGCATTGTCTCTTTAGTGAATCATATGTAACTGTTCACTTGTAATAATAAGTATATTTGCTGGTTAGTTAATGTACTTCAGCATATATATCTTTGGTGCAACCTCAAACCATAGACCTAAATCGAATTGTTTTAGGTCTATGCTCAAACATAGCGTATTTGTATTTTCTACCTATGAGTAGCTTATTCTGTACTTTTTTTTATTTACAGTAATTTTTTATGGAATACCAGAACATTTTAAAGATTAATGATGATAAGGTTTTTTGATAACCCTCGTATTTAGGAAATTATATTTATACAAAATTTTATTCAGAAAAAGTGAATGGGATTGAGCTGCAGAAAAAGTCTACATATGTTTTAGTTTACCTTCTCCCTAATGTAGGAAATTATGTTAACATGCAAGATATAATTTATAATAACATAATTTGTCATGCATGTAGCATGTAGCATGTAGGCAAAACAGAAAGGTTTGATTGAGAGTAAATATCTTAATCTGCTGATTCGTGAAGTTACATTATAAGTAGCTAATATACTTTATATCAAACACACGTGCCCTGTGTAAACTCACCATTGGACCTGTAAAGGGATCTTCTGACCTCATTGCGCTGGTCACTCTAACCAAAATTTCTACAAATAACTATTTCGGCCCAAATGATCAGACATGGCTACAACGGGATCTCCTGTACTGGTCAGTGCCGTTGACCAGGGATCAAGTGGAACCAAGTTCTGTGTAAGTCTATGTCTATATATTTTAATTAGTCTTAATTAACTTTGTAGAGATGTTGTTTACGGTCTAATTTTCTGTATATTTTGCATCGCATGATATTTGGAAAAAGCCAGGGAAAAATGCCCTGTAGGCATTATTTCTGCACACAGCAGCAGAGCATTTACATGTGTACATTTGTTGGAAATACTTTGTATGCCTGAAACAAAATAAAATTATTCCAAATAAAAAGAAAATCGCTAGAATCAGATGAATAGAAATTCAAAATAATAAAACACACTGTGTTTGTTTGCTTGACCAGAGAGCGCTCTAAACATTTAATGATTTGTGCGCGGATCTAGAAGGGGTGGTAATCAAGCCTATGTATGCTTGCCTGCACGACTATATGAGTGTTCTTATTTTCTTTCGTTATCAAATGTTACTTATTCATCTTTTAAACCAAAATATGAATAAACCCGACGGGATTGAAAAATTTGAAAGAGAATGTTAGGTTATGAGAATTAATAGAAAAGAAAATAATAAAGTTTTTAAAAAGATAAAATGTTCACCTGTGGCCTTATCGTCAGCAATCGAGATTCAAAATTAATTTATTTTCTATTGTGTAATTGAATTGTCCAGTTTTTAAATGGATTTAAATTATAGATATGAATAATCTGTATTTATTAAATATCTGATTTATTTACATCTCAGGTGTTTGATAGCGAGTCGGGAGAGACTGTAGCGTCCCACAGTATAGAGACCAAGAGGATCGAGCCACGGGAAGGGTAGGTAATGGTCGTCCCCTATTTCAATGAAAATTACCTAAAAAAAGATTTAGGATTATACAATCAGCATGTACTGATCTCCAGTTCTTTCTTTCTTCTTTCTTTCTTAATTGTGACTTCAAGCTTTACAGCTTATCAGTACAATGTATATATAGCAGTACAGAAATGGAGAAAAACTTACACCTATAGCTTCCCTTCTAAGGAGAATATTCTTCCGAAATTATATGCTTTTGATATTCCCAACAATTACAATGAATTTGAATTACCATACTGACACTGGATTCCGAAACTTCATAAAAATCCTTACAGACAAAGGAACATTTCAGGATTAAAGAAATGTTCTATCAAGCTTCTTCCTTTACCTCTCACCAACTACTAACAGAAAGAGAAACCTTGGGAGTACTGTACAACAATATATTAGAGAAGTGGTACGAATCAGATGGGGTTATTAGTACGTTAAGCTTCAAAGTATATTTTTGAAAATTCGAAATTGTAAGATTTTACAAATATTGATCAAAAACATAAAAACCGTCTCATTGGTCACTTGCAAAATTATTTTGTTAAAAACCAATCTGATAGTGCACATAAAGACTCCGAAGTTGGCATACATGAACATGTTTTTAAAAATTTGTTGCGTTTCTGATTGAAAATATCTTTATAGTTTTTGGAGAGCAGGTCTCTCATCAATGTAAGATTTCCATGGGTACCGATTGCACCCAGTTATTCAAAGACATTTATTTATTCATTTGAAACACGGTTGAGAAGAAAAAACAGTCCGTGGCCTTCAACTCGACATATAGATATATTCAAGATGTATTAAACACGATGACCTCAACTTTTCAATTGTCAATTACCCGTTCTTCGGTGGAATGTTTCAAAATCCCATGTTGGATGTTTGTCTCTTAAACTTTAAAGCATTATAATCATTTTATTTTAGATGGACAGAAATGGATCCTGATTATCTAATGGAATCTGTTTGGAAATGCTTTGGTGTAGTTGCTCAAAAACTGATGGAAAAGAATCTAGATGTAAAACAAATAAAATGTAAGACATTTTAAATCTTCTTATCCTGTATGCTAGTACACTGTATTTATGAAATTCTACCATATGAAAAATACCATTAAAATTAAAATTTGATGTTTCAATTCAAAATAAAAAGATTCCATTGAACAGGTCTAGGGATTACCAACCAGATGCTAACTATTATTCCGTGGTGCAGAAAGACAGGAAAACTGTTCAGTAATGCCATCGGTAAGTATACAGTTAGCTTGCCATATAGTAAGCTCGGGAATTAAATGCATTTCACAAGGAGTGGGCATATTTTACTGTGTTATACTTATGTTCTGAATGTAATACATGTAGTTAGTAATGAAGAAAGAGAGAAAAATTGCTCATTAAAATTACCATAAAGATTAAAACGAAAGCGATGTTTAACATACACATACATCCACGTAGGTGTTTTGGACGCCGTAACTGCGTTATGTTGCCATGATTCATGTTGTGGTGATATTTCTTTCTTTTTAACTGATGCAATTTCTTTCAATTCTGGTATTAAAATTTCGACATTACTCGTTGATAGTTCATAATATTATGATATTTTTGCGGTACATACTGATATTTTGACAAACAAGTTGCTGAAACAAGAATATCAACAGTCTCGTTTAAAGTCTTCATTTCGTAAGTACTATGGTCGATGCAATGGCCTTGTCAGCAAAAACAATTTATCATTTAATCAAATCTTGACTGAAGTTTTTCATACTTATTGTAAGGCCATTATTTACACACAGAATTGTAGATGCATTTTCCGTAACTTTCCAATTATGACAAGGAGCACACAGCGGGTGTGACCGGTCGCCAGGAAATGCTCACTACTCCATGGCACCTGATCCCATGCACCTCTGATGTTTGGAGGTCCGTGTTTGCTCTTGCATGCTCCTATTTTGAATTATTCAATGGACATTTGAGCTTAAATACTGTTAGTTATCTCTATATATTTCATGAATGCATTTTATCTTGTTGTATTGATATTTTGTATTTATATGATAATACGTATACGTGTTGATATGTCATCACAAAATTATGCTGAAACTTTTTTCTCTTGCAGACTTTAACAAGCAAGCATAATGCAGTCCTATTTTCTTTAATGCATACCTCAAATTCCCAATTAACAATTCTTTATTTGAAATAGTTGAGTACTAAACAACTGAATTTGTTTTTCTCTTTATCCTTCTTAGAATGGTGCGACATTCGTACACGTGAAGACAATGAAAAAGAACTGGATAAACTACCTGGGAGAAATAAAGATCATTTTAGAGTAAGGCCTTTTACTATATGATTCTGTAAGATAGTTTAGCTCTATATGGTTAATTAAATAAAATCTTCAAATCATTCGATAAGGAACCACTGGTGTCTGATGTGAGATTTTCTTTTTCTAAAAAACCAAAGAATGTTAAATCTTTGCAAGCCAAGGGTTTCTGATACGCTACTCTCCTCGTATTATATGATTATTGGACTATACACATCCTTTCATGCATGTGTTCATGTATCAGTTAAAAATTGTTCGAAGCCATTCCTTTTTACCATTTTATATTAACTTCATATGAAGATTACCATACTATGTGGCATACGTGTAAGAAAGTAAAACAAATGTAAGACATCGATCAGAATCAAAAACTTTAAGAATTTTTTCCAACAGAAAACTACAGGACTGCCTCTGAGTTCCTTGTTTTTTTACACAAAAATTCCTTGGATAATTAAGAATGTTCCTGGCGTCAAAGAAGCCATTGAGGAGGGAACCTGTATGTTTGGAACGGTCAACACGTGGGTTTTATGGGTATGTCAGAGTTTAACATTTTAAAAGCGATTTTTCATTAGTAAACGGAAATCGATTACTGAAAACCCATCTGAAACTTGGTCAATCAAATTTTATTAGTTTAAAAAAAATTTAAAGGTTAAAATCTTGTTTTAAAAGCAATTCTAGATGGTATATTATACAAAATAATGATTTTTAGAATCTGACTGGGGGTTTGAATGGGGGAGTGTATTTAACAGACATTTCCAATGGACAAATTACAGGGCTGTGTAATTTAGAGACGTGTAACTGGGATCCTGAAATCTGCAGGTTAGATTATTTCAGTTATTCTTGCAGAACTTAATATTAAAGTTGAGAAATTAGTATCTAATATTCTAAATACTTAAAAAAGTTACATGCCACTCTTACATTTCTGAACAATAACATTCGTTGATGATTATTTATTTTAATAAAGAATGACTGCACTTAAGCTATGGGAGTTGGATCCCAATGATTTGCGCAAAATAAAATTCCAAAATTCATTAAATTTATGTTTTATAGGTATTAAACAATATCTTAAGAGCAGGTTTTGGTTTATTATATTACATGAAAGTATTAAATAATGCCGAGCGACACTAGCTTTTGAAACAGGGGTCTAACAGTTTTGTCTCATTTCTATTGTTATTCATATGCATACCAGTTTTCAACGACATTGTTTACATCGAGCCGCAACTTGACCATTTTTCTCATTTGCACAGAATGTGTATTTTAACTAAAACTTATACATATCCGAAGGACAATGTTGGTCAAGTTGCGGCTCATATCTAATTTTTAAAAAAATGTACCCAAACTTCGCTCGAGATAGCTACTAAATTAGCAGGTTACGAGTTTCAGCCCATGTGACCCCTTTGATATTATAATCACTTTTCTCACGTGACATTCAAGTGTTCGACACGCTTTCATTGTGTCAGTCGTTGGAAAATTCTTTTCATATCTACATGTACTTCCATCTTCAAAATATTGAAGATCTTTGCGTACATTTTATTAGCGTTTTAAAGTTTACGTTGATTTCTTTCACTATAGTGTTTTTGTTCGGGGTATTTTAAAGGAAAAAGGTATTATTTTGCTGATTACATGCTGTACATATAGCAGTGGCGGATCCAGAAACGGGAGCCCGACCAGTTTTAGGTCAGGGTAGAAGCCCACAGTCATCATTAAAAAAAACTATTTTTTAATTTTATTTTTACCTTACTAATAAGTCCACAATTATTATTCAATACGATTAAGATAAAGTGAAAATGTCATTTTTTAATACACTGTAGACCTGTACAAATACTTAATAATTTTAAGATTTAGTTAATTCGCTGCTTGACAGCAAATAAAACATGAGCAGTGAAATTTTAAGCATTCCAATTTTATAAGATCGTTAGATAGAGAAAATTATGCAGTGCTTAATAATGTAGAAGCCGAAATTCATTTTTTTTAATGCATTGTCCTTTGTACTCTGAATACCGATCAAATTTTTTTTTGAAAATTAACTCTGCCAATAGTCAAATGGCAAGGTCATATATGGATTTACTGTGTGTACTTATTTCAGATTATCCTATAGACAGATTGCAAATTATTTTTCATTTATGCGAAGACAGCCCATTTTGTTCAGAAAATAAAATGTATTTCAGTGTCATTTTCATCTAATAATAATTCTCAAAACAGACACTACCAATCTAAGCGTACAAAATGCATACATATATTTATCACAATTGTGTTTATTTTTATGAACTTTTTGTTTTTTCTCTTAATATTCTGCTCTTTACTTACTTACTCTACTTACTTACGTGGATACAAATTTTAAAATGAAATTATATGCATGGTTATAAATCATTTATTTTTTGTACAAAATGAACACAAAACCCTCCTCTCGGTTTTTTTTAATATATATATATATATATATATAATATAAATCAAATACGGAAAACCATGCGCTTATGATCCATTTCCATGCGATGTAAATGTCTCCGCCCCTTTGCTGCGACCTTAAAATCGAAAGCGGTCCAGTTCAATTTTCCGGAATTTATGGGTTAAACATGTTCTTTTCAATAGCGTTGTATGTAATTATTGAAATATGTTTGACGAAAAATTATAGAAATAAATGTCAAAAGCATATGCTTGCACATTAATCATAGATTAATTCAGCGATTTATTGTAATGTTAAGCTTCAAATGGGTAGCCGAAAAGGTTCCAAATAACGTCCTTAAGTGCAGTCATTCTTTTAAACTTTATAACGAATTTTTTGTTTTACTTTTTTGCCTATGAAAGTGTGTCATTTACTAATGATTTGATTGCTATATTTGGGTTAAAAAGACGTTTTTAGCTCAAAGAAATTATTAATATTGATGAATATGTTTTATCAGATATTTTGGAATTCCGCACGATGTATTTGCTGAGATTAGGAGTACGTCCGAAATTTACGGTTATATAAAACATGGACCATTAGCGGGAATTCCAATTTCTGGGGTAATTCATAATATGTAAAAATTTAATTGAAAACGACGTAAAAAATATATTTCTTTAACTTTAATTTTCTTTCTGTTTGAAGATGATTGGAGATCAAATGGCGGGAACTGTTGGACATTTGTGTTTTAATAAAGGTCAATCTAAATGCACGTGAGTATTGACTATTGCATTAAAATGATATACATGTTGATATACATGTATATATTTAATAATTGCCGTTTTGAATATAAATCATCTGTAAACCCTTAGAGACACCATTGTCTATTTGTTAACAAAAGTCGAGGGTATAACTTAACAACACTTTATAAACCCCCAAGATCACATCGCAAAGGACGAATTCGATACGATATGATATGTTCAAAATTATCCTTGGATTAAACTATTGAATGCTCTCTTGTTAAATATTTAATGACATAGAGGAGGGGATGCTCACTGCTCCATGGCACCTGATCCCACATCTGATGTTTGGGAGGTCCGTGATTGCACTGCTCCTGCTTTCTATTGTGAGCTTCCATTTCTTGCTTTTTTCTCCATATATTTCAGGAAATGCTTTTTGTAGATGACCGTAAAATTTGTTTGTTTTTCTTTTCTTAAACCAAGGTCATATCTTTTTGTATTTCCACAAATTATGTCCTAAATCTGACTTCAAAATTTGAATGAATATATTTTTTTTTCGTGGTTGTTGTTGCGAGTGACTAACTTCTTGTACAGCAAAATGTCTTACGATGAACATTTAATTATTCATACAAATATAGTAGACAATAAGGTGGAGTAGAACCGTATTGAACGTAATAATGAAAAAAAATAATTTGGTCACCTGTTTAAATTTTAGATATGGGACGGCAGGGTGCTTAAATATAAACACAGGTACTGAGGTTAGTATTAGTAATAAGGTTACGACCGAAATATCAATCATTCTGAAACTTCACCAACTTACCGATGGAATTTCTCTATTCATTTATTCTTTGTAAATGGTGTGAATGCAAGAAAATGATATTATGATTACAGTATAACTTGAGTATCATACAAGGTTTTGTTTACTGAAAATGATTTTTTTAAAAGAAATAACTATTGGATTTTTGGTTTCAAGATTAAGCAATTGGCTCAATTCACATAATGTAAAGTGATTGTAGGCTGTGTATTCTAGCTGTGGAATGATGACTTCTCCGTTATTTCAACTTGGAAAGTCAGCTCCAATACTCTTTACTCTTTGGGTAAGTACAAAACAAAAGAATATTATAGCATCGTGCCAATGTAACCTGCTCGTAAACAAAGTAAACGTTTTTCTCAGTCTTTGGGGCTATTTTGATGTTACGACAACTGCTAGATCTATGACACAATTAAGATTAAAACTGTTTTGAACATGGACATGTTTCTCATTGTAGGGAGCCATTGAAGGATGTGGACAATTGATGCGGTGGTTAAGAGACAATCTACAAATCGTCAAATCCGCCCAAGAAATTGGTACAAACACAAAATATAAGATAGAGAAATTGTTTAACTTGAAGTAGCTTGAGTATTCGATCGATTTTCTAAATTTCTTATCGCAAACATTCTATTCTTTAATCTTCAGAAACCTTAGCAGCTTCAGTAGAATCGTCAAATGACTGCTTTTTTGTTCCCGCCTTTGGGGGCCTTCTTTGTCCCTACTGGGAGGATGACGCCAGAGGGTAACCGAACATACATTAGGAGATAGCAAGATTCAATAAGGATGAAAAATATTTTCAAAAAACAAACACTTCTTAATAAATGATATTTTTACTGTAAACAATATGGATTTAGTAGGCTAGAATTCATTCTGTATGTAATTATAAAAGGTAAGAGGAATACGGCAAGGTTGATCAAATAATAAATTGAACATTTGGCAGAAAAACAGCTTTTAAAATTGTTATAATTAATAAATAAAAAACAAATCAATTTAAGTCTTCTAGATTATTGAAAATAGATTCACTCTTAACTCATTTTCTAAGTGTTATTAAAAAAAACTTTACCCTGTAGAACAATAGTGGGGATGACGGGATACACTCAGAAAGAACATATCTGTAGAGCAGCTCTAGAATCTGTGGCCTTCATGGTGAAAGATGTGAGTTGAACAACTATTTTATGAGAGCCCACAATTCATCATTTGATTTAACTTTTACATACCGGGCATACATACTTGTTAGTTACATGTATCACATAATAAGCCAAAATCTAAATACTGCAGTATAAAATAACAGATTCTGGACGGTGTGGAGGTAGATACAGGTTCACGAATTCCTGAGTTAAAAGTAGATGGTGGTGTGACTGTAAACAATCTTCTGATGCAAATTCAAGCCAACTTTATCAACGAAGCTGTGGGTAAGAGAAAATTCAAGCCAGTCTCTAGATACCTAAGTTTGAATGTAAGGAAGTCAACTAAAACACTCGAATCTTTTTTAGTCAAATGTATGCCAATTATTGTTCGTCTTGTGTGTGCCTAGTGAGAAAATTATGAAACATTAACCTCAGATTGTGTGTTTAACATAGTACGGACTTCTATGGTTGAGGCAACGGCATTTGGGGCTGCTTTAATGGCAGGGGCCGCCGAAGGGATTGGCATTTTTCATCCGTCTCCTGATAGAATGAAACTTGATGTTTCTTTTCCAATACAAGAAACTACTTTTTTGCCGTCGATGGCTGATGATGGTAAATGTATACTGTGTATATTATTATTATTTTTTTGAAAAGCTTCTAATGAGTTATGAATTAATTCAAAAAGTCTTCCGAAAAGACGTTTGCAACAGCACTTAATAAATTACATTGTTAACATGTATAAGTTGTGTTTCACATCTTTTATAACTTTTCCCTTTTCAGAACGCACAAGACTTTCTAAGCGCTGGGCAAAGGCGATTGAAAAGGCAAAACATTGGGTGTCAGACTAATTGCAGAATTAACCCAGTGTGTTAAGCTTGACATAGCAAAGCATGCGCAGTTCAAAAATAAAGGGTTCTTTGTACAACCCCAGATCAGGGAAGTTCTATATTCATTCTGAATGGTTTAAATGAGACAGCTGTCAGGAGCAAAGTATTTGATAATTGCTTGAAAAAATACAACAACGACAATAAAAGAAAGTGATTTTTAAAACTAAAAGAAGAAATGAATATTCGTAGAATGACGTGTCAGTAAAATGTAGAGTTGTAGAAAGGATGTCATGGATATCTACTAGGGTGATGCTCAGTTTGACACATGAAAACACAACTAAATGTTAAGGAATTGTAATTGTTCCATTATTTAACAAATGAATGACGAAGTTTTATGCCAAGATAAAAAAACATATAAAATAGTTAAAAATACAACAAACTAAAAGCACAAAAACATAATTCAATAGAAGTTGTGGTTTCTTTAATATTCGAAAAATGCCACAAACCTAAAGAACCTAGCTTGAATGTGCATATACTGTTACGGTTATCAAATAAATGTACTATGTATGAATCAGTGAACGGTCTTTTTTGTTAACATACATATGTATTTTTTATTAGAGAGTTTATTAAAAAAAACAATATAAATTTTAAAAATGTTAATACAATTCTTTTTAAAAAATCAAGAATTCCTTATCTAGTCCCGCAGGACATAACTGGTGATCTAATTCACAAAAAGTCATATGTGTGATCAGGTGGTATGGAAGAGAAAGCTTGTCAAGCGCGTCACACAGGCTTTGTATTTGCTAGCAAGATCATAGCATCAACCATAGAACTTGCAAAACGTTGACCTTAAACCAACTGTAAATTTTAAAAGATGATAAACTTATGTTAATAATTTGCCTCGCTTTGAAATTGTTCGTAGAGCATTCTCTTGCATTTCGAATCAACTGGGAGATATTAACCTAATTTGCAGGTCATACGGGTTCATTCTACATAAATAAAGGAAGTTGACAATAGTTAGATTGGTCATCAATTAGCAATGGTTAATCTGTATCTATATCAAGATATGTCCCAGAGAATACTGAATAAAAGACACAAAGTCTGTATTATATGTGTCATCTATGAATTTTTGTCTAAAGACGATGAGTCACCAACAACTGAACTGTGCGGCAAACACATGACTTCAGCTTTTCTTGTTTATGCAGTACATGTATTAACCATGTATTCCGCTTTCACATGTATGTGGTTTTTATGTATCCCAAGTTATACTATTCTAAAGACATGCACTGGGTACGATCTTTTTAATCGAGGTAGAATACCTACAAATAAGTTGATGTCATATTGATTTCAAAAATCTTGCGTAAAATTAAAATATTAGATGTAATGATGACCCTGTTGAAATGAAGTCTGACATACTTTTTCCAAAAAATTTAACCTTTGCTCATGACTTTTGAATGAGAAGACATGGAGTTCTCATATTAAACCTGTGTTGTTTGTGACAAGACCTTTTAAATACACTATGATTTTTCATCTTGTGACTTGTCTTTGAAGTTTGATTTAATAAACAATTAATAAAAGGTGTTCATAAGTTAGTTGATAATATCAGAGAGCAAAAATGTGCGGCCATTCACGCGGCGCCCTACTACTACTAGATAATATACATGTATAACATGAAAGCCCTTTCTCTTCTCCTTCAAAAGATATGACCATGGCTAAAGTATGTGTGACGGACGGACAGGCTGATAGACGGACAGACGAATGATATTTAATGTCCCCTCCCTTTCGCGAAAGCAGGAGACAAAAAATTGTCTCGATTTAAAACATTTAAATAAAAATAACTTTAGCCCAGAAAAAAGGTTAGAGATTGTCCAAATTTCAGTCTTTTCTTTTCTTCCTAGCCATAACAATTTTATGCCATACATCTCCAATCACTTTATTGAATGAAATTTTGAAATGTTTTTAACGGGGCATGGACACATTTTCAACTGAAATTTTTCTTACCAATTTTAATGATTACAATTCCTAACTAAAGTAAATCTAATGATCAGCAAGATTTTGAACATTATTTGTAAATTTACTAAGGAGATGCAGAACTTAGAATTCTTCATAATGTAAACAAGGCACGTTCCTTATTTTTGTTTACATATAGAAATATTATGTTTGTAACAAAACGAGATTCAGCAAATCACTAGAAAATGTTTAATTGTAATTAGAATTAACTTATCTGCTTTGAATGAACATATATTAGCACCTTTAACCTATGTACATTACAAAGGTTAGGAGCTCTAAATCTGTCTTGTTTCTTGACAACTGAAATTCGAAATTTTGATTATCATTAGAAATACCTTAGTTAAGTATTTGTAAACATAAAAAATTGAATGACATTTTTTTGTCTGAAACTGGTTCCATGGCCCTTTAAGGACAGTTAAAATGTTTCATCGCTTTTTATGCAAGAAGCAAATTAACTTAAAATTTTCTCTCTGAACTTGTAAAAATACAAGAATTTTTAAATGCACAAACAATTGCCTTTACACCACTGACCTTACAAGAAATACTACTATTTAGAGAAAGCCATGTGTCATCCTTAAAAAAGGATCCACAATTAAACAGACTTTGAATTAGAACCGCCATACGTAGCTAGTATGAGCCGCGAAGTTATTTTATTAGAAAACAAGACTTAGTATAAACATTCCAAGGGAGACGCACAACAGAAATAAATAGATGCTCATATTTCATCACAAATAATATAGTTAAGAACATAATACTTTTACGAAAACAAAAGTCATGTGATTATTTGTAATACACATGTTCATTTACAGGCCTGTGTTTTAGGGGAACAAATAGTTCAATTTTTGGTTATGTTTGTTTTTGTTTTATTTTGGTGTTGTATGTTTGTTTTGGTTTTGTTTTTTGGTAGTCTTATCATTGTTGTTTATTTTTGTTTTGTTTTGTTTATTTTTGTTTTGTTTATATTTCTTTTATTTTATCTTTGGCATTGAAATCTTTTTTAAAATAAAAAAAAATGTATTTAAAAATATATTATTATTGAAATAAAAAATAAATAATGATGCTAATGTTTACATTAGGACAGATGATACAAAAATATGGATGCCTGGATTGGTATAAATTTTTGGTCTACTTTTGTTGTAAGTGATACAAATAATAAATTTCTACAGTATTAAGAAATTGTAAACCCTCTATGATGTTCAAAACTCTGCCTTTCTGAAAACATCCTTATTGATCTTTACATTTTTTTTTTCACTTCAAACCCCGTTTTTGTGAAACTTTGAGTTGAAAAATAAAAAACTACGCTGTAAAACTTGTTCATTTCACTTATATAAACATAACTCAAGAAGTTATTTTCAATTATTTTTAAATGTGTTTGTATCATCTATCCTAAAAAAAATTATTTCTATCATTTACTTTATCCATTACCTACGATGTAAATTGTAGAAATTATAAAGGGTAATGACTTTCATATAAACTTGGTTAAAAAAGAATTGTGAGTTGCAACATTATAGACCCTTGGAAACACCTGAGGTTGGAACAAGTGCAAAGGAGAAGTAATTGAGTATTCATAGTTGACGGCCACATAACGTGATACTTATGTATTGAAAAAATTCATTTAGATTTTTTAAGGAATGTACTAGGAGTGAAAAAGAATAAAAACACTGTGATGCTATATTTTGAAACAGGCCGTATGCCTATGTATATTTCACGTATTACTTTAAATACTGGTTTAAATTTTTACATACAAAAAATTGTTTTGAAAGCGGTATATGGTATTTTATATAGTGATTGTGAGAATCCAAATTTTAGGGGTAATAATTGGGCATGTGTTATCAAAAAACAACTGTGTAATTTAGGACTTATTTACATCTGGATTGAACAGAATAACTTGGATAGTCGAATTTGTCTTCATGTCATACAAGAGAGATTGAAAGATAATTCTATACAGAATTTATTATTTGATATGGATAAAGAATCAAAGTGTAGTATATATAAACACTTGGTTAGTAATTTCTGTACTACTTGGTGAAGCCTATTCCAAAAATGTTTAAGAAATGTATTTCTAAAATTCGTTTGTCCTCGCACAGCCTATTAATTGAAACTGGTAGGCACAAAAATATCCGAAGAGACCAAAGATTTTGTCCAATTTGTAAATCACATAAAGATATAGAGGATGAATATCATTTTATACTCATATGTCCTAAAGACTTGAGAAAAAAATTCATTAAGAAATATTATTGGAGTAAACCCTCTGTGTTTAATTTTATACAGCTCATTAGTGTTAATATGTCAAAGAACTCTGTAATCTTGGAAAATATATTTTAAAAGCTTTTGAAATAAGGAACTTCCAATAATTTATCTGTATATTATATGTAAACTTTACATGCATATTGTATTTATTACATTTGTAAATCTGTAAAGGACAGTTATAAGATCCCTGTCATATAATATCATTGTGACTTTTTTCCATCATATGTACAATCGTTCATTTCCTATGTAAATATTATTGAACATTTTGTTATAGGCCATAGGATATGTTTATCCTGAGCAATAAATAAATTACAATAACAATGTATTGATCGGGTATTTCATAGTCAAATAGTATAAAGGCAATGACCTAATAACATGTCTATTCTGTTACACTTTCGAAACCTACAAGCTATGCCAATAGTTTACTAAAACATTTTATCGACTGTTTTTTTGGCTTTTTTTAAAAAGAAAATTTACTTTGTATTTAACAGATATTCCATGAATATCACATCTTACATGTATAAATATAGTTTTATATATTATTTTAAAGAGTAAAAAATTATATACCCTTGAACATTTCGCTATACATGTACATATATAACTGTTTTTTTTTTTTTTATTTCGGGCAACTTTTCTTGTGACAAAAGGATATAATATATTTATCAGTTTACTTCCCTTTAAAAAAATTCTTTAAGATTGAAATCCATATTAAATACCATCTCTATTTTCCCTTAAATTTTAGGAATATCTTATTTGTTGGTTTTTTATTGGTCATAAATTTAGAATTATAAAATGTTCATTGAGATCTTATCATGGTGCATGACCACAATAAATTAAATATATTTCATAAATCTAACCGATCACTGGTAATTTTTACCTGTTATTCAAAGATATTTTTCAACTCCACCGATTTAAAGATGGTGATGACCATTGTGATTATCGCTTTTATGGACACAAAATAGTAGAATAATAAAATATTAAAAATGATGATAATTTATTTATTTCTATTTCAATTCAAGTAAAACAGAACAAAAAAATAAATATCCTGTATCAGTGTGTTGTATACGTATTTGCACATCCAGGCAATGTCCAGTTCTCATAAAACTTACCATCTTTTTTATTCCTCTCAAAAATTATATGTCATAGAAATTTTTTCACACATTCTATATTCCACACATGTTAATGTAACTCAAAAGAAAATAAATATTTTTACTGAACAGATCGCCATTATTTCACAGTGTATCAATCCGCCAGTTGTCGAAAACAGACAAAATTATCCGTAGTCTGTGTCCATTTCCAAATCACTGACCACATGCAATAACTGTCTAAATGATCAATTAAGTCTAGTTTGATAAAAGCATCATAAAATAAACAGAATCACTAATTTTATGCCCTTCTTATTCCATGATATCCCTTGGGAGATTCCATTTTTCGGTGTGTCAGCTCACTACTCGGCTCTGATGTAGGTACGAAAAAATTGGTCGCCATGGATGAATTTCTCGCTGTGTGGTCCTAAATCTCGCGTTGTGTGGCCAATTTTTCTGCGGTCCTGCTTCCTGTCGATGCGACACTTTTTTTACAGTGACGTCAATGTGCATTCAATTGATTTTAAGCATAACAGTATAAAGATCCCAAAACACTTATTCTTTCTCTTTTATGTTATATTTTTTCTATTCAAATAAAATATAATTGAAGATGACATTTGGCATTTTGACTGAGATTTTTCTTGTCTCGTATCATGTTTATTTTTTAAGTTTATAACCAAAACCTTAAAGCAAAATTTTATTCAATTTCAAATATATAATTAAATTATTGTATAACTGATACTTTTCTGATGAAGGAAAACTACATACTTAAAGACAGATGATACAAACAAAAAATGGATGCCTGGATTAGTTTATATTTTTTGACCTTATTTCATTTCAAATGATGCGAATAATAAATTTTTGCGAATAAGAAATTCAAAACCTTCTGTGATGTTCAAAATTCTACCATTCTGAAACCATCTTTATTATTCTATACAAATATTTTTCACTTCAAATTCCATTTTTGTGAAAACTTTGAATTAAAAATTAAAAACTACACTGTGAAACTTATTCATTTTATTCATTAAAACATGACCAAAGTTGTTATTTTCAAAATTTGTGACAAAAGTTTTTATCATCTCTCCTTTTCTTATCGTTTTTAAGGTTTGGATAGAGATGGTGTTGGGTTTTTAAAAATATGACAAGAAAATGTTTGAATACTTTAGTGTAGGAAGATTTGATTTAACTTCAAAGAATAAATACTGCGTGCCTGTATTTAATGTTTTATGCTTGTGTTTAATGTTTTAATAAATCCTATATTTAGATACAATACATAAAAAGTCGAATCTTAAATTGTATTTCAGCGGACTCCGTCTATTTAGAAGAAGAGACACATAGAGAAGAATACGTCCTGAATGAGACGGGTCGAATCTGGATGGGAACTGTTGGCAAGTTCTGTGTTCGGCCCTGGAACTTTGCTCAGGTCAGCAGATACATTTAGTGTTTTAATTGTCTTATAGTCTATCATTAAGTTTTTTTTCTTTTGTCTGTTTAATTTTTTCCCAAACAAGTTCGAAAATACATGGAACAATATAAGTTTGGAAGCAGAGCAACTACTGACTATTAAAAACACAGAAAAAAATGTGCTTGTTGTCATGATCGAGCGAATAAAAAATCCGTATTTAAAGATTGTTTCAGTTTTGATGAAACAGAAAAAGACCTTTTTATGCTAAATTGAGACAATAAAATAAAAGAATTGCTTTTTATTTTATTCTACTTATGACTCTCATCCAGAATTTTTTTTCTTTTGTATTTTGTAAAGAACTGTTACAGTCGACTGTTATAGAGACTCCTTAAGTCTTTTTCTTTGTCTGTAGTATGCATTCTTTAATGAAAAACTAAATGGTGATAAATATTGATAATTAGTGCTAGAATTATATGTTCCGAATGGTTAAGGTAAAAGTTTTTGATGAGTTGATAAACAACATGCTTTCAATTTTAGTTTGATGATGTTTGTTTGATGGCTGCCCTATCGATGATGGAAAAATCTGAACTCGGTGATCCAGCCAGAGGGAATCCACTGCTGGTGGTAAAAGCTCTCAGTCGAGTGGTAAGTTCAATTTGTTCTTAACAAAATTAAACATCGAACTACATGTTTATCTTCTCCTGCAGCAACTTAAACTTAGACATGAATGAAATTTCTTTAGTGCAAATTATTAAATCATATTACATTTGTATGCCAAAAAGAAACACAAAGCACTATACAAAGTTGATGCTCATAGATTCTTAAGGAAATATCCATTTTCATAAAATGAGTTCAGAAAATAAATATAATGAATATTGATTCCGCAAACTCAATCAATATCACATTTTTTTTTATTGCAACAAATTGTAGTTTCAAATGAGATGTATAAAGTTAGTATGTTTTCCCCTTATCTTTGCTAGATTAACAATAATGAGAGAGATGGCGGGGTGTTGGTGGGAAACTGGTCTGGGAAATACGAGGATGGTGTAGCCCCATACGCATGGAATGGAAGTGCTTCCATCTTAGAAGAATTTCTAAAAAAGAGGAAAGGGGTCAAGTTTGGACAATGTTGGACTTTTTCAGCAATAGCAACTACGGGTATTTCAATTACACACGTAGCATTAATTATTAAGCTTAAAAAAGAGACAATACAGCCTTTATTCGGTTATGGGTGTGATATTTCAGACGGCCTAGTTCAGTTATTTTACTTTAAAAGAAATCACTTGGGATATTCTGTTTATCCATTATAGTGTCACATTTCCCTGTTTTCCTTGATTAGCCTTGTATTTTGTTTCAGTATTTAGAACTCTTGGGATACCGACAAGATGTATCACAAACTTCCGGTCTGCGCACGATAGTGATTACAGTATACAAATCGACAACTTCTGGACGCCGGAAGGAAGGCCTAGAAAAATGATGGATGACACTATCTGGTTAATTATTACTTTTTAACTGACATATTTATTATATCCTTTGGTTTATATCATGTTAACCTGATTAACGGTCGTAAAGTTTAACAATATAAAGCTGTTTAGTGAAACTAGCTTAGGCAGAACAGAATCGGAAAAGAAACCAGATATCTTGATATAATTGTTTATTGTTTAGATTATTGTTTTTATAATTTTACCTTCGTGGAGCGAAAAAAACTATGGCGCGTACAGTAGATATCAAATTAATTCATAGTTGGTTCATGTTTTTATCTTAACCTTTTCAAAGTGAAATATCGAGCAAATCCTTTTCAATAAGGATATGGGCTTTACTTTTTTTTTTAAAACACTGAAAGATATAAATTTTATCCCAAAAAAAAAATTCAAAAAAGGATATGGCTTTTTAATTATTTGTGCATTCAAGAACAATCGAGTAGAAACCCATTTTACAAATATATGTTTATAATATATTTACAAGTATTTATTTCGTTTTGTTTTGATCAATTGAAGACTTTCTTGTGATTCTTATAAGGTATTTTAATCTTTGATGAGTTTAATATTGTCATAGGAATTTCCATGAATGCTTTATTTCATTTCGTCAAATAGATTTCAATGTTGATATATGAACACACCTTAAACGATTTCAATATTTGATATGTTTAATATCTTCTTAGGGATTTCTATCTTTGGCATGTTAAATTTCTTTCATGGATTTCCATGGTTCCATGGTACATTATTATCTTTTTAGGGATTTCCATGTTTTATACAATTATTATATTTTTAGTGATTTCCATGTTTGGTTCATTTTTGATATCTTTTTAGGGATTTCCATGTTTGGAACGAGAGCTGGTTCCGGCGGCCAGACCTACCTGACGGGTACGATGGTTGGCAAGCATTTGATTCAACTCCACAGGAGTGTTATGAAGGTAAGAATTGATTCTATCTGTTTCTTACTGAAAGATTTCCATGGTACAAATTGCCCCCTCCCCCCGTTACTACCAGACTTATTTTTAAATTCATGTAAAGGATAAATTGTCCAAAATTTTATACATGAAGAGAGGAAAACACTTACTGTAGCCTTCAACTCGACATTCAGATATCTCGACGACATATTGTCAATTAACAATGGTCATTTTCATTCTAATGTCGACACGATTATAACGCGGTCAGCTTAAAATAAAAGATACCACAGAGTATGACCGTGACTTTCATACTTCTCCATAGCACCTGATCACACCTTTTGATGTATTGGAAGACCTTGCTTTCTCTGCTCCTATTTTGTATATCTTGATGAACTTTTGAGCTTGAATACAGTAGTTTGTTATTTCTATATATTTCATTTAAGAAAAACATCTGATTGGAGTAGTTATTTTTTTAGTAGTTTAGAATACATTACTAAATGCATCTTTATGAAAACTATAGAAGGTAACAATTCAAAGGAAAAATTTAAGTTCTTATCGTTTATAAAAATTTTATTTGAAATCATTTTATTTTCAAACAAATGAACGCAAAACGGTCTCAAAGCAAGAACATGCTTTCTGCATCTTTATGATTCCGATCTCATTTAAACACAAAAGCAAATCATTTAGACATTTAAGTTCCCACCAAAACAAATCTCGTGTGTTGTTCCATCGGACTGCCGGATGAGTGAATTATCTCGGCAGGTTTTGTTCATTTATGTCGGTAATCAATCGTACTTTTGTGTCTCTTCTTTTCCTAGGAAAATCTATCAAAATTAGATTGTGTAAACCCATTCAAATCCAAGCCTGACAGATAAGAGAGAGTTATCAAATTATTTCAGAAACTTACACTAAACATGCCTTCTGTATCCGGGGGTTAAGACAATTGGATCCGATTCTAGATTTCTTTTTTGTAAATAATAAAAAGCATTCCAGAGGGAATTTTAATTAGACTCCAATGAAATAAACTTTGCTGATATAGATTGAAATGTACACAGTGTCTTATTGCTTTACACTACAACAATATAAATGCACTTGACATTAATGCTTTAAATAACAACCGTAGGAAATATGCCTTACATCACTTTCTGAAAGAAGTCTAAAAGAATATATTGATGCAAATTTTAATATTTTTTTTCTATTTCTGATATTGATTTGTTACTTTCTTTATCAATTTAAGGTGTTTTCACTTGTGGGCCTTGTTCCGTCCGAGCAATACATAATGGAGAATTGTATCTGGGTTTCGACACCAACTTCTTGTTCGCAGAGGTAAACGGGGACCGCGTGTATTGGACGGTAGACGTGGATGGTAACATGGAAGCCGTGTACAAAGATTGTGACGTAGTGGGCAAGTTCATGAGCACCAAAGCAGTCAATACCATATCTCGAGATGACGTCACATCCAAATATAAACATGATGCAGGTATTTCAACGACTTATAATATCGAGGTAATTAAATTTTACCAATCAATTAATTTGCTGTTAATATTTATTCTTGCACAGATTCTATAGAGAAGGCAGACGTCATCTTCAAAGCCAACAAATTCTGCGGCCGCACAGACGTTCAAATTCGGAAACCCTCAGCCACAGACGTGAAGTTCAGTCTTAACGGCGACGTCCAAAAATCCGGAGATATCGACGTAGAACTTAAAATGCTGAACACCAGCGAGGAACCGAGGATCGTAGAAGTTTATATGATTATTGTTGGTACTAAATACACCGCTGTGCCTCTATCTGACCTTAAAGATTCAAGTTCCACAAATGTTCTGGAACCAAATAAAGGTGTGTTTATATGAATGCACATCCGCTGTCTTAATCTTCTCATTATATAGAATTTTCGAGATATTCTAGGTCATTAATACCTTTAAGTTGTCACGTTTTAAGTTAAGTAGTCGACAGTACTTGCAGGAACACAAATGTTTGCACACCGACGCAATATGATAACACTGATCAACTTCTTCACTGATATCTAATATAATTATGGTGAAGAGAAAAATACGAGACTTACTGTCAACGACTTCGTGTGTAACCAGTTGTCTTTAAGATTCAGGACACATGATAAGCTTATGAGCTCACAATGCTGCGTACCATAGAATTTGTTCCATTTTCTCTCTGTCTTTCTTTTTCTCTCAATGTATTGGCTATGTTTCGTAGGACCTTATTTTTCTGATCTAAATGTTACACAATCACCCTTAATTACTTTCTATATGTGTGATCGATATTCATCCGTGTCGTACAAATCATTTCAGATTTGTGGCTGTGACAGCAATACTGAACATTCATATCTATGTCCCGTTCTGTTTTTCCTATAACAAATGTAGGATAATTTCATCCATGCTTATTTCAAATTTGGTCCGGAACCAAATCATTCGTAATCTACTTTATAGTACTTCGAGATAATTTCCATTGTGTTGTAATTTTCTTTCATTTGGAAACAAGGCTACGTAGAATTTTGTGTTTCAAATCTCATACTTATTGATGGAATTGGCGATTTTCATTTGTCTAAATTTTCTGTCCAATTGAATTAATTTCTCTGGTTCTGGGACAAACCTGTTGTACATGGAATAATCAATTGACAGTTGCACGTAACTTGTAGAGCGGCTTGTCTTGTACTATATTTCATAACTTTGTCAATAATCACTTAATATAGCTAAGCGGACAAAGCTTTTGAAATGGAAGTTTTCCTCCGATTTTACTGAGTCAGACGGGACTATTATCAAAGGGATAAAACATGCTTAAATGTCTACAGAGGATTAGCAGTGTACACAGACCAGGTAAGCATGTCTATAGCAAAAGCAGCCTTAGATAAGACAAAACTACGTATATACATACTTTACGTTGCAATTCTTTTTTATGCTCTGTCACGAAATGTAGAGTTTTCGGAGATTATGATTTGCATTACTTCGACTTAAGCTTTAGAAGTTTTCAAATTAGTAAATTGCTTTTCTTCTCCATAATAAATGCTTCATTTCTTGAAGATGATAAAAACGCGTTTGTTCTCTATATTTCTCGTAGAGTATGTTCGTTTTAAGAAGAAAACTTTGCATTTCTTACCGCTTTTGAGAAACAATCCATTTAGGATTAATGTTACCCTTTGTAGCTTTCACAGATTATATAGTCCTTTGCACTTGTACATTTTGTAAAATAATAGTTCGAAAAGGAATAATGCAGAATCTACGTCGTTATGATATTTCCGAAAATTAATTCTTAGAAATAGTTGTAGGACATTCTTTACAATTTCAACGATGAACGATAACTTCAAAGAGGAGAAGCTGCTCAAATATTGTTAATTTAACATTTGATTTAAATTGCTAACTGTTGTCAATGTAAAGGGAAAATGTATAGGGAGAAGTTGGACAAAAAAAATATTCAGAATTTAATTAAGGATAGAGACTTACATTTAAAGCAATATTACTAAAAGCCCCCCTCCCTCCCCTGGGACGGGGAGGGGTTGGGCTTTGCAGTTAGAAAATAATTTTTCCCAACCATAAAAATATCAAAAGTTACAATATATATAACGGGGACACATTTGAATAGGGAAATATTGATTATAGATGCATTTCATAATCAAATGAAAAATTATTTTGGCCTTTTATTTCATTCAGATAGGATCAATATATTTTTTCTAATGTTACCTCAGATTAGATATAATAAGATTATATAAAATGTCAAAATAAGTACTTTAGAAAACATTGAAAAATTATTGGTTGTGAGATTCTCGTCATTATCGATAAAAATGGGGAAAAAATTAGTGTAAATAATGGTGCAGAAATAAATATGAAAAACATCAGTAAAGATGTACAATTCAATATGTAAAAAGTAGGCACAGTCTTTGCTTAAATCGACGGAATTTACTGAATGTCACCTATCATGGATCATCAATGTGAACAGAACTCATCTAACCAAAAACTATATGAAGAAAAATGATTGAAAACTGCTCAGTTTTTAATTTATGACAGAGAATGTTAATACCTAAACATTCATAGGGAAATCCACATTAGTCTTTGTGTACAAGAAAAAAAAAACTTTTCAGCATTAGAGACACATTTAAACCACAATAAATAGAGGAAATTCGCGTCACAACTTAATTAGAAGTATTCTATACTGGTTGCAAGTGGCGAGACCATAAGTGTCTAACATTACATTTATCGGCAAAACAAACGATAATTAATTTTATTTTATCTTGTTAAAATACTGTCTTACTTACAATAGATCGGTTTTGATTGCGAGTTTATTAATCATAATTTGTTCTCTCGATTGCAAACAGCTGATTAAGTTGGATGCCGATCTCGATGTTTAAAAACATTCAACAGTTTATAGTACACTTCTGCTGTCGCTTTCTTTTCCCAAATAGTTTTTTTTTCAGTCAATTAATAAATATCTAATTAAATTAGTCATATATTGCACTTCTTCTTATGTAATTTTAGAGATGAAGTATCACATGAAAGCCCAGATCAGATGCCGATCGCGATGCAATAGAGTCGAATGTCAAACACTTATTTTTCAAGATTTTGCTGAAAATATTAAAAAAAAACAGAATTCTTTAACAGTCTTGGAACTTTATTACTTCGATTTTACTTCATTTTAAACACTAATTGCGTCTATATGTGGCGATTACAACTTTCTCTGGGTCTAATTATACGAGTGTCGAATTGCACGGCTACCGCTTTTTGCAGAGCGACACTGAGCACTAGCGACAGTTTTCACTGGTACAGCTGGGCATTTCATCGATCGATTGAAAACATGTAACATATATTTAGGCAGTTATAATGGCTTCTGGAATGTAATACAAAATACAAACTGTATACAGAAAAATAAACACAAAGAATTTCTCAAGGATTACGCCATTTTTTTTTTTAGGAAAGATGGTACTGGGGAGGATCTATGACTCCTATAAATCCAGATCCCCCATATTGTGGTCGTTTCTTACGGAAATTTAACACTTAAATAAACTGAGCCTACTTGTATATGGAAACGGGGACAAAATCATATTTTAGAAAAACTTCTATATTTTCTAATAGATTAGTGCCGTATCGAAATTTTAGATCTCTCTCTCTCTCTCTTCGTACTTTTTAAAGTACAGTAAATACTTCCACAGGCACCTGACGTTACTTATTTTTCTTTTAATTAAAAAAAATACACACATACCTAATAGGTATATATGTGTATATTTTTTTATTAAAAGAAAAATAAGTAACGTCAGGTGCCTGATTATTATAAGTTACATGTTTGTGTATATTTTTTTAATTAAAAGAAAAATAAGTAACGTCAGGTGCCTGTGAATACTTCTTACACATGATGGTGTACGGAATATTTTTTTTCGCGATGCTGCATATGGTATTAGTTTATAACTAAAACGATTTTATTAATTGTATGTGCGATTGTTTTTTTTTGTTTTGGGGGGGGGTGTACCAGTTAGAATTCCATGCCAGTGTTAAACAATCTACGTACTTCTACTTCTGTCCCGTGTCCTTATATTTTTACAGTCAAAAACACTTTGAGGAATAATGCTACTTCGAAGATTGGAGCTTAATTTTTGAAAC